>JACEFZ010027368.1:210000-362500 GCA_014155875.1 Cepaea nemoralis | reverse complement strand
ATCCTCTCACCCTTATACCCCCTCCCTTGTCTAGAGTTGGTGTTCACAGGAGATTCTCATGTTTGACTGTTTGTCCAAGACTTGTTATCCTGCCACCACATTAGTTACATTTATCACACACACACATACCTACATCAACACACCTACACAGGCATCACTAAGACATTGAGGTATCTCACACATCCTCATTCACTTTCGCCACATGGGTCTCACACATAAGTTTCCCACACATATTTGCACCCAAACACAAATGATTTTTATATATAGAAGAAATAATATCCCACCAAGAATGTACTGACTATAAGAAAATTTAGAAAAGCTTGCTGTCTGGCTGGCTGGCCAGGTTTTGTGTCTATGTCACTCCAAATGTTTTATTGGTGGCATTTCTGTTACTCACAGGATCAATATCAGAAATATTGACAACCAGACCAGCCTTTCTATCCATATGTACATGAATTATAAGATAAATGATATATTCAGATGATATTGAGGAAATATATACTCCAAGGTTTATATGCACAGCATCACAGATGTAGGTCAACACATGAAACATGACTGCAATCAGATAACCATACATTAAATATGACTGCAGAACTGGACAGAGTTTTCCCACTTCAGTCATTCACCCTTGTAAAACATGATGTGGAATAAGATAAATGTCAAGCCTGAGTCCGTCTCTTCCCTCTAGTTCTCACGGAGAAGTTGGAGGACACAAATAGGGCAAATATAATGTGAGATAAATAGATTAGTGAAACATTCACAAAACATCATTTACTGAACAGACTTTGATTTGATAAAACATTCACAAACTTTGATGTCATGAAGCATGTTAATTTCATAGTTACTGAAGACAATGTGCAGGATAAGCATCAGTGTTAATGTATAAACTAGACATTGCCCTGCTGACGCCAGCGGAGCACCCTCTATTGGATGGTTGACTTACAAGAGGTCAGATCTGCTATCTATAGAGGTCAGACGTCAGAATCTACATGGAAGGTCTAATGTCAGATCATGTATATGAGAGGGGTCAAGGCCATATATGGTAGGTCATGAATCAGGTCATGTATGAAAGGTCAAATGCCACAACATATCATCATTGGTGTCGGCTATCAATGCTTTTCCACATCTTGCGATTGCCAACAGCATATCAGTTCATGCTTTGATATCCTTCCATGCCATGACACTATCACTAGGCTGTCAACATTGATTTCTTCCTGTCTTCCATTTCTCTGTTGACAAATCTTTCCAGTTGCCACAACATGTTTCAGTTCTTAATCATCTCATCATGTGGCCCAAAATATGACGACTGTCTCTGTTTAATGTTTGTGATAAGTTGTCCATTTCTCTTTCAAAACATTTAGATGACTCATGTTGACTGTGTCAGGAATGTTCAATTCTTCTGTCAAGCCACATGTGTGAAGCTTCTAGGCATGGACTGGCTGATTTACTAGTCGAAGATTGACAGTCGCTTGTTAGAACTGATTCTATTTAACATGCAAGAATTCAGGACATGTATGAGAGACCAAATACTGGGGCACAAGTATGACAGTGGTGGTGGGGCGAGGGAAGTATAGGGAATCAGTGAAAAATCACTTGCTTGTGTAGATATACACAGCCAAAATATCAACTTTATATACTAACACTGACAGTACACAGCATTAAATCATCTTAATCAGGACATGTATGGGAGGTAAAATACTGGGGCACATGTGGGACAGTACATGGTCATCTGAACCAGATGTATGTGGTCAAGGTCTGGGTCAACAGTAACATGATGTAACAAGTGCATTATTCAAGTTGTGCACCTGGCCAGTGGAAGTGTAGTGGCCAGATAAACAAACAAATCACAGTATGAATTATATACAATATTTAGCATTCCCTAGACATGTGCTGCAGAATGAGTCTAGGAAGATATCACATTCAATAGTGGGGCAGCTGCTGGGACTTTCTGTCAGCATCCTGGTCTGGGCTTTCTTACCTGATGTTTCACTCTGGGGTCGAGAAGTGTGCCAGTACAATACTAGGTCACTGTTAGGGGGCAGACAGACCAGGTTCATTGTTAGGGGGACAGACAGACCAGGTTCACTGATAGGATAGACAGACAGACCAGGTTCACTGATAGGACAGACAAACAGACCAGGTTCACTGATAAGACCGACAGACAGACTGGGTTCACTGATAAGACCGACAGACAGACCAGGTTCACTGATAGGACAGACAGACCAGGTTCACTGATAGGACAGACAGACAGACCAGGTTCACTGATAGGACAGACAGACAGACAGACTGGGTTCACTGATAAGACTGACAGACAGACCAGGTTCACTGATAGGACAGACAGACCAGGTTCACTGATAGGACAGACAGACAGACCAGGTTCACTGATAGGACAGACAGACAGACTGGGTTCACTGATAAGACCGACAGACAGACCAGGTTCACTGATAGGACAGACAGACCAGGTTTAGTGATAGGGGGAGAACAAGAATGTACAAGTGTTAATTGATCATGGGAAACAGCTGCAAACACCTGAGGTGTACAGACACACACATGTGATGTTTAACAGACAATTGTTTAAATAAGAATGCTAACAATAATTATGTAAAAACAATATACATTGGAGAAAACCACACCATGCTCATGTTCAGCTTCTGTACGTGGACAGTGGGCTTGTACCACCCAGCTGGACTTTCTTTCTGAACAAACTACTAAATGTCAAATCAATCTGGGTTTATCACAATGTCCTGCAAAGGATACACAACATTTTTTGTATTGAGAAAATGATCAATGTCAAAAACTTGTTTCTGTTTCCTAGAATGCTGCATTAGATGAGGATATTCAGTCCCGCTGTGTTGGAGGTCCATGCATGGAGATGGCTGCACAGATGACATGGATGTGCAGTGCAGATGTCAACACACATGCCATCCTCCATTGAGGAAGTGTTGCAGCAGATCGTGCAGCTGAGAAGATGGTGTCAGCATGTTTCCTAGTAAGCTGTTAAGGTGGTGGCACAACTAAACTGTACAGACCTAAAGATGGCACTGTGCCATGTAATGTGTGCCCACATTACTGTCAAGATGATGCACATGTTGTCGTCATTATCATGGTGCAAATTCTGCGGTGTGTCACAAGATGGAAAAAAAGCCAGGAGGAAAAAGCAACCATAGAAATACAAGTGTTCAAGAGGTGGCTACACACTATGGCACGTAAATATGTGGTTTAGTCTGTGTGCGGATGGAAAACACTAAGAACCTTGTGCAACAAGAACAAAACTTTTGTTGCATAGCCTTTACAGGATGTAGCAGTCAACCCCAGCATTTCTTAGCTGTTCGTTATTCCTGGGCAAGTTTACATTCAGTAGTTTGCCATTGCTTTCTGAATGACCGACACCCATACCATTTCATAAAAAACCAACACAGCTGTGTTTCAAACTTGGGTATGTGAGATCACGAACTGCATCCTTAACCTCTTTGCCACGAGCCGGCAACAAGAAACACACATACCTTTTTTTAGTTTTTAGCAACAATCTGGTGATAACCATATCCAGTTACCCCCACATGAATCTCCACTAACAGCCATGAGAAGAGAGAGATTAGTTGAAATGTACATGCATACAGAGAATAGACTAGGTGTGAGAGAGATTCTTAACTTTACAGACACTACCACTTGGAGACTGTGTGTGAGAGATGTCTACTGACATCAGAACCAACAATTGTACACAGATACATGGTGGGACGGGAGTTCAAGAGACACAGTATAACAATTTGTGATTAAAAGTAAGTTCATGGGTTTAAAAAACACACAAATAAATAACGAGCCAAAAAATAAAGGGGGTGGGGGGATGAAGAGGGAGGCTGGCTGGCTTGACTTTGGCTATATGCTGTACATTGGCACTGAGTGTTCACAGAACACTCAGCAAGGTCCTGGTTACATAGTGCTGACCCAAGCATCCCTGTGTAGAGTCCACTAGTCATACAACACATTTACTCGTCCAGGTACACATATGCTATTTAGCAATCACGGAATTAATCAGCAGGCACATGTCTGTACTCTGAGAATTGCTCAAATCCAATCTCAGTTTAGATTCCTGCCATCAGCATATATACAGGTCTTCCATGGATTATCAGTGACAATGTACATCATACAGCCAAAGTTATCATTACATTTCCCCCCACACAACTCTGCAGAATGCAGGGAAATATTATTATGACATGGTGTTTCAATTCACTAAGGGAATCATTGGTTTTTGAATGTAAGTGCACAGGTATGATGGTTGCAGTCGTTGATGTGTGGTTGCCGGACAAGACTGACTTCACCTTGTTTAGCTCATTTTCTTCTTTTTCTGCCAGCTGGCCAGTGGCTTCTTCACATACTCTTGGCTCTCTTGATCTGTGGAAAAAACATTTGTAAGACGATGAATACATGTATTAGTGACAGATGGTTGTGTTGTGTCGTGTCAGTGACAGATGGTCATGTCATGTCAGACACAGATGGTTGTCATGTCATGTCAGAGACAGATGGTTGTCATGTCAGAGACAGATGGTTGTGTCATGTCATGTTGTGTCAGAGACATATGGTTGTGTCATGTCATGTCAGAGATAGATGGTTATGTCAGAGACAAATGGTTGTATAATGTCATATCAGAGACAGATGGTTATGACAGAGACAGATGATTACGGTGGTGTCATGTCAGAGACGAGGTGGTTGTGTTGTGTCATTGTGGTCATGTCATGTTGTGTCAGAAACAGGGTAGTTGTGTTGTGTAAAGAGATGAAGTGGCTGGTCATGTCAGAGGTGAGGTAGTTGTGTTGTGTTTTGTCAGAGGCAAGATGGTTGTGTCGTGTCATGTCAGAGGCAAGGTGGTTGTGTCATGTCATGTCAGAGACAAGGTGGTTGTGTCGTGTCATGTCAGAGTGAGGTGGTTGTGTCAGGTCATGTCAGAAGTGAGGTTGAAATGAGGTGGTTGTGTCGTGTCACATCAGAGATGAGGTGGTCATGTCGTATCGCATCAGAGACAAGGCGGTCGTGTCATGTCAGAGAGGTGGTTGTATCATGTTGTGTTAGAGACAAGGTGGTTGTGTCGTGTCATATCAGAGATGAAGTGGTTATGCTGCACAGCCAGTCTAGCCCTGGCTATTGTACAGTGAGTCTAAATCTGAATGAACATGACCACGAAGAAGCTAACATGAGCAGATTAATGAACTGTAGCAAATGTTTACCAAATTTCTCAGACAATCCCTGGAAGCACTCTATAACGAAATCTTCCATGGTTTCATACAGATGCTTTCTGGTGTTTCCCCCAATCAAGCCATGATGTTTATCTGGGTAAATCTGCAAGCACAAATGCACACATTCAGTGTCCATATTGGGTCAATGTCAACATCTAGCCAATGCACAAGTCTCATCTGTACACAGATTTAGCCAATGTACAAGTCTCATCTGTGCACAGATTTAGCCAATGTACAAGTCTCATCTGTACACATATTTAGCCAATGTACAAGTCTCAGCTGTGCACAGATTTTGCCAATGTACAAGTCTCATCCGTGCACAGATTTAGCCAATGTACAAGTCTCATCTGTGAACAGATTTAGCCTAATGTACAAGTCTCATCTTGCACACATTTATACAAGTCTCATCTGTGCACAAATTTAGCCAATGTACAAGTCTCATTTGTGCACAGATCTAGTCAATGTACAAGTCCCATCTGTGCAAAGATCTACTCAATATACTAGTCATGTCCAGTAATTTATGTACAGTTCTAGCCAATACATAATTCTAACCTGCACACAGTTGTTTTTTTCAGTTCTAGCCAATACATAGCTCTAATCTGCAGTTTTTTCCCAGTTCTAGCCATTACATTGTTCTAATCTGCAAATAGTCTTTTTTTTTCAGTTCTAGCCACTATATAGTTCTAATTTGCATAGATTTTTTTCCAGTTCTAGCCATTACATAGTTCTAATCTGCCGTTTTTTTCAGTTCTTGCCATTACATATTACATAGTTTAAAAAAAATAGTTCTAATCTGCACATGGCTTTAATAATTATAATCTTTACACATAATCAATACATAATTCATAATGGGTACATAATTTCTAATCTGAACAATTTCAGTGAGTGGTGTTCTATAGTCTGTGCACAGTCCCACCCAGTATTCCAGTCCTATAGTCTGCACACCGTTGCTTTTTGTGACACAAACAGCTATATTAGATCACATTTGTGCAACAGTGTGACACAAACAGCTACATGAGATCACATTTGTGCAACAGTGTGACACAAACAGCTACATGAGATCACATTTGTGCAAAAGTGTGACACAAACAGCTAGTGTCCCAGTTCTATAGTCTGCACACAGTCCCAGCTAGTGTCCCAGTTCTATAGTCTACACACAGTCCCAGCTAGTGTCCCAGTTCTATAGTCTGCACACAGTCCCAGCTAGTGTCCCAGTTCTATAGTCTGCACACAGTCCCAGCTAGTGTCCCAGTTCTATAGTCTGCACACAGTCCCAGCTAGTGTCCCAGTTCTATAGTCTGCACACAGTCCCAGCTAGTGTCCCAGTTCTATAGTCTGCACACAGTCCCATCTAGTGTCCCAGTTCTATAGTCTGCACACAGTCCCAGCTAGTGTCCCAGTTCTATAGTCTGCACACAGTCCCAACTAGTGTCCCAGTTCTATAGTCTGCACACAGTCCCAGCTAGTGTCCCGAGTTCTATAGTCTGCACACAGTCCCAGCTAGTGGCCCAGTTCTATAGTCTGCACACAGTCCCAGCCTAGTGTCCCAGTTCTATAGTCTGCACACAGACCTAGCTAGTGTCCCAGTTCTATAGTCTGCACACAGTCCCAGCTATTGTCCCAGTTCTATAGTCTGCACACAGTCCCAGCTATTGTCCCAGTTCTAAAGTCTGCACACAGTCCCAGCCATTGTCCCAGTTCTATAGGTCTGCACACAGTCCCGCTAGTGTCCCAGTTCCTATAGTCTGCACACAGTCCAGCTAGTGTCCCAGTTCTATAGTCTGCACACAGTCCCATCTAGTGTCCCAGTTCTATAGTCTGCACACAGTCCCAGCCATTGTCCCAGTTCTATAGTCTGCATACAGTCCCAGCTAGTGTCCCAGTTCTAAAGTCTGCACACAGTCCCAGCCATTGTCCCAGTTCTATAGTCTGCACACAGTCCCCAGCCATTGTCCCAGCTCTATAGTCTGCACACAGTCCCATCTAGTGTCCCTGTTCTATAGTCTGCACACGGTCCCATCTAGTGTCCCAGTTCTATAGTCTGCACACAGTCCCATCTAGTGTCCCAGTTCTATAGTCTGCACACAGTCCCAACTAGTGTCCCAGTTCTATAGTCTGCACACAGTCCCAGCCATTGTCCCAGTTCTAAAGCTTGCAGCTAGTGTCCCAGTTCTATAGTCTGCACACAGTCCCACTAGTGCCCAGTTCTATAGTCTGCACACAGTCCCCATGCGTCAAGTTGTCCCAAGTTCCATATAGTCTGCACACAGTCACCTAGCTAGTGTCCCAGTTCTATAGTCTGCACACAGTCCCAACTAGTGTCCCAGTTCTATAGTCTGCACACAGTCCCAGCCATTGTCCCAGTTCTAAAGTCTGCACACAGTCCCAGCCATTGTCCCAGTTCTATAGTCTGCACACAGTCCCAGCCAGTGTCCCAGTTCTATAGTCTGCACACAGCCCCAGCCATTGTCCCAGTTCTATAGTCTGCACACAGTCCCAGCTAGTGTCCCAGTTCTATAGTCTGCACACAGTCCCAGCTAGTGTCCCAGTTCTATAGTCTGCACACAGTCCCAGCCATTGTCACAGTTCTAAAGTCTGCACACAGTCCCAGCCATTGTCCAAGTTCTTCTTCTTCTTCTTCTTCTTCGTTCATCCGGAGTTTTTTTTCGGATGTGATTGCGTTGTGCCTGTTTACAGCAGAGCTGCGTTCTTGCGCCGTTAGCCGACACATCCTGACTTCTGCGGGCATTTGTTGACCGGGTTAACCTTCCCGGGGGTCCAAGTTCTATAGTCTGCACACAGTCCCAGCCATTGTCCCAGCTCTATAGTCTGCACACAGTCCCATCTAGTGGTCCCTGTTCTATAGTCTGCACACGGTCCCATCTAGCCCAGCTCTATAGTCTGCAAACAGTGTCCAGCTAGTGTCCAGTTCTATAGTCTGCACACGTCCAGCTCTATAGTACTGCAAACAGTCCCAGCTAGTGTCCCCATTCTATAGTCTGACACAGTCCAGCTCATGTGTCCCAGTCTATAGTCTGCACAAGTCCCCAGCTAGTGTCCAGTTCATAGTCTGCACACAGTCCCAGCTAGGTCCCAGTTCTATAGTCTCACACAGTCCAGCTAGTGTCCCAGTTCTATAGTCTGCACACAGTCCAGCCATCTGTCCCAGTTCTATAGTCTGCACACAGTCCCAGCTAGTGTCCCAGTTCTATAGTCTGCACACAGTCCCAGCTATGTCATTCTATAGTCTGCACACAGTCAGCTAGTGTCCAGTCTATAGTCTGCACACAGTCCACAGTGTCCAGTTCTATAGTCTGCACACAGTCTCAGCTAGTGTCCCAGTTCTATAGTCTGCACACAGTCCCAGTGTCCCAGTTCTATAGTCTGCACACAGTCCCAGCTAGGTGTCCCAGTTCTATAGTTGCACACAGTCCCAGCTAGTGTCCCAGTTCTATAGTCTGCACACAGTCCCAGCTAGTGTCCCAGTTCTATAGTCTGCACACAGTCCCAGCTAGTGTCCCAGTTCTATAGTCTGCACACAGTCCCAGCTAGTGTCCCAGTTCTATAGTCTGCACACAGTCCCAGCTATTGTCCCAGTTCTATAGTCTGCACACAGTCCCATCTAGTGTCCCAGTTCTATAGTCTGCACACAGTCCCAGCTAGTGTCCCAGTTCTATAGTCTGCACACAGTCCCAGCCATTGTCCCAGTTCTATAGTCTGCACACAGTCCCAGCTAGTGTCCCAGTTCTATAGTCTGCACACAGTCCCAGCTAGTGTCCCAGTTCTATAGTCTGCACACAGTCCCAGTTCTATAGTCTGCACACAGTCCCAGCCAGTGTTCCCAGTTCTATAGTCTGCACACAGTCCCAGCTAGTGTCCCAGTTCTATAGTCTGCACACAGTCCCAGCCTAGTGTCCCAGTTCTATAGTCCTGCACACAGTCCCAAGCCATTGTCCCAGCTCTAAAGTCTGCACACAGTCCAGCAGCCATTGTCCCAGCTCTATAGTCTGCACACAGTCCCAGCTAGTGTCCCAGTTCTATAGTCTGCACACAGTCCAGCCATGGTCCCAGTTCTATAGTCTGTACATAGTCCCAGCCAGTGTCCCAGTTCTATATCTGCACACAGTCCCAGCCTGTGTCCCAGTTCTATAGTCTGCACACAGTCCCAGCTAGTGTCCCAGTTCTATAGTCTGCACACAGTCCCATCTAGTGTCCCAGTTCTATAGTCCTGCACACAGTCCCAGCTAGTGTCCCAGTTCTATAGTCTGCACACAGTCCCAGCTAGTGTCCCAGTTCTTCTTCTTCTTTGCGTTCATCCGGAGTGATTTTTTCAGATGTGATTGCGGTGTGTCTGGTTAGGCACCCTCGGGTCGAAACCCTCAGGCCAACACATCCGACTTTTAGCGTGCATTTTTGACCAGGTTAGCAATCCTGGGAGACTCTCACTTTTGTGGTACCGTCCACATCTCAGCTGGTCTAGTTGGAACAGTCGAAGACTACACGGTCATCCCTCAAGTGAAGGCAGGGACAGTCCATAGCATTTTCCGCCATCCTGGGTGGCTTCCATAATTGCAGAGCCGGCACATAACGCTCTGGTGCTGGGTTTACCGAGGGAATCGTCACGTCCTGCTCATGGCTGTTTTAATTCCTCACTTCAATATATTGGGCATTTCGCTCGCCCTGGGCCGTTCCTGCACAAACCAGTCAGCTCTGCGGTTGGTTTCCACTAAGCGAGTTTTCGGACATGTGCTTGTCCCTGTACCCATCAGAGCTGTTCCAGGCACGGCGGACATTCGGAAAACTACCTAGTCAGAGCTGTTCCGAACAAGAGCGGCATTCGGAAACTAGGTAGTCAGAGCTGTTCCTAGCACGGGAGACATTCGGACGAGACATTTCACTCGGACGTAAATGCGTAGTGTCAATTTTTAGTTTGCCACCCGTAGGACGACCTTCCGGCGGGCATTTTTTAGTGAGGTTAGCCTTCCTCGGGTTTCGAGACACGTTAGACTGTTGTAATGTCACCCACATCTCAGCTGGTCAAGATAGAACGATCAACGATATCGTGGTCTGCCCTCAAGGGAAGGCAGGGGCAGACCATGGGCATTATCTCGCTATCCAAGGAGGCTTCCATAATTGCAGAGCCGGCACATATTGCTCTGAGACTGGGCTCACCCAAGGAGTTTCCACGTCCTGCTCATGGCTGCTTTAGTTCCTCACTTCCATGTGTTGGGCATCCCACTTGCCACTGATCGCTCAATCACACACCAGGAGCGGTCAGACTGCGAGTGACATCCACTCGGTAAGCTTTTGCTTGTGACTTCAGACCACGCAATAGGTTCCCTCGCCATGCGTTCCATTTCGCGTTGATGAGACATTCTTCCACTTTTGTCTACACTCTCTATGAGTTAGATACAGACAGTTTCCGTAACCCTTCGACTGGGGCACTTTTCTGACTTTTTTGTACTCGCTCACGAGGTAGGCTACATGTGCTGCCGGCTCAGCACCTTACCTTCGTGCAGCAGTGAACGGGAAACGGCCAGGCCCCTTCATCCGGGAAACTCTCATATCCCCCAGCTGGGAGCCTTCGAACATGTATCAGACCTGAGCATGTAGCTTGCTCAGTATCATGTTTCTATTTTCCGGTAGACGGGTATCAGCCTGGCTCTAAGATCCGAGGGTTTGTGGCTTAGAGGCGTTCAGCCACAGCCCTCGACAGGGAGCCTTAAGAGTTTTGTCCGGACCAAGAAATTCTGCCTTTGTGCACCTCATTTAAATTTTGACTGCTATCCTCAGTCTATGCCTGCAGAGCAGCAGGTTGTGTCTCTCTTAGTCTGGTCCCTATCCCATAAGCTGTCCGATATGTAATTTTTCACCCATCGGCAAGCAAATGGGGTCTATGGGACACGCAAGCTCCCCCACCACGTCAAGGTGGAGACACATCGGGGGAGGTGTCCCAGTTCTATAGTCTGCACACAGTCCCAGCTAGTGTCCCAGTTCTATCGTCTGCAAACAGTCCCAGTCATTGTCCCAGTTCTAAAGTCTGCACACAGACCCAGCTAGTGTCCCAGTTCTAAAGTCTGCATACAGTCCCAACTAGTGTCCCAGTTCTATAGTCTGCACACAGCCCCAGCCAGTGTCTCAGTTCTATAGTCTGCACACAGTCCCAGCCATTGTCCCAGCTCTATAGTCTGCACACAGTCCCAGCCATTGTCCCAGCTCTATAGTCTGCACACAGTCCCAGCTAGTGTCTCAGTTCTATAGTCTGCACACAGTCCCAGCCATTGTCCCAGTTCTATAGTCTGCACACAGTCCCAGCCATTGTCCCAGTTCTATAGTCTGCACATAGTCCCAGCCAGTGTTCCAGTTCTATAGTCTGCACACAGTCCCAGCCAGTGTCCCAGTTCTATAGTCTGCACACAGTCCCAGCTCTATAGTCTGCAAACAGTCCCAGCTAGTGTCCCAGTTCTATAGTCTGCACACAGTCCCAGCTCTATAGTCTGCAAACAGTCCCAGCTAGTGTCCCAGTTCTATAGTCTGCACACAGTCCCAGCCAGTGTCCCAGTTCTATAGTCTGCACACAGTCCCAGCTCTATAGTTTGCAAACAGTCCCAGCTAGTGTCCCAGTTCTATAGTCTGCACACAGTCCCAGCCATTGTCCCAGTTCTATAGTCTGCACACAGCCCCAGCCAGTGTCCCAGTTCTATAGTCTGCACACAGTCCCATCTAGTGTCCCAGTTCTATAGTCTGCACACAGTCCCAGCTAGTGTCCCAGTTCTATAGTCTGCACACAGTCCCAGCTAGTGTCCCAGTTCTATAGTCTGCACACAGTCCCAGACATTGTCCCAGTTCTATAGTCTGCACACAGTCCCAGCCAGTGTCCCAGTTCTATAGTCTGCACACAGTCCCAGCCATTGTCTCAGTTCTATAGTCTACACACAGTCCCAGCTAGTGTCCCAGTTCTATAGTCTGCACACAGTCCCAGCTAGTGTCCCAGTTCTATAGTCTGCACACAGTCCCAGCCATTGTCCCAGTTCTATAGTCTGCACACAGTCCCAGCTAGTGTCCCAGTTCTATAGTCTGCACACAGTCCCAGCCATTGTCCCAGTTCTATAGTCTGCACATAGTCCCAGCCATTGTCTCAGTTCTATAGTCTGCACACAGTCCCAGCTAGTGTCCCAGTTCTATAGTCTGCACACAGTCCCAGCCAGTGTCCCAGTTCTATAGTCTGCACACAGTCCCAGCCAGTGTCCCAGTTCTATAGTCTGCACATAGTCCCAGCTAGTGTCCCAGTTCTATAGTCTGCACACAGTCCCAGCCAGTGTCCCAATTCTATAGTCTGCACACGGTTACTTTTGTGACACAAACAGCTATATTAGATCACATTTGTGCAACAGTGTGACACAAACAGCTACATGAGATCACATTTGTGCAACAGTGTGACACAAACAGCTACATGAGATCACATTTGTGCAACAGTGTGACACAAACAGCTACATGAGGTCACATGTGTGCAACAGTGTGACACAAACAACTACATGAGATCACATTTGTGCAATAGTGTGACACAAACAGCTGCATGAGATCACATTTGTGCAAGTGTGACACAAACAGCTACATGTGTGCAATAGTGTGGCACAAACAGCTACATGAGGTCACATGTGTGCAACAGTGTGACACAAACAGCTACATGAGGTCACATGTGTGCAACAGTGTGACACTAACAGCTACATGAGGTCACATGTGTGCAACAGTGTGACACAAACAGCTACATGAGGTCACATGTGTGCAACAGTGTGACACAAACAGCTACCTGTGTGCAACAGTGTGACACAAACAGCTACATGTGTGCAATAGTGTGGCACAAACAGCTACATGTGTGCAACATTGTGACACAAACAGCTACATGTGTGCAACAGTGTGACACAAACAGCTACATGTGTGCAACAGTGTGACACAAACAGCTACATGTGTGCAACAGTGTGACACAAACAGCTACATGTGTGCAATAGTGTGACACAAACAGCTACATGTGTGCAACAGTGTGACACAAACAGCTACATGTGTGCGACAGTGTGACACAAACAGCTACATGTGTGCATTAGTGTAGCATGTGCAACAGTGTGACACAAACAGCTACTTGTGTGCAATAGTGTGGCACAAACAGCTACATGAGGTCACATGTGTGCAACAGTGTGACACAAACAGCTACATGAGGCCACGTGTGTGCAACAGTGTGACACAAACAGCTACATGTGTGCAATAGTGTGGCACAAACAGCTACATGTGTGCAATAGTGTGGCACAAACAGCTACATGTGTGCAACACTCCGACAAAAACAGTCACATGAGGTCACGTGTGTGCAACGGTGTGACACAAACAGCTATATGAGATCACATTTGTGCAACAGTGTGACACAACCAGCTACATGAGGTCATATGTGTGCAACAGTGTGACACAACCAGCTATATGAGATCACATTTGTGCAACAGTGTGACACAACCAGCTACATGAGGTCATATGTGTGCAACAGTGTGACACAAACAGCTGCATGAGGTCATATGTGTGCAACAGTGTGACGCAAACAGCTGCATGAGGTCATATGTGTGCAACAGTGTGACACAAACGAACGAACGAACGAACAGACTTTATTTTCAAAGGGTAACAAATTGGGCACACAGGCCCGTCTTACATTCGGCCCTTCCAATCATTCATCTTTCTTTCATCAACAGTGCATAGGAAAAAAACATTGTCACATGAATTTTGTAAACATAAACAATGCATATTACTATGTTATGAGACACATCCACCACCCACCCACACATCCCCCATTCACTCCAACTTCCCCACCCAACCACACACACATACAATACATTTCCCCACCCATCCACCACATCCCTACACCTACACATCTCCACACCCACACACACCTCTCACCCACCACACATCCCATCCACCCACACCCCAAGCACACATACATTCAATAACCCACATATCCCCCACCTACACACATCTCCCCACCCACTCACATATCCTCTACCCGTCCCATTTCCCACCAACAATCACTCACCCAATATCCTCCTCCACCCACACACCTCCAACCACCCAACCAAACACACATTCCTCAGCCACACACATGTCTCCCCGTCAACTCACATATTCCGCACCTACCCACACACAAATTCCGCACTCACCCACATAATCTCCCATCTCCCCCAGCCCACTCACAGATCCCGAGCCCGCACCTACAAACATCCCCCACCATCTCCTAACCTACACACACTCACCCACCCACATATCCTCTACCCACCCACACATCCTCTACTCACCCATCCCCCAACCAAACATCCCTTAACCACACACCCTTACTCATATACAATCACCCACCCACACATCCTCTACCCACCCACACATCATCCACCCAACCACACATCCTCCATCCACCCATTCCCCAGCCACACATCCCTTAACCACACACCCATACCCATATACACACACATCCCCACCCACACACAATCTCCCCACCCATACAAACATCCCTCTCACACATCCCCACCCACCAACACATTCCCCATTCACAAACACACACCTCCCATCCACGCACACACAACCCATACATTCATCCCCTCACACATCCCTAGACACACGTACTTATTCCTCAACCACTAACACCCACACATCCCTTACCCACTCATCAACACATACATCTCCTATCTACCCACCCACACTCACACATCCCAACCACCCATCTAAGCACACATCCCCCACCCTCACACACATCCTTCACCCACCCACAAACCCAACCACACCTTCACCCACCCACACAAACAGCTATATGAGGTCACATGTGTGCAAAAGTGTGACACAAACAACTACATGAGATCACATGTGTGCAACAGTGTGACACAACCAGCTACATGAGGTCATATGTATGCAACAGTGTGACACAAACAGCTGCATGAGGTCATGTGTGTGCAACAGTGTGACACAAACAGCTATATGAGGTCACATGTGTGCAATAGTGTGACACAAACAGCTATATGAGGTCACAGTGTGCAACAGCGTGACACAAACAACTTCATGTGTGCAACAATGTCACACAAACAGCTACATGTGTGCAACAGCATGGCACAAACAGCTACATGTGTGCAACAATGTGACACAAACAGCTACATGAGATCATATTTGTGCAACAGTGTGACACAAACAGCTACATGTGTGCAACAGTGTGACACAAACAGCTGCTACAAAAGGTGAACAAACCTGAAGCCTGAAGTAGACATCTGCTTCTGTTAAAGCTTTGATCAGCTGGGCAGACTGTTGGAAGTGCACGTTATCTGGTGGAGGACACATACAGTACAACTGATATTATCTCAAAGTTATGCTTATCATCATTTGTACTGCATATACTCCATGTTAAAATGTCCTTCTCATCTTTGTTGTTTAGTACATTGCCTTATTGTTTCCTTCTGGTACTGGATACTAGCATCTTGCCGTCTTGACAATCAATAGTTTGTTATATTGTGCTCCAAAAAAAAAAAGATTTTCACCTTCGCGCACCACCTTACGTCTCACACGCTCGGTGTGTGACTTCTTCTTCTTCTTCTTTTCGTTCATCCGGAGTGTTTTTTCAGATGTGATTGCGGTGTGTCTGTTATGCGCCCTTGGGCCGAAACCCGTAGGCCAACACATCGACTTTAGCGTGCTTTTTTGACCAGGTAGCATTCCTGGGAGACTCTCACTTTTGTGGTGCCATCTGCAACCATGCTGGCCAAAGTTGAATGGTCGAAGACAACGGTCATCCCTCAAAGGAAGGCAGGGACAGTCCATAGCATTTTCTGCCATCCAAGGTTGCTTCCATAGTTGCAAGGCCGACACATAACGCCCTGGATCTGGGCTCACCGAGGGAGATCGTCACGTCCTGCTCATGGCTGCTTTAAATCCTCACTTCAATATATTGGTCACTTCGTTTCCCCGGGTCATTCCCGCACAAACCAGACAGGTTTGCAGACGGCATCCACTCAGCGAGTTTTCGGACATGTGCTTGTCGTTGCGCCCATCAGAGCTTTTCCAGGCACAACAGACATTCGGAAAACTACCTAGTCAGAGCTGTTCCAAACAAGAGCGGCATTCGGAAACTAGGTAGTCAGAGCTGTTCCTAGCACGAGAGACATTCGGACGAGACATTTCACTCGGACGTAATTGCGTAGTGTCAATTTTTAGTTTGCCACCCGTAGGATGACACTTCCGACTTCAGCGGGCATTTTTTTATGAGGTTAGCCTTCCTCTGGTTTCGAGGCACGTTGGACTGTTGTGATGTCGCTAACATCTCAGCTGGTCAAGATAGAACGATGAACGACATCGTGGTCGGCCCTCAAGGGAAGGCAGGGGCAGACCATGAGCATTCCCTCGCTATCCAAGGAGGCTTCCATAATTGCAGAGCCGGCACATACTGCTCTGTGACTGGGCTCATCCGAGGAGTTGCCACGTCCTGCTCATGGCTGCTTTAGTTCCTCACTTCCATGTGTTGGGCAACTCGTTTGCCCCTGATCGCTCAAGCACACACCAGGGACGGTCAGACTGCGAGCGACACCCACTCGGTAAGCTTTTGCTTTTTGACTTCAGACCACGCAATAGGTTCGCTCGCCGTGCGTTCCATTTTGCGTCATTGAGACGTTCTTCCACTTTTGTCTACACGCTATATGAGTTAGATACAGTTTTCGCAGCCATTTTCTTCGGCTGGGGCACTTTTTTGACTTTTTGTACTCGCTCACGAGGTAGGCTACTTGTGCTGCCGGCTCAGCACCTTACCTTCGTGCAGCGGTGAATGAGAAACGGCCTGGCCCTCTCATCCAGGAATCTCTCATATCCCCCAGCTGAGAGCCTTCGAACTTTTATCAGACCTGAGCATGTAGCTTGCTCAGTATCACACCTTTATTTTTCGAAAGGTGGGTATCGGCCCGGCTCTCAGGTCCGAGGGTTTGTGGCTTAGAGGCGTTCAGCCACAGCCCTCGACAGGGAGCCTTTAGTGTTTTGTCCGGACCAAGATATTCTGCCTTCGTGCGCCTGATTTAGATTTTAGACTGCTATCCTCAGTCTCACCTGCAGAGCAGCAGGTTGTGTCTCTCTTAGTCTAGTCCCTATCCCATGAGCCGTTCGATATGTAGTTTTCATCCATCGGCAAGCACATGGGGTCGATGGGACACGCAAGCTCCCCCACCACGGCAAGATGGAGACACATCGGGGGAGGGTGTGTGACTTATCTGCAATCATTTTCTCCTTTGCCTTTATTCCATTTCTAATCGTTGCCCACCATGTAACACAGTCAACAGCGACTTGCTCCCAAGGTGCAATATCAATGCCTGTATCAATCATGTCCCGCTCTCACACATCTTTGTAACGTAACAGAGGCCGACTCCGAGATCTTTTACCCATCAAATTCACCAACAAAGATGCCCTTTGGTATTCTACCATCATCTATCCTCCTAACGTGTCCTATCAATCTAAGTCTATGAAAACTGATCATGGAATAAACCGTCACACAACCCGATCTTTCCAATACTTCAGTATTTGTGATTTTGTCTTGCCACTTAATACCAAGTATTCTTTGCAGACACCGCATATGAAAGTTGTTTGAACGTTTCTCTTAGTATAAATTGACCAGGCTCCACTGCCATAAAGAAAAGTACTAAGGACAAAGGCTTGATAGACAAGGACTTTTGTTTTGGCAATAAGCTTCCTATTCTCCCAGACTCTTTTTGTTAAACCTGTTCATTGTTGTTGCTGCCTTAACCAATCTTGATGTTAATTTCCTGATCTAGCAATAAGTTACTCTGATCCTAGATATGTAAAATGGTCTTCTATCTTCAAGTTCGGTGTTGTTAATAAAGATTGATGGTATACCAAGTGCACCTTGTGAAATAATCTGTCTTCTCTTTGCTAATTGTTAAACGAAATTCATAACAAGCATTGGAGAATGCAGATAGTAGACTTAATTCTTCCTCAGAGTGGGTGGAAATTGCAGCGGAATCTGCAAAAAGCAACTCTCTGATCAGTACCCTCTTAATTTTGGTCCTTGCTTTGTAGAGGCCGGCATCTGAGCGTGAGTGATATGTATATACCACCATCCTGATCATGACAGGCACATTTCAGTAGAAGTGACATGTGCATTTGCATATTCTGGTACTACATACATGCCAATTAGTGTGAATTGATTTATATCATCTGGACCATCTCTTTACCGTCAAGCTTTCTTACAAACTATTGGTGGTAAACAAAGTTACAGACACCACACAAACACTAACATTTCTATCTTTCAAAGCTTTAGACATGTGAAATGTGCACTTGTTCTATTGATGAGGAGACAGATATTTCCATGTATGAAGTTAAGGTGCACAATTGTTTGAGATATCAGATATTTCTATTGATGAGGAGACATCAGATATTTCTATTTAGGAAAGCTTGGCTACATAATTGTTCTTACCAATCAAAGATATATAGTCATAAGATCTCTCCATCAATGTTACAATGTCTTTCTATATGTTACAAACACATACAACATTTGTGCTTACACACACAAAAATATAGACAGATAATGATCAGAACTCTTAGTGGGGACATGAAAGAAGTAGAGATTAGAGCACAAACTGGACTACATAAATATGTGTGGCCTCAGCAACTGATATGTTTGGTTGTTTCCATTCTGCTATTCATATCTATTCTGTAAATGTTTGTCACGTACTAGACCCAGCAACAGCCTAATACTTGGTCTTGGTTCACATATACATCCAATCATGTCAGAGAAGTTGTTGACAGACGTGGAGGACACAAGTACATCCAATAATGTCAGAGAAGTTGTTGACAGACATGAAGGACACAAGTACATCCAATCATGTCAGAGAAGTTGTTGACAGACATGGAGGACACAAGTACATCCAATCATGTCAGAGAAGTTGTTGACAGACATGGAGGACACAAGTACAACCAATCATGCCAGAGACGTTGTTGACAGACACAGAGGACACAAGTACATCCAATCATGTCATAAGTTGTTGACAGACATGGAGGACACAAGTACATCCAATCATGTCAGAGATATTGACATACATGGAGGACATAAGTTCATCTTATTGTGTCATAAGCTGTTGACAGACATGGAGGACATATATACATCCAATCATGCCAGAGAAGTTGTTGACAGACATGGAAGACACAAGTACAACCAATCATGCCAGAGACGTTGTTGACAGACACAGAGGACACAAGTACATCCAATCATGTCAGAGAAGTTGACAGACATGGAGGACACAAGTAGATCCAATCATGTCAGAGATATTGACAGACATGGAGGACACATTTACATCCTATCATGTCTTAAGATGTTGACAGACATGGAGGACACAAGTAGATTCAATCATGTCAGAGAAGTTGTTGACAGAGACATGGAGGACACAAGTACATACCATCAGCAGTGCCATGGATCAGCATAAAGAGGGACTTGCGGAAGTTTATGGCATGTTGGGAAACATTGGCATTCTGGGGAAGACAATAGATTGCTGATTACATGGCTGTTCGGGAAGAGGACCTGTGTTTGCATACACTGTCTTTCTGGGCTCTGTTTTCTGAGAAGATACCATGTTTGCATACATGGACTGTCTTAGCAAGAAAACATTTGCAGGTATGGGCATTCTAGAGAGGAGTTGAGTCCAGAATTGATATCATAGTACTTGACCCATATGTGCTACATCCTCTTCAACAACCAGAGAAGTATCTCAATACTAATAGTACCTGTAATATAAGGGTCATTCATTTGAAACCCATTCCAATGGCTTTATTACAAAAGCATGAAAGCATTAACAGGTGTGGCAGAATTAAACAAAGCATTTATTTTGAATGAATTTTGCACCATGGGTTGGTCAGAAGAAGTCATCTTAGGCATTCAGGCAAGCATCCCATTGCTTAGGTAGGCGGCGAATGCCGTCCGCAAAAAAGATTGTGGTTGCTCACTGAACCAAGTGTTTACTGCGTTCATTACATCTGCATCTGTGTGAAATCGTTGCCCCTTAAGAGCTTTTTTTAGAGGTCCGAACAAATGAAAACCACATGGTGACAAATCAGGACTATAGGCTGGATGGTGCAGAATTTCCCACTTCTTCCAAACTAATGCTTTCTGCACAATCTTTGAAACATGCGGACGAGCATTATAGCGCAACAAAATCACACCGCGAGAAAGCATGCCGGGTTATTTATTCTTGATGGCTTTTTGCAGCTTGTCAAGTGTTTGCAAGTGGTGGGTAGAGTTAATGTTGACACCAGGTTCTTTAAAGTCAGACAACAACAGCCCTTCATGGTAAAAAAATGCACTCAGTATAAATTTTCTAGCGGAAACCTGTAACATGAATTTTGGGGCTTTTGGTGATCCAGCATGCTTCCATTGCATGCTCTCTCTTTTGCTGCTTGGCTCAAAGTGGTGACACCATGCTTAATCGCCTGCCACTATATGGAAGAGAAATGCATCACTCTCCACTCTGTAATGCAGCAAGTGGTTCAAACACCATCCCATGCGTTCCTCTTTTTGGTGGTCGATCAACATCCGTGGTACCCACTGTGAACACACCTTCCGATATTGCAGTTTCTTACGAACGACCTTTTGAATTGTCCCAATTGACACATCAAATTCTTTCGCTAGCGAACATATGCTTCAACAACGGTTCATCTGTACTGCTGCATCAATTTTGGCGATGGTGTGTTTTCTGTTGCAACAATATGCGCTTGACTCGGCCGTCCAAGATCTGTCATGAACTGACGTTCTTTCTGAAACATTCGTGCCCAGTCTGTCACTGTTGTCTTCAACACACATTTGTTACCGTAAGCTGCCTGCATTCTTCGATGAATGTCCACTGGTCGACATCCTTCAAATGAAAGAAACTGAATCACTGCTCTTTGAGTTTCTTTGGACGGATTTTGGATCAACCCAGCCATTTTCTCAACTGTCAGAAACAGAACCTATGCATCATGGGATGATAAGCACATGCTCTTTTTTTTTTCATTGGTCAGTACTTATCACATGACTATGACATGATCATGTTGAACGTATGCAATTACGCGCGGTGCGGAACGAACGGATTTCAAATGAACTCTCCTAATAGTTAACGTGTTTGATTAGCCTTCTTTTCTGAGTGTCTGCCAAATCCTCTGGTCACTCCCTGCAGCACCATTCTCTCCAATGATCTACCTATTCTTCCGCGCTATACACACAATGACGTCTGTCTTATCATGCCCCATTACGCCACCCAGCAGTGCAGCCAGTCTGCCCTATCATGCCCCATTACCCCACCCAGCAGTGCAGCCAGTCTGTCTGCCTGCTCGTTTCCCACCAACATGTCCTGGGGAAAAGATCCAACAGAGGCTCTCTATTTGTTATGATTACGTTGCCTGCCACTCTGCTAGAAGCATGCCTGTCTGCATCTTGCTCAGCATATTGTGTCCGTTACAATCTCTACATGCATATGCTGTTTGTCTTCCAGCCAGCAGAACACCACTGTGACTGCCTCTACCTCCAATCTCAGACTAGATGAGGTATCTTATGTCATGCTCTCCTGCACTAGACACCGTCCACCAATCTTCGCCACAAACCCCCAGACATTTATTTTACTTCTAAGCACAGAGCCATCCATGTAGATGGTTAAAGTACCTGGGTGTGAATTGTTGTGGATCAATTGTTGGCCTCCCATTCACTGCAGCCTGTTTAATACCTGCATTCCCAATCCAATGTTATTATGACCCTGTATGGGTCTGACTTTTCCTCTGGCATTCTGACCCACTCTTTCTCTCTCCCAATATTCTCAAGCTTGCACTCTTCTCTGATTGTGTCTTCTGTTTGAGCCCTCCATTATTTTCCTCCGATCAGCCTGTGGTCCTTAACCGTGTGCATGGCTTCATGCAGGGGGTGTTCCATACACACTACTGACATGACCATTGTGCATCCCAGTATCACTTGCATAGCTTCATTCTGTATTCGCTCTAGTTTCACATTGTTTGCTTCATGTCCGTAACTGACATTTTCTTCAGCGCACCGAGTCCCTTCTTAGATTTCATAACAGCTGCTTCTAAGGAGATCCCAGGTACCTCAGCTTACTCTCTCTAAACATTTCTGCCTTTTATTGTCAGGCCTGCGATGTCAGCCTTAAGAATTCTATTGTCCAGAGAGAGCACCATACCACATTAGCATTATCTGGGTTAATGATACCACCCATCTCTGTACACCAGGCGATCACTTTGTTTACTGTCTCTGGCAACTCTTGTGCTATTTGCGCATCTGTCTCTCCCCTGCCTATATGCAAGGCCATCATCTGCAAATGTCAGTACCTTTCCCATCCCTGGTGCTTCAATGCTTGCAATCTTGCTTGTGTATACACTGAATATAACCAGCAATATTGCAGATCTTTGTGGGATATATGGGCATTCTGGGTAGGAAATCATGTTTGGGTACATAGGTATTCTGGGTAGGAAAAAACATGTTTGCGAACATAGGCATTCTGAGTAGGAAAACATCTTTGAGTATATAGGCATTCTGGGTAGGAAAGTACATGTTTGGGTACATGGGCATTCTGGGTAGGAAAGTACATGTTTGGGTACACAGACATTCTGGGTAGGAAAGCACATGTTTGGGTACACAGACATTCTGGGTAGGAAAGCACACGTTTGGGTACACAGACATTCTGGGTAGGAAAGCACATGTTTGGGTACATAGGCATTCTGGGTAGGAAAGCACATGTTTGGGTACACAGGCATTCTGGGTAGGAAAGTACATGTTTGGGTACACAGACATTCTGGGTAGGAAAGCACATGTTTGGGTACACAGACATTCTGGGTAGGAAAGCACATGTTTGGGTACACAGACATTCTGGGTAGGAAAGCACATGTTTGGGTACATAGGCATTCTGGGTAGGAAAGCACATGTTTGGGTACATAGGCATTCTGGGATTTATGGTCAAGTCCTCAGAAGAAAGTGAATGTGTTTGGGTCCAAAAATATGACCATGTTCAAGTAACTGCACAAGTAACCATCAAAGCTGTACACAACATGATTGTAGTTAGAGTAGCTGGACAACCCACCATCAAAGCTGTACACAACATGATTGTGACAGAATAGCTGCACAACCCACCATCCAAGCTGTACACAACATGATTGTAGTTAGAGTAGCTGGACAATCCACCATCAAAGCTGTACACAACATGATTGTGACAGAATAGCTGCACAACCAACCATCAAATCTGTACACAACATGATTGTAGTTAGAGTAGCTGGACAACCCACCATCAAAGCTGTACACAACATGATTGTGACAGAATAGCTGCACAACCCACCATCAAAGCTGTACACAACATGATTGTAGTTAGAGTAGCTGCACAACCCACCATCAAAGCTGTACACAACATGATTGTAGTTAGAGTAGCTGCACAACCCACCATCAAAGCTGTACACAACATGATTGTGACAGAATAGCTGCACAACCCACCATCCAAGCTGTACACAACATGATTGTGACAGAATAGCTGCACAACCCACCATCAAAGCTGTACCCAACATGATTGTAGTTAGAGTAGCTGGACAACCAACCATCAAAGATGTACCCAACATGATTGTAGTTAGAGTAGCTGGACAACCAACCATCAAAGCTGTACCCAACATGATTGTAGTTAGAGTAGCTGGACAACCAAACATCAAAGCTGTACCCAACATGATTGTAGTTAGAGTAGCTGGACAACCAAACATCAAAGCTGTACCCAACATGATTGTAGTTAGAGTAGCTGGACAACCCACCATCAAAGCTGTACCCAACATGATTGTAGTTAGAGTAGCTGGACAACCAACCATCAAAGCTGTACCCAACATGATTGTAGTTAGAGTAGCTGGACAACCAACCATCAAAGCTGTACCCAACATGATTGTAGTTAGAGTAGATGGACAACCAACCATCAAAGCTGTACACAACATGATTGTAGTTAGAGTAGCTGGACAACCAACCATCAAAGCTGTACACAACATGATTGTAGTTAGAGTAGCTGGACAACCAACCATCAAAGCTGTACACAACATGATTGTAGTTAGAGTAGCTGGACAACCAACCATCAAAGCTGTACACAACATGATTGTGACAGAATAGCTGGACAACCAACCATCAAAGCTGTACACAACATGATTGTGACAGAATAGCTGGACAACCCACCATCAAAGCTGTACACATGATTGTGACAGAATAGCTGCACAACCCACCATCAAAGCTGTACACAACATGATTGTAGTTAGAGTAGCTGCACAACCCACCATCAAAGCTGTACACAACATGATTGTGACAGAATAGCTGGACAACCAACCATCAAAGCTGTACACAACATGATTGTAGTTAGAGTAGCTGGACAACCGACCATCAAAGCTGTGCACAACATGATTGTAGTTAGAGTAGCTGGACAACCAACCATCAAAGCTGTACACAGCATGATTGTAGTTAGAGTAGCTGGACAACCAACCATCAAAGCTGTACACAACATGATTGTAGTTAGAGTAGCTGGACAACCAACCATCAAAGCTGTACGCAGCATGATTGTAGTTAGAGAAGCTGGACAACCCACCATCCAAGCTGTACACAACATGATTGTAGTTAGAGTAGCTGGACAACCAACCATCAAAGCTGTACACAGCATGATTGTAGTTAGAGTAGCTGGACAACCCACCATCCAAGCTGTACACAACATGATTGTAGTTAGAGTAGCTGCACGAGCCACCATCAAAGCTGTACACAACATGATTGTAGTTAGAGTAGCTGGACAACCCACAATCAAAGCTGTACACAACATAATTGTGGTTAGAATAGCTGGACAACCCACCATCAAAGCTGTACACAACATAATTGTGGTTAGAGTAGCTGGACAACCCACAATCAAAGCTGTACACAACATAATTGTGGTGAGAGTAGCTGGACAACCCACAATCAAAGCTGTACACAACATAATTGTGGTTAGAGTAGCTGGACAACCCACAATCAAAGCTGTACACAACATAATTGTGGTTAGAATAGCTGGACAACCCACAATAAAAGCTGTACACAACATAATTGTGGTTAGAATAGCTGGACAACCCACCATCAAAGCTGTACACAACATAATTGTGGTTAGAATAGCTGGACAACCCACAATCAAAGCTGTACACAACATAATTGTGGTTAGAATAGCTGGACAACCAACCGCCAGACAGACTATATGCATATGCTGTTATACTTTACAGGTATAGAGAATTTAACATGATTTGAGCACTGTGGACAGCAGATGTGGATAAATAAATGTAGAGAATGAAGAACATATATATATATATATATATATATAAAATCTACGGCATACAGAAGATGCACTCAGGAATCTGGGGCATACAAAAGATGGCAGTATGAAATCTATGGCATGCAGAAGATGGCACTATAGAATCTATGGTGGCAAACAGAAGATGGCACTATGGAATCTATGGTGGCGAACAAAAGATGGAACTATGAAATCTACGGCGAACAGAAGATGGCACTTTGGAATTTATGCAGAAGATGGCACTATAGAATCTATGGTGGCAAACAGAAGATGGCACTATGGAATCTATGGTGGCGAACAAAAGATGGAACTATGAAATCTACGGCGAACAGAAGATGGCACTTTGGAATTTATGCAGAAGATGGCACTATAGAATCTATGGTGGCAAACAGAAGATGGCACTATGGAATATATGGTGGCGAACAGAAGATGGAACTATGAAATCTACGGCGGACAGAAGATGGCACTTTGGAATGTATGCAGAAGATGACACTATAGAATCTGGGGCAAACAGAACATGGCACTATGGAATCTGGGGCATATAGAAGATGGCATTATGGAATCTGGGGCCTACAGAAGATGTCACTATGGAATCTATGGCATACAGAAGATGGCACTAACCTTGTAATGCTGGTTGTCACCTGACGGTAACCCCATGTACCGTTCTGTGTAGACAGAGTCTGGAAAGGGAAGTTTTCATTGAGTGAATACATATCTCCCTACATATCCCAGACAGTTCTCATTGACATGTCCCAGCTAATTAATACATATAGTATATATCTATGTAGAACACACCAAACAGATATGTGTATCTAATGTATAAATATAGTAGATGTCTATGTAGAACACAAAATACAGATATGTGTATCTAATGTGTAAATATAGTAGACATCTATGTAGAACATCAGACAGATATGTGTATCTAATGTATAAATATAGTAGATGTCTATGTAGAACATCATACAGATATGTGTATCTAATGTGTAAATATAGTAGATATCTATGTAGAACATCAGACAGATATGTGTATCTAATGTATAAATATAGTAGATGTCTATGTAGAACATCAGACAGATATGTGTATCTAATGTATAAATATAGTAGATGTCTATGTAGAACATCATACAGATATGTGTATCTAATGTGTAAATATAGTAGACATCTATGTAGAACATCAGACAGATATGTGTATCTAATGTGTAAATATAGTAGATATCTATGTAGAACATCAGACAGATATGTGTATCTAATGTATAAATATAGTAGATGTCTATGTAGAACATCATACAGATATGTGTATCTAATGTATAAATATAGTATATATCTATGTAGAACACACCAAACAGATATGTGTATCTAATGTGTAAATATAGTAGATATCTATGTAGAACATCAGACAGATATGTGTATCTAATGTATAAATATAGTAGATGTCTATGTAGAACATCAGACAGATATGTGTATCTAATGTATAAATATAGTAGATGTCTATGTAGAACATCATACAGATATGTGTATCTAATGTGTAAATATAGTAGATATCTATGTAGAACATCAGACAGATATGTGTATCTAATGTGTAAATATAGTAGATATCTATGTAGAACATCAGACAGATATGTGTATCTAATGTGTAAATATAGTAGATATCTATGTAGAACACACTAAACAGATATGTGTATCTAATGTATAAATATAGTAGATGTCTATGTAGAACATCAGACAGATATGTGTATCTAATGTGTAAATATAGTAGATATCTATGTAGAACATCAGACAGATATGTGTATCTAATGTATAAATATAGTAGATGTCTATGTAGAACATCATACAGATATGTGTATCTAATGTATAAATATAGTATATATCTATGTAGAACACACCAAACAGATATGTGTATCTAATGTATAAATATAGTAGATATCTATGTAGAACATCATACAGATATGTGTATCTAATGTGTAAATATAGTAGATATCTATGTAGAACATCAGACAGATATGTGTATCTAATGTATAAATATAGTAGATATCTATGTAGAACATCATACAGATATGTGTATCTAATGTATAAATATAGTAGATGTCTATGTAGAACATCATACATATATGTGTATCTAATGTATAAATATAGTATATGTCTATGTAGAACATCATACAGATATGTGTATCTAATGTATAAATATAGTAGATATCTATGTAGAACATCATACAGATATGTGTATCTAATGTATAAATATAGTAGATGTCTATGTAGAACATCATACAGATATGTGTATCTAATGTATAAATATAGTAGATGTCTATGTAGAACATCATACATATATGTGTATCTAATGTATAAATATAGTATATGTCTATGTAGAACATCATACAGATATGTGTATCTAATGTATAAATATAGTAGATATCTATGTAGAACACACCAAACAGATATGTGTATCTAATGTATAAATATAGTAGATGTCTATGTAGAACATCATACATATATGTGTATCTAATGTATAAATATAGTATATGTCTATGTAGAACATCATACATATATGTGTATCTAATGTGTAAATATAGTAGATATCTATGTAGAACATCATACAGATATGTGTATCTAATGTGTAAGTGTCTATGTAGAACACCAGTGTATCTAATGTATAAATATAGTATATGTCTATGTAGAACATCATATAGATATGTGTATCTAATGTATAAATATAGTATATGTCTATGTAGAACATCATACAGATATGTGTATCTAATGTATAAATATAGTAGATATCTATGTAGAACATCATACAGATATGTGTATCTAATGTGTAAGTGTCTATGTAGAACACCAGTGTATCTAATGTATAAACTGACATGTACATGCCGTAAGGCTGACTGGACAAATGGTATAGACCAACGGACACTCTCTGGCTGATGTGGTTAATACTACGCCGGCCAGCTGGACGTCCCCAGACATGTCCTGGTACCCTTTATAGGTGGGGTCAATCCAGGACAATTGTCTACATCCAATAACCACTGGGCTGGCAGGCAAGCTGCTATCTTTTATATACATATACACAGATAACTGACACCCCTAGATGACATAAGTGTGTGTCTAATATATATATAAATATACACATAGATAACTGATAGCTTCTTATATACTCCAGTTGATCCCCTAGATGAAACAAGCATCTATCTAATGAGGGCAGATATGTTGGTTGTGGTCATAGATAACTGAAAATGATATGATGAATACAACTCTTAGTGTAGATGTTTATGATGAATACAACTCTTAGTGTAGATGTTCATGATTAATACAACTCTTAGTGTAGATGTTTATGATGAAGGCAACTCTTAGTGTAGATGTTTATGATGAAGATGTTTATGATGAAGATGTTTATGATAAATGTTTATGATGATGTTTATGATGAAGACAACTCTTAGTGTAGATGTTTATGATGAAGGCAACTCTTAGTGTAGATGTTTATGATGAAGGCAACTCTTAGTGTAGATGTTTATGATGAAGTTTCTGATGTAGATGTTTATGATGAAAATGTCTGTGATAAAGATGTTTATGATGAAGACAAATCTTAGTGAAGATGTTTATGATGAAGATATCTTGATATTTATGATAATCTTAATGTAGATGTTTATGATACAGAAGAAACAGTCAGTTGATGTTACCATAATAAATCCAGTCAGTGACAGGAGCGACAGCGATGCCACACTTGAAGGTGTTGGTGCCTCTGCTGAGAGCACTGGCAGTCAGGTAGCCACCATAAGACTGAAACAAATACACAAATCTCATTGACTGTCCCCAGCAACACACCATGTGTTGGTGTCAGCTGGTGTTTAACACTTGACCAAGTCATGTGTACACATGTAAAACAATTCTTCAGTTTGTTGTGCTGTGTATATTTTAACATGCAACTAAGTATGTTTTACTTTAGCACGCAGTAATGTGTCTGTTTGATTTTATCTGAATGTGATTTAGCATACAATAAAGTAGTTGTTTTGTCATGTAGATGTTTTGTCTTATTTAGCATACTTGTAATCTATCCCACCTATTAGAAAGCCATTGTCCCAGCTTGGCCACCTTTTGCACACACGCACACATAGATGCAGACACGGTGTGAAGAATTCCTGACTACCATCATACAACAGGAGGGGGAAAGGGGGAGGGGGGGGGGTCTCCTAGCTGAAGTGGACAGGCCATTCACCTTGTGCTCAGGAAGTTCATGTTCAAACACGTCTTTCAGACAGATGGTCAGTGCAGTTATTCTGGAGACCAGTGTGGGTGATGGCTGCAGCCATGGAGTGTGTGCCCTGTGGGTGATGGCTGCAGCCATGGAGTGTGTGCCCTGTGCAACACCTGGGCAGGTGGTTAGCTGATATGCAGAGAAACTGAGCTATAGGGGATAAAACCCGGTGCAGTGAAGTCCTCTTGCTTTTCAACAGGAGGAGATCAAGCTCTCTGATACTATACTCCACACAGCAACACTTGATACATCATACGTGTCTTTGCTTGACTTCAACTATTAACACTCTACACAGTTAGCAACACTTGATACATCATACGTGTCTTTGCTTGACTTCAACTATATACACTCTACACAGTTAGCAACACTTGATATATCAAAAGTGTCTTTGCTTGACTTCAACTATATACGCTCTACACAGTTAGCAACACTTGATATATCATAAGTGTCTTTGCTTGTCTTCAACTATATACACTCTACACAGTTAGCAACACTTAATATATAAGAGTCTTTGCTTGACTTCAACTATATACACTCTACACAGTTAGCAACACTTAATATATAAGTGTCTTTGCTTGACTTCAACTATATACACTCTACACAGCAATACTTGATATATCATAAGTGTGTTTGCTTGACTTCAACTATATACACTCTACACAGTTAGCAACACTTGATACATCATAAGCGTGTTTGCTTGACTTCAACTATATACACTCTACACAGCAACACTTGATATATCATACGTGTCTTTGCTTGACTTCAACTATATACACTCTACACAGTTAGCAACACTTAATATATAAGTGTCTTTGCTTGACTTCAACTATATACACTCTACACAGTTAGCAACACTTAATATATAAGTGTCTTTGCTTGTGTCGTGTCTTCATTTAAAGTGTCGTCCCTGGAGTGAGGGGAGTCAACACCCACATTATAATTTTTTTCCCCCCTATCAATATCCTGGAGAATCCACCAGCTTCCATCCAACACACTCCTTCAGTTCATGGACACCTTTTCCTCTCTCTATCACTGTCGTACTATGCCCCCTCTCATTCTTCCCCACGCAACATATTCAACAACTCTTGCTTCTAAAAATTAATAAAGATTAATTTATTAAAAGAAAAGTGTAATGTACGTGAGACGTGTATGCAAAGAAAATGTGTGATGTGTTCTATAATGTGTGTAGGATCGGACCCTCAGATAATAGCACAGTCAGTTCATCCTTGCAAGGACACACCACAGCACGTTAAGTCAGAACAAGTCCATCTCACCCAGTGCTGTATCCCACCTGCCGGACACCGACTGTCATCTGTAGCTACCTGGTAATCCATCTTCCTGATCATCCGAAATAGATACTGTTTGTAATTACAGCTGATCATGGACCGGTTGCACACTACACATTATAAGTTCCTATCATTCCTAAAAATTGTACGAATCCTTTGTTGTGTGTACTTAGGTATCACTGTTATTGTTAATATACTTGATCCTAACTAGTGTCTATAAAGTCTCAAGTATGATGTCTTTTGTAATATTTCACTGGAATCTATCACACCATGTGACTTACATTTTAATGTTCTCGTTCCTTTAACAATGTTTGTATGATGTGTGACATATCAACAATCATCACCCATCCTAGGTGAACCTTAACACACAGGAATCGTTATATTGGTTGGCTCTTCTGAGCCATGTTATGGTGAACCCTCCTGATTATGAGTCCAGCTTAAACATAATACCATCTTTCTTCTCGGACATTATTCATTTTCCGTAAGAAACATTTTAGTGTCCAACTGGTGTTCTTCTAATTGGAGTTGCACTTCTTCAAAACCAGTGTTGAACTTCCTCGTAACTGGCAGGGAACCTGTGAGAGAAACAACACATCTGGTGATAGCACTAGTCACTGATCCTACCGGCTGAGTGTAGGCCTATTGCCTTGCTCAGTTATTACACAGCTAACTAAACTCTGTCATAGAGCATATTAGCTCCTCACCTACGTCCGAATCAGGCTATGACAAGGAAAGACCCATAAACAGAGTGCAAAACTTCAGTGGGCAAACCACTGAAAGATCCCCCCCATTGGACACTTTCCCCATCTCCCAACCCATCTTAAATCTCTCCAAATATCTCCCCGCTATCCTATTCATCCTAGCAGAGCCAATAATCACTTCACTACTCTAACTAGTTTCAACCATGCTACTGCCTAAATTAATCAGGACTAATTATACAATATGAACTACCTTAGGCAACACCACAGTTCGATCAAATCACATCTACATTTGCCATGACAGGCACGTGTAAAATTAAATTAACTTAATTCGCACACGTTAGACATTATACCACTCCCTAACTGCAGTGCCAAAGCACGTCCGCCTAAATCAACTGTTTGAGTTACATTGTCTCCCCCAATCATGTTTTTTCAAACAGCCTTGAATTGTTCACGTGACGTTGTTGATGTCCTGCAGGTGTCCCAATGTTCCCAATAACAAGCCCACACTTTCTGTCATGTGGTGACAAGCAAAGCTGCCATTTCGTTTGATGTCGGGAAATTCTAAATGACAGACGGGACTGTTTTATCTCCAAAGCCGGGCACTTCTGCTTGGATCCGACCTGTTTTTACTGTATTGTTAAAAAAACAATTGGGGCCCTGCAAACATGCCGTTTAATCAGATTGCCTGTATTATCCTCAACTGATTAATCCACGGTGATTTTCGTGACAGCTTGACTTCAACTACATACACTCTACACAGTTAGCAACACTTGATACATTATAAGCGTGTTTGCTTGACTTCAACTATATACACTCTACACAGGTAGCAACACTTTATATATCATACGTGTCTTTGCTTGACTTCAACTATATATACTCTACACAGTTAGCAACACTTGATATATCATATGTGTCTTTGCTTGACTTCAACTATATACACTCTACACAGTTAGCAACACTTAATATATAAGTGTCTTTGCTTGACTTCAACTATATACACTCTACACAGTTAGCAACACTTGATATATCATAAGTGTCTTTGCTTGACTTCAACTATATACACTCTACACAGTTAGCAACACTTGATATATCATAAGTGTCTTTGCTTGACTTCAACTATATACACTCTACACAGCAACACTTGATACATCATACGTGTCTTTGCTTGACTTCAACTATATACACTCTACACAGCAACACTTGATACATCATACGTGTCTTTGCTTGACTTCAACTATATACACTCTACACAGTTAGCAACACTTGATACATCATACGTGTCTTTGCTTGACTTCAACTATATACATTCTATACAGTTAGCAACACTTGATATATCATAAGTGTCTTTGCTTGACTTCAACTATATACACTCTACACAGCAACACTTGATATATCATAAGCGTGTTTGCTTGACTTCAACTATATACACTCTACACAGTTAGCAACACTTGATATATCATAAGTGTCTTTGCTTGACTTCAACTATATACACTCTACACAGCAACACTTGATATATCATAAGCGTGCTTGCTTGACGTCAACTATATACACTCTACACAGTTAGCAACACTTGATATATCATAAGTGTCTTTGCTTGACTTCAACTATATACACTCTACACAGTTAGCAACACTTGATATATCATAAGTGTCTTTGCTTGTCTTCAACTATATACACTCTACACAGTTAGCAACACTTGATACATTATAAGCGTATTTGCTCGACTTTCACTCTAGCTGTCTAATGTCAGTGAACATTGCCTTTTTTGTCATACTTGTGACTGCCTTTTTTGTCATACCTGTGACTGCCTTTGTTTGTCATACTTGTGACTTTGGGGTACCACTACATGGATACAGTTGGTCAGTCAGCATCTGGCCAGATAGGATGCTTGGTTGGTGCTACTTCTTCCTTGTTCTCACTCAGACCATATTAATGTCTCAGGTTCATGACACTCCCATACAATGTGCCAGGCAAACTGAAGTTGGCTAATGCCAAACATGTGGATGATTGGTTATCTTTTAGATACTGCTTTGACAAACCATTTGGGAGTGTTTTAACATGTGGTGTACCACTGAGATTATCTCCTATGGAAGCCTTCTACCCTGAAACAATCTCCCATCTTGATTGATGAGATGTGTTGGTCCAGGTAAGAATTTGTGTTAGCCTAAGCGTCCAACTTTAGCTAATATTTGTTGAGGTCTGCACCCCTAGCCTTTCGTTAACATTATCTATAGGTCCTTGTAAAGCAGCTGTGGAGCATCAACAAGATAGTGTTGTTTAGCTGTAGATGTTTGACAGTGGCAGCAGATGTTTGACGGTGGCAGCAGATGTTTGACGGTGGCAGCAGATGTTTGACGGTGGCAGCAGATGTTTGACGGTGGCAGCAGATGTTTGACGGTGGCAGCAGATGTTTGACAGTGGCAGCAGATGTTTGACAGTGGCAGCAGATGTTTGACAGTGGCAGCAGATGTTTGACAGTGGCAGCAGATGTTTGACAGTGGCAGCAGATGTTTGACAGTGGCAGCAGATGTTTGACAGTGGCAGCAGATGTTTGACAGTGGCAGCAGATGTTTGACAGTGGCAGCAGATGTTTGACAGTGGCAGCAGAACTTTGCACACAAGGTAATCAGTTGCTGTAGTGGCCTGCTTGTTGAGCAGAAGCTCTGGTGCACATTCTCATGTAGACACTGTTTTCTATGTGAATGTGAAGTTAGTTGCACATCCTTTACAGGACTTAGCAGTCAACACCAGCATTTTTTGGCTGTTTTGTGATTGCTGAGCAAGTTTATGTTCAGAATGTAACAAGCGCAATAAATAATGTGTAGAAAAAATGAGTGATGGAAAGGGCCAAATGTAAGATGGGCCTGCATGCTCAATTTTACACCCTTTGAAAATAGTCCTTTCATTCTCAAGAGAGATAAATGAGGCCCAGAAGTAGATGCCAGAGCACGCACAAAATGAGCCTTCTGATGATCACTATAGTGATCCAACATAACTCCAAGCAGATGTCAACCACAGACAGACAGAGAAGGCACAACACCAGACCTCTGATGATCACTATAGTGAGTCCACTCCAGCACAACTTTCTTCTGTTACTTTCTGTACTCTAGATGCCAAGCTGATGTCACCTGTGCAAAGCACTGTTATATTTGGTTCTATCAAGCCAACTCTGTGCCCCCCCCCCCCCCCCACCCTTTCCAGCTTCCACCTTGCCCCAGAGAGACATACAGTTCTAATAAAGGCAGTGTGTGCTGACAGCCTCTGTACTCACCCATCCCCATATGGCCATGTTTCTCTCATCAACATAATGGAATTTGCCAAAGTGCCTGGAAACAAAACATCAACATAATTATCATCACTTTCATAGTTATCTGGCCCAAATCATTTCTGAAAGTTCAGTTGAATATGACTAGAGTATCTCAAGGATACAGAGTGAAAACATGTCTGAAACAATCTCTTGAATTGAATATGACCAATAGTCTGTAGATACATAAACATTTCACACACACATGCATGCACGCATGCACGCATGCACACACACACACACACACACACAGATGTGTGTGTATGTGTGTCTATCCATCCATCCATCATGTGTCATGCCGATAAGCGTGGGAGGTCATGTTCTGCCATCTCACTCGATTACAAGAGTTGTGGATGAGCTCCATGTTTCTGTGTGTGGGTGGGTGGGGAGATGTGTGTTTGGGTGAGAGATGTGTGGGTGGGGATGTGTATGAGGAATGCATGTGGGGGATGTGTGTGTGTGGGGGAGTGTGTTTATGGGTGGAGTTTTGTGTGGGAGGGGAGATGTGTGAGAGGTGGGGGAGGTGTGGGATGTGCAGGTGGATGAAGGATGTATGTGAGGATGGGGGATGTGTGTTTGGCTAGGTGGATGGGGTGTGTGTGGCGGGAGGGTAGATGAGAGATGCATGTGTTGATGGGCGGGTGGGTGATGTGTGAGTGTGAGTGGTTGATGGATGAGTACATGAGTGGGTGGATGTGTGTGAGAGATGAGTGTATGGTTGGGGGATGTGTGTGTTTGTGGGAAGATGTGTGTGAGTGGCGGATGTGTGTAGGTGGCGGATGTGTGTAGGTGGGGTATATGTGGATGGTGGGGTGTGTGTGGGTGGGAGGTGTGTGTTTTTGGGTGGAGGATATGTGTGGGCAGGTGGGGAGATGTGTTTGTGGGTGGGGGATGTGTGTATAAGGTGGGGATGTGTAGTTGAGAGGTGGCGGATATTGGGTAGGTTAGTGGATGTAGGTTGGCTGATGTGTGTGTGGGTGGGTAGGGAAAATTGTGCGGGTGCGGGATGTATGTGTGGATAGGTGCGGGATGTGTGGTTGATGGGGGTATGTGTGTGTAGTTTTGTGATGTGTGTTTTGCTGGGTGGTTGTGGGTGTGTGGGTGGGTGGTGGAGAATATGTGGGTGGGTGTGTGCATATCGGTTATGGGATGGGTGGGGGATGTATGAGTGGGTGGGGAAATGTGTGTGGGTGGGGAATCAGTGGGTGGGTGGCGGCATGTATGTTTTCCTGAGTCTGTGTGAGTGCTTGGAGGCATGTGTGGGTGGGTGGGTGGGGGGGGGGGTGAGTGGGGGATGTGTGGGTGGTTGCGGGGTGTTAGGGTGGATGGGGGATGTGTCTCACAACATTGCAATATGCACTGTTTATGTTTACAACTTTCATTTTACAATGTTTCCCCCCCCCCCCCCCCCCCATGTGAATGTACCATATGTAATATGCATTGTTTATGCTTACAAAATCCATTTGACAATGTTTTTTTCCCCTATGAAATGTAACATACACATTTGATGAATGAAAGATGAGTGATTGAAAGGGCCAAATGTAAGACGGGCCTGCGTGCCCAATTTGTTACCCTTTTAAAATAAAGTTCGTTAATTCGTTTTGTCTCGACCATGCCACATGGGCAAGCTATCCAGGTATTTACTTCTTGGTCTTCCCCTTGGTCTCTTCTCTTTGATCTTGCAAGTCACCACCAAGTTCTCCACGTCACTTCTTCTCATTACATACCCAAAAAATTTTGACTGTCTACGTCTAATGACTCTAATCTGTTTACGATCTTCATTTGTTTCTTGAAGGACCTGCTCATTGGTTTTTCTGTCTGTCCATGATATTCTTTGCATTTTCCCCAGAAAACCACATTTCCACAGCCATCAGATGTTTTTCAGCTTGACTGCTTCACATTCATACAAAAGTACAGGTTCTATGTAGCACTTCAACACTCTTTTTCTCATTTCAAATGATATCTTTATATTGGTCAGTATGTTTTTCATCTTGCAAAAGGCTACCTATGCAATGGCAATTCTTGTTCTAATCTCTTCAAGGCATCTCCGATCAGATGTTATGACTGTGCTGAGATAACTGTATCAGTTCACTTGCTTAAGAATATGCCCATTTACTCGTATATCACATTGTGGTATTTCCTTCTTCCCAGTGACGACCATAATCTGTGTCTTAGTAATATTCAGTTCTAACTCTAGTTGTTCACTGTGTGCAACAACCGCATCTACTAAATTTTGCAGTTCCTGTTCATTGTCTGCAATCAAGACTGTATCATCTGCATATCTAATGTTATTGATGTATCGTCCCCCAATGTTGATTCCTTCCATATCTTCTATATTTCTGAAAATATTTTCACTGTACAGGGAAAAATGATCTGGAGACATTCCACATCCCTGCATCACACTTTATTTAATCTCCCGTGTGTTGCCGGGGCCCATAAGGGAAGCAAAGAATAGCAACACTGTAGCCTACCACGCATGTCGTAAGAGGCGACTAAGGAGGCTTGATGGTTCCGTCGCCCTGCTACTGAGTGAGTGCGTGGCGCGACACTGTGAGCTGTGAGTTTCGTGTGAAATGCTTTTGAATCTGCCCGAGGTTTTTTGGAACGTGACTGCATGTTCGGAGCGATGGTAGATGGCTATGTCCCAGAGTTGACCAGGTTTTTGCCTTATGCAGAAATGCGTGGCTGCTGGGCTTCTGGTTGACTGCCACTGCCATCGACGATGAACTGTATTTTCGTGGACTGTGTGGGTGAACATCTAGGAAACATCCAGATGGGAAAATGACTGCCGATTCCATCAGAGATGAACTGGGTGTTTCGTTGGGGACTATTGTGTTGACATTCTGGCGGCTGGCATTATGCACAGTGTATCTGTGCGGGCTGTTGTTTGTCGAGACTCCTGTCTTTTCCACTTTTCACATTGGGCAGTGGGGAGCGTTTTGTGCGATATTCACTGGCACAGGAACGGAGCATAATGGGGACAACCCGTTGCTATGAGGTTGGAACTACGACTAACTAACTAACTAACCTTATTTAATAGGTTGATATTGACCTACATCGTTATCAATTCTGATGGCAGCTTACTGTTTCCAATATATGTGTTTTTTTACAAGTCTAAGGTCTTTTCCATCAATTTGTAGATCTTCAAGCATCCTTATCATGTCTTCATGTCTCACTTTATCGAAAGACTTTGTGTAGTCAATAAAGCAAAGATATAGATCTTTGTTTACTTCTATAGAACGCTCAATTACTGTTCTCAGTATATAGACAGCATTTACTGTACCCTTGCCTTCTACAAACCCACATGTTCTTCTCCTATTTCGGGTTGTATTTTCTTCCTAACTCTTTGAATGATAATTCTTAGCAGAATCTTCATGATGTGGCTTTGTGATGTGACATGTCTTACTTTATCAAATTCCTTTGTGTAATCAATAAAGCAAAGAGGTAGGTCTTTGTTTACTTCTATAGATCGTTCAATTAATGGTCCTAGCATATACACAGAATTTACTGTTACCTTGCCTTCTACGCACCCAAATTGTTCTTTCCCTATTTCGGGTTGTATTTTCTTATTAACACTTTGCATGATAATTCTTAGCAAAATCTTCATGATGTGGCTCATTATACTAATTGTTCAATGTTGATCACATTCCAAGGCTCCTGATTTCTTCGGGATTGCAATAAATATATAATTACATAATTCAGGAGGTATATCTCCAGTATTAATGTTGCGTTCAGCAGTCTGGTCACCTAGTCTATTCCATATTCTTCTAAGGCATTGATAATTTCTGTTGTGATGTTGTCTGGACCCGGTTGCCAGTTTTCATATGGTTAACAGCATCATGAACTTCCATCTTCAAAATTGATGGTCCTTCAGTATCATTCTGAATATCATATTGTTCTTCTCTTGGTTCATAAGAAAGGTTTTTCACATGATCTGACGTGCATTTAAAATCTTATTTTCTATTATGATGTTTGCCATCTTTGATTTTTAGGCAACCCACTGATGTGTGTTTTTTTCTTAGTGATGATATGATCTGTGTGCATTAATTTGTTATTCCAGGTGTATTGGTTTTCAATTTCCCTGCAACGTTCCTCAAGCCATGTTTCTTTTGCCTCTGTACAGTTTCCTAATTTTCCCATGAATCATTCATATTTTCATGGTTATTTTTGTTGTTTCTTCTTATTTCCATGAGTTTTAAGATGTTTTCCATCTTTCATGTCTTACGTCCCATCTTCATTGGTGGGATAGTTGTTTCTGTAGCCTTCCTGACTGAGTTCGTCAATATTTCCCATTGGTCACTGACATCCTGAAATATAATTTTAAAATCGCACAATGTATCAAATCTGTTTTTTACCTCTACGTTTAATTTATATTTTATCTCCTCACTCATCAGTGCGTAGACAAATGTGTTTATTTGTGTATATTTGACCTTTAATTTCATATGTATATTCTTTATAAATAATCAATGGTCGCTGTAGCAATCTGCATTTGGTATAGTATTTGAGACTTTTAAGGCATTTTGAAATCTTCTGTTGATGAGGATGTAATCAATCTGGTTTCTGATCTTATTGTCAGGACTCCTCTGTCCATAATCTCACTGGATATTGTGATGCCAGGTGTTTCCAATAAGCATGTGCTCTTTTGTTCACTGTACAAGTCTGCAACCTCTTTCAATATGTTCCCCTAGTCCATACTTGCCTACTGCACATCCATCTTGTGGACTTCCAATATTAAAGTCACCCATTATATTTAATTCTGAGTATTTCCACTTCTTGAAGGCATTATCCAAATCACTATAAAATTAATTGATGCTGTAATACACACTATAAATACTGTTAAAAAAAGTAACACATAGTTATCTAAGGGTGCGTTTTTATGAGTTAGTAAGTAAAATTTGATGCTAGGGTATATAAAAACCAGCCTCAAATGTTCTTTACAGAGTCGTATGCACTTTTTGACATGAATTGCTTTCGTTTTTGTAATCGTTACAATGCAGTGGTCAATAGTGTTTATGACCAAATTTTTACCACAGCTCATGATGCTGCACGTGAAAGCAACAACATTTGGGGTGAACACTATTCACTGACTACACAACTGAAGCCCTATTAAAGGATAACGCTACACAAAACAATTCAGTTCATTTTCGAGCAAACATCTATGGCATCTCTAACGATAAATTTAAGGAACATTGCTATTGGTCGACTGCATGCAGGCGAAAGTCAAAATCAGGTTGCCAGGCATATAAACGTGCATCAGAGTACCATCAGTCGACTTTGGCACTGTAACTTTATAGTTCCAAGCCACTGGCTCAGTTGAAGACCGGCATCGCAGTGGACGACCCAAAGTGACAACAGCAGCGGATGGATCGCTTTATTCGGTTCGTCACCTCAGAGACAGGTTTACAACAGCTTCCTCAACTGCCCAGCCATTGCCTGCAAGACGTCATGTGTCTGATCAAACTCCAGAATAGACTGCATGACACTGAACATCGGGCACAATGAACTCATCGGGGACCGCTCCTTACACGCCGCCATCGCCAACCTCTACTTCTTTGGACTAACCAGCATCGTCCTTGGGCAGCAGACAACCAATGGAGAATGTGTCTGGTTCAGTGACGAATCTTTCATTTTGTTGCAGCGGAGAAGGATCTACCAGTGAGTGAAATGAACGTTTTGTCCACTATTGCTGTAATGAAGCTCCACCGCACGTGGTGGAAGGCGCAAGTGGTGTTGGGAATGATCAGTTACAGCGGAAGGAGTCAATTGGTTCACATTTAATGCGTCACGATACATCAATGAAATTCTTTCGACCCCACGTCCTTCCACCTTTAGGCTACCAAAAGGTCTAGTGTTTCTAACAAGACAATGCAGGACTTCCATTGTGCACTGTTGACCACGCAGTCCCTGACTGCCAGCAACATTCTCACCCTTTCCTTCGCCATCCCTGTCTCCAGACATGAGTCCGATTGAGCACCTGTGGGATGAGCTGCATAGACGTGCTTGTCGCCGAGACGATGCTCCAGCCAATCATCATGATTTGTTCCAGGCACTCCAGGAAGAGTCGGCAGCCATCCCACAGGCCCACATCAGACGTCTGATTGCATCCATGCCCAGGAAATGCCAGTCGCTGATCGATGCAAGAGGAGGCCACACACCATACTTACGGGAAAGCCCGTATGCCTAAAAGCTCCCATGACCCAGATGCACAACAACTGTCAATTGATTGTCTGAACCCTAAGGTATTCTTGTGTGCAATTTGAACAATTAACTCATTACATTTAAAAAGTTATTGAATATCAAAATTATCACTTGAGTGTGCCTTCGACATCTATGCGTTTCTTTTTTTGAACAGGATCTCTCTCTCTCTCTCTCGCGCGCGAGCACTTGCGTGTGTGTGTGGAAGAGAAAAAAAACACACGCGCGCACGCACGCACGCCCGTACATATTTATTTATATGTAGAAAGAAATGGATATAAACATATGCAATACTTACTCTGCAGCCTTGAGTGTGTCGTCCACTTCATATTTTCCCAAACTTTTGTAGACAGCATGCAAAAACTGGTCTCCCCTGCCACTGGAGCCTCTTGCGTCAACAAAGGCATAGATCACCTCCCTGGAGCTGGTCATGTACGTGTGCCAATCAATGGAGTACTTCTCTGTGACCATTTGTGTGCCAGGGCCACCATACCTGTCCAGTTAAACATGGCATTTTCAAGATGTGTGTGGCAGAATGAATGCCCTTGTTTGTGGTAACTGTCAGATATAATGAACCAGTATTTGGTATGTGGTGCTGACCACAAATATTTAGACCAATCGCCATGTGGTGAGTGGTGCAGTCAATGTCACACCAGCTTCCTTTGCTTCCCAGGACATTTCCTGGTATCCATTTTAGGTTGGGTCAAACTGGGAATCCATGTCAGTGAAATAAAACAGCTTCCTCCAAAGGACTTTGGAATATAAATGCCAGGCTGGCAGGCAATCCACTGCATAATGTGACCTTCAGGGAAATGCCAGACCTTCAGGGAAATGCCAGACTGGCAGGCAATCTACTTCATAATGTGACCTTCAGGGAAATGTCAGGCATGCAGGCAATCCAATGGATGATGTGACCTTCAAGGAAATGCCAGGCTGGCAGGCAATCTACTGCATGACGTGACCTTCAGGGAAATACCAGGCCGGCAGGCAATCTACTTCATGATGTGACCTTCAGGGAAATGTCAGGCATGCAGGCAATCCAATGGATGATGTGACCTTCAAGGAAATACCAGGCCGGCAGGCAATCTACTGCATGACGTGACCTTCAGGGAAATACCAGGCCGGCAGGCAATCCACTGCATGATGTGACCTTCAGGGAAATGCCAGGCCTGCAGGCAATCCACTGCATGATGTAACCCTCAGGGAAATGCCAGGCTGGCAGGCAATCCGCTGCATAATGTGACCTTCAGGGAAATGCCAGGCCGGTAGGCAATCTACTTCATGATGTGACCTTCAGGGAAATGTCAGGCATGCAGGCAATCCAATGGATGATGTGACCTTCAAGGAAATGCCAGGCTGGCAGGCAATCTACTGCATGACGTGACCTTCAGGGAAATACCAGGCCGGCAGGCAATCTACTTCATGATGTGACCTTCAGGGAAATGTCAGGCTGCAGGCAATCTCCTACATGATGTAACCCTCAGGGAAATGTACACAAATAATTGTGTTCTGTTCATAGAGATGTATGTACATATAAGGAGAATGTGCATGCATATTCACATACACTTTCACACACAGAGGTAAGCTTGTAAAGAGAAATATGAGCATATATGGATGTGTATTATGTGATTGAGTGTACAGACGGTACATGCACAAAGGTGTATGTTCACAAGGAAATATGCACGAACACAGTGGGAGTGTGTACGCTGAAATATGTGTGTATACAAGGACAGTGTCAGAGAAATCAGTAAATGATAACTAACACATGTAACATGATTAAATGTACACACAGAGATAAAATGAATTTGTACACAGTGTAGCAATGTGAATGTACAGAATCAAACAGAATATTGACTTACACGTGAAGTACAAGAGGGTAGGTCAAAATCTCCTCCACTTTTAGCACCGGGGGCAGCACATTTTACCCCACAACTCTGGTGGACAGACCAGACCTCAATCTTTGTAAACAGATATGTCACATTTGACAAAACCACTTGGTCACAACTCCATAAACAGAAGCAGACAACACCTAGTCATCATTTTCTAAATAAATAGTCACAATATTACATCACAACTTTATAAACAAATAAGGTGGCATTTTTTCCTCCAAAATACCTGGCTACAACTTTATAAACAGATAAGGCAGCATTTTATCCCCCAAAATACCTGGCTGCAACTTTATAAACAGACATAATTTTTAAATACCTGTTTACAACTGTATACACAGAAAAGGTCACAATTTTGCAAAGAAATATCTGGTCACAACTGTACAAACATGCCAACAAGATCAGAAGAACATGTTTAATCATTTGAATGTTAGTCACTTCCCAGCAGTCTCTGCAAAAATTACACACGTTCGAATGACAGTCTGAAATGAACCCACAACCTTCAGATGGCTTCACCATGGAAACCTCCAAATGTGATGTGTAAGATTCAATGTGATCTTTTCTGAGATGTGATGTGTTAGATACAATGTACTAATTTCTAAGATGTGATGTGTCAAATATAATGTACTCACTTCTGAGATGTGATGTGTGAGATACAATGTCAAAATTTCTGAGATGTGATGTGTGAGATATTATGTACTCACTTCTGAGATGTGGCGTATTAGATATTACGTACTCACTTCTGAGATGAGATGTGTGAGATATGATGTACTCACTTCTGAGATGTGATGTGTAAGATATGATGTGCTCACATCTGGGATGTGATGTGTGAGATGTGATGTGTGAGATGTGATGTGTGAGATGTGATGTGTGAGATGTGATGTGTGAGATAAGATGTACTCACATCTGAGATGTGATGAGTGAAATACGATGTACTCATATCTGAGATGTGATGTGTGAGATGTGATGTGTGAAATGTGAGGTGTGATATGTGATGTGTGAGATGTGAGATGTGAGATGTGATGTGTGAGATGTGTTGTGTGAGATGTGATGTATGAGATGTGTTGTGTGAGATGTGATGTGTGAGATGTATGTGAGAGATATGATGTGTGAGGTGTGAGATATGATATGTGAAATGTGATGTATAAAATGTGCTGTGTGAGATGTGATGTCTGAGGTGTGAGATGTGATGTGTGAGATGTATGTGTGAAATGTGATGTGTGGAATGTGATGTGTGAGATGTGATGTGTGAGATGTGATGTGTGTGTTGTGATGTGATTGTGTGTGATGTGAGATGTGATGTATTCAACTGTGAGATGTGATGTGTGTGATGTGAGATATAATGTACTCAACTGTGAGATGTCATGTGTGAAATGTGAGGTGTGAGATGTGATGTGTGAGGTTTGATGTGTGAGGTTTGATGTGTGAGATGTGAGGTGTGAGGTGTGAGATGTGATGTGTGATATGTGAGATGTGATGGTGAAATGTGATGTGTGAGATGTGAGGTGTGAGATGTGATATGTGAGATGTGTTTGATGTGTAAGATGTGATGTGTGAGGTGTGATGTGTGAGATGTGAGGTGTGAGATGTGATGTGTGAGATGTGATGTGTGAAATGTGAGGTGTGTGATGTGAGGTGTGAAATGTGATGTGTGAGATATGATGAGTGAGATGAGAAAAGTGATGTGTGAGATGTGAGAAGTAATGTGTGAGATGTGATGTACTCAACTTTGAGATGGAGGTCAACATGGCAGCATAGATAAAAGCGTTTGCTATTAAACTGTGCTGATGGTGAGGTTGCAGGTTCAATCTCTACACAAATCGGCTGGACTAAAATGTGGACTTCTCATCCTTGACTTGGAGACATTACAAGTACTTCAGAAGTTGGAGTGGGTTCACCTTAAGGAGTGGGACAATGGTAATAGGGAAAGCTAGCCTGCACACAAACATCAGTAAAGTGTCGACTATGCTTGAGTTTAAAGCCAATGTATGAAAAAAAAACCCAGATGTAATTACTGTAAACTACTTCATTGAACTACTACAAGCCAGCTGGCAAACATTACTGTTAGTTAGTTAGTCATTAGTTAGTCGACAGATCATCCTCGTTGCACATCGGACCATTCAGTCCATAAGTGCTCGGATCCCCTCCTCAGCAAATCCCGCAGCGTGTAGCGGCTAACGACGCCAGTTCTGTGTTGGTTTATCAATCTTCTTTGGCTTCCTGCGTAGTGTTCTTGTTTGGCCACCCCTCTTTTAATTTGCTGCTCTCGCAGTCTGGCCATTGTTGTAGATTCACAGTCATCACTTGGTTCTTGCAAAAGTCTCACTTCTCGTAGAGCATTCAGAATGTCAGCCTGATCCATGGCGCGTCCGCCCTCCACAGTAGCCTCACCTGCGAGCTTGTCAGCCCGCTCATTTCCTTGTACTCCCGCATGACCTGGCACGAAGATGAAACTAATCTTTGCCAGCCTGAGACCGCTCCAGAGGCAGCAACCATTCTCTTCGGATCGACCCCTCCTCTATCCTCTTGATCATGTTCATTGAGTCGCTAAGGAAACAAGCCCTAGTGAATGTCTGTGTCTCGAGCCATGTTATTGCTTTACTTACTGCCATGACTTCCATGGTCAGGCTACTTGTGGTTTCAGTGAAAGCACCAGAGTCCTCCTTCACAATTCTCCCTCCGGCCCGAGCTGTAAAGGCCCATGAGCTTCTCACATGTCGGACGATCGACCCATCTGTGTAGATGACCGCGTCACTGTCTAGCGAATTCTCGAAAATCAACGCTTGTACTTCAGCCTCCACAGCAGCCGGATTTTCTTGTCTGCATTTTCTATCTAGTTGGATGCAAACTGAAAAGGATGTGCAGAAGTCTGTTGGCACTTGCACCCACTCCTCGCCAGGTTCTAAGTCCTCAAGTGAACACACCTGTTGAAGAATGTCTTCGGCTTGACTCATCCACGACCGTCCTCTTTTTAACCTGCTGCCCTTCACCTTCCTAATTTCACTATGCAGTGGATGCTGTGTGTTTGCGTTAATTCTGAGGTAGGCGTGTGCCCTGCAAACTTGCATTCTCTCTTCAATGGTTGGAAAATCAAGAAGGTAGCGCATCGCCCTGCATGCTGTATCTCTTGTACATCCAAGAATAATGCGCATAGCTTCATTCTGTATCCTTTCCATCCTTTCTATCTGCTTATGGCTGAGAGTCAGGATTGCCATTGCATACTCCAAAACAGACATGACCAGCCCCTCGTACAGAAGACATAGATGGCGCTGCTCACAGTTTGCTGCCGCCATCACCCGCATCGCTGCCAAGCCCCGCTTGGCCTTTGTTATCACCTGGTCTATGTGCACATTATAAGCAAGGCTTCGATCAAACCGTATCCCCAGGTAATTCATTGCCTGCGTTCTTTCCACCGTCTCTGAACACAGCATTACAGTTGGTGTTGGATTGTTGACAATATGATTATTCAACGAGAACCAAGTCACTGTTGCCTTTGTTGGGTTGACCATTGCCCCAGCTTCATCACACCAAGTACTTATGCGATTGAGTTCGGTTTGTAGTTCCACAGCAACCTCCTCTCTATCCTTACCCTGACGATACACTAAAACATCATCGGCATATGACAATGTCCTGCCAGGTCCAGTGATCTGCTCACTGGTGATTCTCACTGTGTAGGCGTTGAACAGTACCGGAGATAATGGTGATCCCTGTGGTAGGCCAGGATATATTGTTGTTGGTTCCGAAGTCCAACTGCCACATCTAAAAACTACTTTCCGTTGGAAGAGGGCTGCAGCGATCCAACTAAGGAGGAATGGACTTACGTTTAGTTCAAGAAGCTGAAACATTAAAAAATCCAGTGGTACTCTGTTGTATGCGTCCTCAAGATCAATCGCTGCAGCAACAGTTTCAGTGCCTGAGTGGAAACCTTCATAGACATCATGGGCAAAGACTGCTGCATTGGTCCAGGTTTCTCTTTTTGGACGGTACCCACCCAGGGTAGGTGGGAAAACACCTTGCCTCTCTAGTTGGCTTGATATTTTCCTGGCAATTACCTTCTCCAGCAGCTTGCCTACTGTATTCTGCATGGTTATAATTCGATATCCCTGAATTTTTTTGTGGTCTTTGTCAGGCTTCGGCAAGGGAATCAGATAGCTATGTAACCATTCCTCCTTGATGCTAGCACTCCCTATACTGTTGTTGTACATGTCTGCTAGTTTCTCTAGCTCATTGTCGGTACACCTATTTATGTCGTCGTATCTTATGCCATCAGGACCTGGAGCACTGTTTTTTGATCGTCGAAGCACAGCCTTGATTTCTTTCACTGTCACTGTGTCTTCATCCGAAGTGTTCTGGGCCTTGCATCTGTCTGAGGTGACCTCCTTGGCCAGATTCCGGCCTCCCATGTCTGTCTGGTTGCTCTGCTCAAGGTAGCGTTCAAAGAGGGCTTTGCCCTTGTCCTCATCAGTCCTCTGCCAGATGAGGTCAGCACCTTGGAAGTCAGAAATGCTCTTATTCTTGACTACCCCACTCATGCTTTTATGTAGACGCCAGAACAATTTCTGTGACTTGTCTGTGCTTACTCTTTGACACACCTCTGCCCATTTTTCGCTTTTAACCACCTTGACCAGTTTTTTGAAATAGCTTACTTTTGTGTGCATCTCTCTTTCTAAGTGCAAGCAGGGACTAGGATGACCAGCTCTGTTCTTCTTGGCATTTTGCCATCTCCTTACAGCACTATGCTTATCCACCCAAGCCTTCTCCACCTCGAAACCCCACCACGGTGGCTGCTCCCAGCTTTTTCTCCTGCCCTAAAACGTTCTGCGCTTGTCACGTCTTATTTTGCTCACCACATCTTGCCCTGTACTGTCATACTGGAACGTCTTTACCTTTAGCTTGTGCTGCCTGGTTCTGCCTTTCTCCACCAATATGCTGCAAGGGTGGTGGTTACATTACTGTAAAACTACTTCATTGAACTACTACAATCCAGCTGGCAAACATTACTGTAAACTACTTCATTGAACTACTACAATCCAGCGTGGCAAACATTGCTGTAAACTACTTCATTGAACTACTACAATCCAGCTGGCAAACATTACTGTAACTACTTCATTGAACTACTACAATCCAGCTGGCAAACATTACTGTAAACTACTTCAGTGAACTACTATAACCCAGCTGGCAAACATTACTGTAAACTACTTCATTGAACTCTACAAGCCAGCTGGCAAACATTACTGTAAACTACTTCATTGAACTACTACAAGCCAGCTGCAAACATTACTGTAACTACTTCATTGAACTACTACAATCCAGCTGGCAAACATTACTGTAAACTACTTCATTGAACTACTACATCCAGCTGGCAAACATTACTGTAAACTACTTCATTGAACTACTACAATCCAGCTGGCAAACATTACTGTAAACTACTTCATTGAACTACTATAACCCAGCTGGCAAACATTACTGTAAACTACTTCATTGAACTACTATAACCCAGCTGGCAAACATTACTGTAAACTACTTCATTGAACTACTACAATCCAGCTGGCAAACATTACTGTAAACTACTTCATTGAACTACTACAATCCAGCTGGCAAACATTGCTGTAAACTACTTCATTGAACTACTACAATCCAGCTGGCAAACATTACTGTAAACTACTTCATTGAACTACTACAATCCAGCTGGCAAACATTACTGTAAACTACTTCATTGAACTACTATAACCCAGCTGGCAAACATTACTGTAAACTACTTCATTGAACTACTATAACCCAGCTGGCAAACATTACTGTAAACTACTTCATTGAACTACTATAACCCAGCTGGCAAACATTACTGTAAACTACTTCATTGAACTACTACAATCCAGCTGGCAAACATGACTGTAAACTACTTCATTGAACTACTACAAGCCAGCTGGCAAACATTACTGTAAACTACTTCATTGAACTACTACAATCCAGCTGGCAAACATTACTGTAAACTACTTCATTGAACTACTACAATCCAGCTGGCAAACATTACTGTAAACTACTTCATTGAACTACTACAATCCAGCTGGCAAAACATTACTGTAAACTACTTCATTGAACTACTACAATCCAGCTGGCAAACATTACTGTAAACTACTTCATTGAACTACTATAACCCAGCTGGCAAACATTACTGTAAACTACTTCATTGAACTACTATAACCCAGCTGCAAACATTACTGAAACTACTTCATTGAACTACTATAAACCCAGCTGGCAAACATTACTGTAAACTACTTCATTGAACTACTACAATCCAGCTGGCAAACAATGACTGTAAACTACTTCATTGAACTACTACAATCCAGCTGGCAAACATTACTGTAAACTACTTCATTGAACTACTATAACTCAGCTGGCAAACATTACTGTAAACTACTTCATTGAACTACTATAACCCAGCTGGCAAACATTACTGTAAACTACTTCCTTGAACTACTATAACCCAGCTGGCAAACATTACTGTAAACTACTTCATTGAGCTACTACAAGCCAGCTGGCAAACATTACTGTAAACTACTTCATTGAACTACTATAACCCAGCGGGCAAACATTACTGTAAACTACTTCATTGAACTACTAATAACCACAGCTGGCAAACATTACTGTAAACTACTTCATTAAACTACTATAACCCAGCCGGCAAACATTACTGTAAACTACTTCATTGAACTACTACAAGCCAGCTGGCAAACATACTGTAAACTACTTCATTGAATTACTATACCCAGCTGCAACATTACTGTAACTACTTCATTGAACTACTATACCCAGCTGGAAACTTACTGTAAACTACTTCATTGAACTACTACAACCAGCTGGCAAACATTACTGTAACTACTTCCTTGAACTACTATAACCCAGCTGGCAAACATTACTGTAAACTACTTCATTGAACTACTACAAGCCAGCTGGCAACATTACTGTAAACTACTTCATTGAACTACTATAACCCAGCGGGCAATATTACTGTAAACTACTTCATTGAACTACTACACGCCAGCTGGCAAACATTACTGTAAACTACTTCACTGAACTACAACAACCCTGCTGGCAAATATTACTGTAAACTACTTCACTGCACTACTACAAGCAGGCTGGCAAACATGATTGTAAACGACTTCATTGAACTATTACAAACCAGCAGGAAAACATCACTGTAAACTACTTTATTGAACTATTACAACCCAGCTGGTAAACATTACTGTAAATTACTACACTTAAATACTACAACCCAGCGGGCAAACATCACTGTAAACTACTTAATTGAACTACTACAACCATTACTAACTTTGTCCATTTGCCAGTGATATTTGCTCATACTTGATCCAGGGCAAAGCTTTCTTGGCGATTTTCTCTGCAAACACACTGTTGTTTTCTAGTCTCTCCACTGCAGAAACAAAAACACTGAAATCTGTGGCAAATATTTCACTTAACAAAAACACATTTAAAGATGTGATGAAAATTTCATTTAACAAAGACATTGAAATCTGTGATGAATATTTCATTTACCAAAACACTTAAATCTGTGATGAATATTTCATTTAACAAAAACATTGAAATTTGTGATGAATATTTCACTTAAAAGCACACAAGAGCCAGAATGATGAAACGTAGACTGGGGGATTCTCAACCAATGCTACATTTAGTGTAGTCAGCCTTACACAAGTGTCTCTGGATGTCCCACTTGGATACATGTGAGTGTGTCCCGCTTGGATATGTGTGAGGGTGTCCCACTTGGGTACATGTGAGCATGTCCCACTTGGATACGTGTGAGTGTACTGCTTGGATACGCGTGAGCATGTCCCACTAGGATATGTGTGAGGGTATTGAACTTGGATATGTGTGAGTGTCCCGCTTGGATATGTATGAGTGTGTCCCACTTGGATATGTGTGAGCATATCCCACTTGGGTATGTGCAAGCATGTCCCACTTGGGTATGTGCAAGCATGTCCCACTTGGGTATGTACGAGCATGTTCTGCTTGGGTATGTGTGAGCGTGTCCCGCTTGGGTATGTGTGAGCATGTCCCACTTGTATCATGCAAATGTGTCCTGCTTGGATATGTGCGAGTGTGTCCCACTTGGATACATGCAAGTCTGTCTAATGACTGTCCACAAGATGCTTCAGCAACAGCTTCAGGGTTGTGCGAGACAGAGATATATCACAGACTCCACTGGTTGAACAGACAGACAGTAATAGTAGAACAGACATAATACTGGTAGAACAGACGGACAGTAATAGTAGAACAGACATAATACTGGTAGAACAGGACTGACAGTAATGATAGGACAGACAATACTGGTAGGACAGACAGATGTCCAGACAGACACTACTGGTAGGACTGACAGATGTCCAGACAGACACTACTGGTAGGACAGACAGATGTCCAGACAGAGACTACTGGTAGGACAGAAAGATGTCCAGACAGACACTACTGGTAGGACAGACAGATGTCCAGACAGACACTACTGGTAGGACAGACAGATTTCCAGTCAGACAATATACAGAACATTATATATGAAGGACATTTAAGAATGTTAGAACTGGTGACTTTATAGAAAGATGGGTAAATGATGCTGTCCTAAGAGAAATTTGGAAAGATGGAAATTGTCCCAAGCTATACAGAAGTACAGGATTGGTCATGACTAATGACATGAAGGTCCAGTGAATGAAGAGTCCTGGGAGAAGAACATCATTGACAAGCTAGCAATCAATTTACCAAGTAATACTCTGATACCAAGGCATGTGCTTATTGGAAACACACTGAGCAGCAGGGGTGCTGTTGTACTGGAGGTACATGTAACACAAGTTGAGGAGCAGGGGCGCTGTTGTAATGGAGGTACATGTAACACAAGTTGAGCAGCAGGGGTGCTGTTGTACTGGAGGTAATTGTAGCACAAGTTGAGGAGCAGGGGCGCTGTTGTTAATGAGGTATTGTACACAGTTGAGGAGCAGGGCGCTGGTGGTACTGGAGGTAATTGTAGCACAAGTTGAGGAGCAGGGGCGCTGTTGTAATGGAGGTAATTGTAGCACAAGTTGAGGAGCTGTTGTACTGGAGTACATGTAGCACAAGTTGAGAGCAGGCGCTGTAGTATGGAGGTAATTGTAGCACAAGTTGAGGAGCTGTTGTATGGAGGTAATTGTAGCACAAGTTGAGGACTGTTGTACGGAGGTACATCTAACACAGTTGAGGAGCAGGGGCGACTGTTGTAATGGAGATAATTGTAGACAAGTTGAGGAGCAGGGGTGCTGTTGTAATGGAGGTATTGTAGCACAATTTGAGGAGCAGGGCGCTGTTGTAATGGAGGTAATTGTAGCACAAGTTGAGGAGCAGAGGGGAGATGTTGTACTGGAGGTACATGTAACACAAGTTGAGGCAGCATGGGGTATGTTGTACTGAGGTACATGTAACACAAGTTGAGGAGCAGGGGCGCTGTTGTAACTGAGAGGTAATTGTAGCACATGTTGAGGAGCAGGGCGCTGTTGTACTGAGGTAATTGTAGCACAAGTTAGGAGCTGTTGTACTGGAGGTACATGTAGCACAAGTTGAGGAGCAGGGCGCTGTAGTATGGAGGTAATTGTAGCACAGTTGAGGGCTGTTGTAATGGAGTATTGTAGCACAAGTTGAGGAGCTGTTGTACTGGAGGTACATCTAACACAGTTGAGGAGCAGGGGCGCTGTAGTAATGGAGGTAATTGTAGCACAAGTTGAGGAGCTGTTTAATGGAGTAATTGTAGCACAAGTTGAGGAGCTGTTTGTACTGGAGTACATCTAACACAAGTTGAGAGCAGGGCGCTGTAGTATGGAGATAATTGTAGCACAAGTTGAGGAGCAGGGGCGCTGTTGTAATGGAGTAATTGTAGCACAAGTTGTAGGAGCAGGGGCGCTGTAGTAATGGAGGTATTGTAGCACAAGTTGAGGAGCGTTGTACTGGAGGTACTGTAACACAAGTGAGGAGCGGGGCGCTGTATATGGAGGTAATTGTAGCACAAGTGAGGACGTTGTACTGGAGGTAATGTAGCACAAGTTGAGAGCAGGGCGCTGTTGTAATGGAGGTAATGTAGCACAAGTTGAGAGCAGGCGCTGTTGTAATGAGGTAAGTGTAGCACAGTTGAGGAGCTGTAGTAATGGAGGTAATTTTAGCACAAGTTGAGGAGCTGTTGTAATGGAGTAATTGTAGCACAAGTTGAGGAGCTTGTTGTAATGAGGTAATTGTAGCACACGTTGAGGAGCTGTTGTACTGACATCTAACACAGTTGAGGAGCAGGGCGCTGTAGTATGAGGTAATTGTACACAAGTTGAGAGCACGGGGCGCTGTTGTAATGGAGGTAATTGTAGCACAAGTTGAGGAGCAGGGTGCTGTATAATGGGGTAATTGTAGCACAGTTGAGAGCTGTTTGTACTGGAGGTACATGTAACACAAGTTGAGGAGCAGGGGCGCTGTAGTAATGGAGTAATTGTACCAAGTTTGAGAAGCTGTTGTACTGGAGGTAATTGTAGCACAATTGAGGAGCAGGGGCGCTGTTGTAATGGAGGTACATGTCACACAAGTTGAGGAGCAGGGCGCTGTTGTAATGAGGTAATTGTAGCACAAGTTGAGGAGCAGGGGCGCTGTAGTAATGGAGTTATTGTAGCACAAGTTTGAGGAGCTGTTGTACTGGAGGTACATCTACACAAGTTGAGGAGCAGGGGCGCTGTTGTAATGGAGGTAATTGTAGCACAAGTTGAGGAGCAGGGGCGCTGTTGTACTGGAGGTAATTGTAGCACAAGTTTGAGGAGCAGGGGCGCTGTTGTACTGAGGTAATTGTAGCACAATGAGAGGCAGGGGCGCTGTTGTACTGGAGGTAATTGTAGCACAAGTTGAGGAGCAGGGCGCTGTTGTACTGGAGGTAATTGTAGCACAAGTTGAGGAGCAGGGGCGCTGTTTTACTGGAGGTAATTGTAGCACAAGTTGAGAGCGGGGCGCTGTTTGTACTGGAGGTATTGTAGCACAAGTTGAGGAGCAGGGGCGCTGTTGTACTGGAGGTAATTGTAGCACAAGTTGAGGAGCGGTGTGACTGGAGGTACATCTAACACAAGTTGAGGAGCAGGGCGCTGTAGTAATGGAGGTATTGTAGCACAAGTTGAGGAGCAGGGGCGCTGTTGTAATGGAGGTAATTGTAGCACAAGTTGAGAGCAGGGCGCTGTAGTAATGGAGGTAATTGTAGCACAAGTTGAGGAGCTGTTGTACTGGAGGTACATGTACACAAGTTGAGGAGCAGGGGCGCTGTAGTACTGGAGGTAATTGTAGCACAGTTTGAGGAGCTGTTGTACTGGAGGTATTGTAGCACAGTTGAGAGCAGGGCGCTGTTGTAATGAGGTAATTGTAGCACAAGTTGAGGAGCAGGGGCGCTGTTGTAATGGAGGTACATGTAAGCACAAGTTGAGAGCTGTTGTACTGGAGGTAATTGTAGCACAAGTTGAGGAGCTGTTGTACTGGAGGTACATCTAACACAAGTTGAGGAGCAGGGGCGCTGTAGTAATGGAGGTAATTGTAGCACAAGTTGAGGAGCAGGGGCGCTGTAGTAATGGAGGTAATTGTAGCACAAGTTGAGGAGCAGGGGCGCTGTAGTAATGGAGGTACATGTAAACAAGTTGAGGAGGAGGGGCGCTTGTAGTAATGGAGGTACATGTAGCACAAGTTGAGGAGCAGGGGCGCTGTAGTAATGGAGGTAATTGTAGCACAAGTTGAGGAGCAGGGGCGCTGTAGTAATGGAGGTAATTGGTAGCACAAGTTGAGGAGCTGTTGTAATGGAGGTAATTGTAGCACAAGTTGAGGAGCTGTTGTAATGGAGGTAATTGTAGCACAAGGTGAGGAGGCTGTTGTAATGGAGGTAATTGTAGCACAAGTTGAGGAGCTGTTGTAATGGAGGTACATGTAGCACAAGTTGAGGAGCTGTTGTACTGGAGGTACATGTAGCACAAGTTGAGGAGCTGTTGTACTGGAGGTACATGTAACACAAGTTGAGGAGCAGGGGCGCTGTTGTAATGGAGGTAATTGTAGCACAAGTTGAGGAGCTGTTGTAATGGAGGTAATTGTAGCACAAGTTGAGGAGCTGTTGTAATGGAGGTACATGTAGCACAAGTTGAGGAGCTGTTGTACTGGAGGTACATGTAACACAAGTTGAGGAGCAGGGCGCTGTTGTAATGGAGGTAATTGTAGCACAAGTTGAGGAGCTGTTGTAATGGAGGTAATTGTAGCACAAGTTGAGGAGCTGTTGTACTGGAGGTACATGTAACACAAGTTGAGGAGCTGTTGTACTGGAGGTACATCTAACACAAGTTGAGGAGCAGGGGAGCTGTTGTAATGGAGGTAATTGTAGCACAAGTTGAGGAGCTGTTGTACTGGAGGTACATGTAACACAAGTTGAGGAGCAGGGGAGCTGTTGTAATGGAGGTAATTGTAGCACAAGTTGAGGAGCTGTTGTACTGGAGGTACATGTAACACAAGTTGAGGAGCAGGGGCGCTGTAGTAATGGAGGTAATTGTAGCACAAGTTGAGGAGCTGTTGTACTGGAGGTAATTGTAGCACAAGTTGAGGAGCAGGGGCGCTGTTGTAATGGAGGTAATTGTAGCACAAGTTGAGGAGCAGGGGCGCTGTTGTAATGGAGGTAATTGTAGCACAAGTTGAGGAGCTGTAGTAATGGAGGTAATTGTAGCACAAGTTGAGGAGCTGTTGTAATGGAGGTAATTGTAGCACAAGTTGAGGAGCTGTTGTAATGGAGGTAATTGTAGCACAAGTTGAGGAGCTGTTGTACTGGAGGTACATCTAACACAAGTTGAGGAGCAGGGGCGCTGTAGTAATGGAGGTAATTGTAGCACAAGTTGAGGAGCAGGGGCGCTGTTGTAATGGAGGTAATTGTAGCACAAGTTGAGGAGCAGGGGTGCTGTAGTAATGCGAGGTAATTGTAGCACAAGTTGAGGAGCTGTTGTACTGGAGGTACATGTAACACAAGTTGAGGAGCAGGGCGCTGTAGTAATGGAGGTAATTGTAGCACAAGTTGAGAAGCTGTTTGTACTGGAGGTAATTGTAGCACAAGTTGAGGAGCAGGGCGCTGTTTGTAATGGCGGTACATGTAACACAAGTTGAGGAGCAGGGGCGCTGTTGTAATGGAGGTAATTGTATAGCACAAGTTGAGGAGCAGGGGCGCTGTAGTAATGGAGGTAATTGTAGCACAAGTTGAGAGCTGTTGTACTGGAGGTACATCTAACACAAGTTGAGGAGCAGGGGCGCTGTGGTAATGGAGGTAATTGTAGCACAAGTTGAGGAGCAGGGGCGCTGTTGTACTGGAAGGTAATTGTAGCACAAGTTGAGGAGCAGGGGCGCTGTTGTACTGGAGGTAATTGTAGCACAAGTTGAGGAGCAGGGCGCTGTTGTACTGGAGGTAATTGTAGCACAAGTTGAGGAGCAGGGGCGCTGTTGTACTGGAGGTAATTGTAGCACAAGTTGAGGAGCAGGGCGCTGTTTGTACTGGAGGTAATTGTAGCACAAGTTGAGGAGCAGGGGCGCTGTTGTACTGGAGGTAATTGTAGCACAAGTTGAGGAGCAGGGGCGCTGTTGTACTGGAGGTAATTGTAGCACACGTTGATGAGCTGTTGTACTGGAGGTACATCTAACAACAAGTTGAGAGCAGGGGCGCTGTAGTAATGGAGGTAATTGTAGCACAAGTTGAGGAGCAGGGGCGCTGTTGTAATGGAGGTAATTGTAGCACCAAGTTGAGGAGGCAGGGGCGCTGTAGTAATGGAGGTAATTGTAGCACAAGGTTGAGGAGCTGTTGTACTGGAGGTACATGTAACACAAGTTGAGGAGCAGGGGCGCTGTAGTAATGGAGGTAATTGTAGCACAAGTTTGAGAAGCTGTTGTACTGGAGGTAATTGTAGCACAAGTTGAGGAGCAGGGGCGCTGTTGTAATGGAGGTACATGTAACACAAGTTGAGGAGCAGGGGCGCTGTTGTAATGGAGGTAATTGTAGCACAAGTTGAGGAGCAGGGGCGCTGTAGTAATGGAGGTTAATTGTAGCACAAGTTGAGGAGCTGTTGTACTGGAGGTACATCTAACACAAGTTGAGGAGCAGGGGCGCTGTTGTAATGGAGGTAATTGTAGCACAAGTTGAGGAGCAGGGGCGCTGTTGTACTGGAGGTAATTGTAGCACAAGTTGAGGAGCAGGGCGCTGTTGTACTGGAGGTAATTGTAGCACAAGTTGAGGAGCAGGGGCGCTTGTGTACTGGAGGTAATTGTAGCACAAGTTGAGGAGCAGGGGCGCTGTTGTACTGGAGGTAATTGTAGCACAAGTTGAGGAGCAGGGGCGCTGTTGTACTGGAGGTAATTGTAGCACAAGTTTGAGGAGCAGGGGCGCTGTTGTACTGGAGGTAATTGTAGCACAAGTTGAGGAGCAGGGGCGCTGTTGTACTGGAGGTAATTGTAGCACACGTTGAGGAGCTGTTGTACTGGAGGTACATCTAACACAAGTTGAGGAGCAGGGGCGCTGTAGTAATGGAGGTAATTTTAGCACAAGTTTGAGGAGCAGGGGCCGCTGTTGTAATGGAGGTAATTGTAGCACAAGTTGAGGAGCAGGGGCGCTGTAGTAATGGAGGTAATTGGTAGCACAAGTTGAGGAGCTGTTGTACTGGAGGTACATGTAACACAAGTTGAGGAGCAGGGGCGCTGTAGTAATGGAGGTAATTGTAGCACAAGTTGAGGAGCTGTTGTACTGGAGGTAATTGTAGCACAAGTTGAGGAGCAGGGGCGCTGTTGTAATGGAGGTAATTGTAGCACAAGTTGAGGAGCAGGGGCGCTGTTGTAATGGAGGTACATGTAACACAAGTTGAGGAGCTTGTTGTACTGGAGGAAATTGTAGCACAAGTTGAGGAGCTGTTGTACTGGAGGTACATCTAACACAAGTTGAGGAGCAGGGGCGCTGTAGTAATGGAGGTAATTGTAGCACAAGTTGAGGAGCAGGGGCGCTGTAGTAATGGAGGTAATTGTAGCACAAGTTGAGGAGCAGGGGCGCTGTAGTAATGGAGGTACATGTAACACAAGTTGAGGAGGAGGGGCGCTGTAGTAATGGAGGTACATGTAGCACAAGTTGAGGAGCAGGGGCGCTGTAGTAATGGAGGTAATTGTAGCACAAGTTGAGGAGCAGGGGCGCTGTAGTAATGGAGGTAATTGTAGCACAAGTTGAGGAGCTGTTGTAATGGAGGTAATTGTAGCACAAGTTGAGGAGCTGTTGTAACTGGAGGTAATTGTAGCACAAGGTGAGGAGCTGTTGTAATGGAGGTAATTGTAGCACAAGTTGAGGAGCTGTTGTAATGGAGGTACATGTAGCACAAGTTGAGGAGCTGTAGTAATGGAGGTAATTGTAGCACAAGTTGAGGAGCTGTTGTAATGGAGGTAATTGTAGCACAAGTTGAGGAGCTGTTGTAATGGAGGTAATTGTAGCACACGTTGAGGAGCTGTTGTACTGGAGGTACATCTAACACAAGTTGAGGAGCAGGGGCGCTGTAGTAATGGAGGTAATTGTAGCACAAGTTGAGGAGCACGGGGCGCTGTTGTAATGGAGGTAATTGTAGCACAAGTTGAAGGGAGCAGGGGTGCTGTAGTAATGGAGGTAATTGTAGGCACAAGTTGAGGAGCTGTTGTACTGGAGGTACATGTACACAAGTTGAGGAGCAGGGGCGCTGTAGTAATGGAGGTAATTGTAGCACAAGTTGAGAAGCTGTTGTACTGGAGGTAATTGTAGTCACAAGTTGAGGAGCAGGGCGCTGTTGTAATGGAGGTACATGTAACACAAGTTGAGGAGCAGGGGCGCTGTTGTAATGGAGGTAATTGTAGCACAAGTTGAGGAGCAGGGGCGCTGTTAGTAATGGAGGTAATTGTAAGCACAAGTTGAGGAGCTGTTGTACTGGGAGGTACATTAAACACAAGTTGAGGAGCAGGGGCGCTGTTGTAATGGAGGTAATTGTAGCACAAGTTGAGGAGCAGGGGCGCTGTTGTACTGGAGGTAATTGTAGCACAAGTTGAGGAGCAAGGGGCGCTGTGTACTGGAGGTAATTGTAGCACAAGTTGAGGAGCAGGGGCGCTGTAGTAATGGAGGTAATTGTAGCACAAGGTTGAGGAGGCAGGGGCGCTGTTGTAATGGAGGTAATTGTAGCACAAGTTGAGGGAGGGCGCTGTTGTACTGGAGGTACATTCGTAACACAAGTTGAGGAGCAGGGGCGCTGTAGTACTGGAGGTAATTGTAGCACAAGTTGAGGAGCAGGGGCGCTGTTGTAATGGAGGTAATTGTAGCACAAGTTGAGGAGCTGTTGTACTGGAGGTACATCTAACACAAGTTGAGGGCAGGGGCGCTGTAGTAATGGAGGTAATTGTAGCACAAGTTGAGGAGCAGGGGCGCTGTTGTAATGGAGGTAATTGTAGCACAAGTTGAGGAGCAGGGGCGCTTGTAGTAATGGAGGTAATTGTAGCACAAGTTGAGGAGCTGTTGTACTGGAGGTACATGTAACACAAGTTGAGGAGCAGGGGCGCTGTAGTAATGGAGGTAATTGTAGCACAAGTTGAGGAGCTGTTGTACTGGAGGTAATTGTAGCACAAGTTGAGGAGCAGGGGCGCTGTTGTAATGGAGGTAATTGTAGCACAGTTGAGGAGCAGGGCGCTGTTGTAATGGAGGTAATTGTAGCACCAAGTTGAGGAGCTGTAGTAATGAGGTAATTGTAGCACAATTTGAGGAGCTGTTGTAATGGAGGTAATTGAGCACAAGTTGAGGAGCTGTTGTAATGGAGGTAATTGTAGCACAAGTTGAGGAGCTGTTGTACTGGAGGTACATCTAACACAAGTTGAGGAGCAGGGGCGCTGTAGTAATGGAGGTAATTGTAGCCAAGTTGAGGAGCAGGGGCGCTGTTGTAATGGAGGAATTGTAGCACAAGTTGAGGAGCAGGGGTGCTGTAGTAATGGAGGTAATTGTAGCACAAGTTGAGGAGCTGTTGTACTGGAGGTACATGTAACACAAGTTGAGGAGCAGGGGGCGCTGTAGTAATGGAGGTAATTGTAGCACAAGTTGAGAAGCTGTTGTACTGGAGGTAATTGTAGCACAAGTTGAGGAGCAGGGGCGCTGTTGTAATGGAGGTACATGTAACACAAGTTGAGGAGCAGGGGCGCTGTTGTAATGGAGGTAATTGTAGCACAAGTTGAGGAGCAGGGGCGCTGTAGTAATGGAGGTAATTGTAGCACAAGTTGAGGAGCTGTTGTACTGGAGGTACATCTAACACAAGTTGAGGAGCAGGGGCGCTGTTGTAATGGAGGTAATTGTAGCACAAGTTGAGGAGCAGGGGCGCTGTTGTACTGGAGGTAATTGTAGCACAAGTTGAGGAGCAGGGGCGCTGTTGTACTGGAGGTAATTGTAGCACAAGTTGAGGAGCAGGGGCGCTGTTGTACTGGAGGTAATTGTAGCACAAGTTGAGGAGCAGGGGCGCTGTTGTACTGGAGGTAATTGTAGCACAAGTTGAGGAGGCAGGGGCGCTGTTGTACTGGAGGTAATTGTAGCACAAGTTGAGGAGCAGGGGGCGCTGTTGTACTGGAGGTAATTGGTAGCACAAGTTGAGGAGCAGGGGCGCTGTTGTACTGGAGGTAATTGTAGCACAAGTTGAGGAGCTGTTGTACTGGAGGTACATCTAACACAAGTTGAGGAGCAGGGGCGCTGTAGTAATGGAGGTAATTGTAGCACAAGTTGAGGAGCAGGGGCGCTGTTGTAATGGAGGTAATTGTAGCACAAGTTGAGGAGGCAGGGGCGCTGTAGTAATGGAGGTAATTGTAGCACAAGTTGAGGAGCTGTTGTACTGGAGGTACATGTAACACAAGTTGAGGAGCAGGGGCGCTGTAGTAATGGAGGTAATTGTAGCACAAGTTGAGGAGCTGTTGTACTGGAGGTAATTGTAGCACAAGTTGAGGAGCAGGGGCGCTGTTGTAATGGAGGTAATTGTAGCACAAGTTGAGGAGCAGGGCGCTGTTGTAATGGAGGTACATGTAACACAAGTTGAGGAGCTGTTGTACTGGAAGGTAATTGTAAGCACAAGTTGAGAGCTGTTGTACTGGAGGTACATCTAACACAAGTTGAGGAGCAGGGGCGCTGTAGTAATGGGAGGTAATTGTAGCACAAGTTGAGGAGCAGGGGCGCTGTAGTAATGGAGGTAATTGTAGCACAAGTTGAGGAGCAGGGGCGCTGTAGTAATGGAGGTACATGTAACACAAGTTGAGGAGGAGGGGCGCTGTAGTAATGGAGGTACATGTAGCACAAGTTGAGGAGCAGGGGCGCTGTAGTAATGGAGGTAATTGTAGCACAAGTTGAGGAGCAGGGCGCTGTAGTAATGGAGGTAATTGTAGCACAAGTTGAGGAGCTGTTGTAATGGAGGTAATTGTAGCACAAGTTGAGGAGCTGTTGTAATGGAGGTAATTGTAGCACAAGGTGAGGAGCTGTTGTAATGGAGGTAATTGTAGCACAAGTTGAGGAGCTGTTGTAATGGAGGTACATGTAGCACAAGTTGAGGAGCTGTTGTACTGGAGGTACATGTAGCACAAGTTGAGGAGCTGTTGTACTGGAGGTACATGTAACACAAGTTGAGGAGCAGGGGCGCTGTTGTAATGGAGGTAATTGTAGCACAAGTTGAGGAGCTGTTGTAATGGAGGTAATTGTAGCACAAGTTGAGGAGCTGTTGTAATGGAGGTACATGTAGCACAAGTTGAGGAGCTGTTGTACTGGAGGTACATGTAACACAAGTTGAGGAGCAGGGGCGCTGTTGTAATGGAGGTAATTGTAGCACAAGTTGAGGAGCTGTTGTAATGGAGGTAATTGTAGCACAAGTTGAGGAGCTGTTGTACTGGAGGTACATGTAACACAAGTTGAGGAGCTGTTGTACTGGAGGTACATCTAACACAGTTGAGGAGCAGGGGAGCTGTTGTAATGGAGGTAATTGTAGCACAAGTTGAGGAGCTGTTGTACTGGAGGTACATGTAACACAAGTTGAGGAGCAGGGGAGCTGTTGTAATGGAGGTAATTGTAGCACAAGTTGAGGAGCTGTTGTACTGGAGGTACATGTAACACAAGTTGAGGAGCTGTTGTAATGGAGGTAATTGTAGCACAAGTTGAGGAGCTGTTGTAATGGAGGTAATTGTAGCACAAGTTGAGGAGCTGTTGTAATGGAGGTAATTGTAGCACAAGTTGAGGAGCTGTTGTAATGGAAGTAATTGTAGCACAAGTTGAGGAGCTGTTGTACTGGAGGTACATGTAACACAAGTTGAGGAGCAGGGAGCTGTTGTAATGGAGGTAATGTAGCACAAGTTGAGGAGCTGTTGTTACTGGAGGTACAGTAACACAAGTTGAGGAGCAGGGAGCTGTTGTAATGGAGGTAATTGTAGCACAAGTTGAGGAGCTGTTTGTACTGGAGGTACATGTAACACAAGTTGAGGAGCTGTTGTACTGGAGGTACATCTAACACAAGTTGAGGAGCAGGGGAGCTGTTGTAATGGAGGTAATTGTAGCACAAGTTGAGGAGCTGTTGTACTGGAGGTAATTGTAAGCACAAGTTGAGGAGGCAGGGGGAGCTGTTGTAATGGAGGTAATTGTAGCACAAGTTGAGGAGCAGGGGCGTTGTAATGGAGGTAATTGTAGCACAAGTGAGGAGCAGGGGCGCTGTAGTAATGGAGGTAATTGTAGCACAAGTTGAGGAGCTGTTGTACTGGAGGTACATGTAACACAAGTTGAGGAGCAGGGGCGCTGTTGTAATGGAGGTAATTGTAGCACAAGTTGAGGAGCAGGGGCGCTGTTGTACTGGAGGTAATTGTAGCACAAGTTGAGGAGCAGGGGCGCTGTTGTAATGGAGGTAATTGTAGCACAAGTTGAGGAGCAGGGGCGCTGTTGTAATGGAGGTAATTGTAGCACAAGTTGAGGAGCAGGGGCGCTGTAGTAATGGAGGTACATGTAGCACAAGTTGAGGAGCTGTTGTACTGGAGGTACATGTAACACAAGTTGAGGAGCAGGGGCGCTGTTGTAATGGAGGTAATTGTAGCACAAGTTGAGGAGCTGTTGTAATGGAGGTAATTGTAGCACAAGTTGAGGAGCTGTTGTAATGGAGGTAATGTAACACAAGTTGAGGACAGTTGTAATGGAGTAATGTAGCACAAGTTGAGGAGCTGTTGTAATGGAGGTACATGTAACACAAGTTGAGGCAGGGGCGCTGTGTAATGGAGGTAATTGTAGCACAAGTTGAGGAGCTGTTGTAATGGAGGTAATGTAGCACAAGTTGAGGAGCTGTTGTAATGGAGTAATGTAGCACAAGTTGAGGAGGGGGCTGTGTAATGGAGGTAATTGTAGCACAAGTTGAGGAGCTGTGTAATGGAGGTACATGTAGCACAAGTGAGGAGCAGGGGCTGTGTAATGGAGGTACATGTAACACAAGTTGAGGAGCAGGGGCGCTGTTGTAATGGAGGTAATTGTAGCACAAGTTGAGGAGCAGGGGAGATGTTGTACTGGAGGTACATGTAACACAAGTTGAGCAGCAGGGGAGCTGTTGTATGGAGGTAATGTACACAAGTTGAGGAGCTGTTGTATGGAGGTAATTGTAGCACAAGGTTGAGGAGCAGGGGGCGCTGTTGTACTGGAGGTAATTGTAGCACAAGTTGAGGAGCTGTTGTACTGGAGGTACATGTAGCACAAGTTGAGGAGCAGGGGCGCTGTAGTAATGGAGGTAATTGTAGCACAAGTTGAGGAGCTGTTGTAATGGAGGTAATTGTAGCACAAGTTGAGGAGCTGTTGTACTGGAGGTACATCTAACACAAGTTGAGGAGCAGGGGCGCTGTAGTAATGGAGGTAATTGTAGCACAAGTTGAGGAGCTGTTGTAATGGAGGTAATTGTAGCACAAGTTGAGGAGCTGTTGTACTGGAGGTACATCTAACACAAGTTGAGGAGCAGGGGCGCTGTAGTAATGGAGATAATTGTAGCACAAGTTGAGGAGCAGGGGCGCTGTTGTAATGGAGGTAATTGTAGCACAAGTTGAGGAGCAGGGGCGCTGTAGTAATGGAGGTAATTGTAGCACAAGTTGAGGAGCTGTTGTACTGGAGGTACATGTAACACAAGTTGAGGAGCAGGGGCGCTGTAGTAATGGAGGTAATTGTAGCACAAGTTGAGGAGCTGTTGTACTGGAGGTAATTGTAGCACAAGTTGAGGAGCAGGGGCGCTGTTGTAATGGAGGTAATTGTAGCACAAGTTGAGGAGCAGGGGCGCTGTTGTAATGGAGGTAATTGTAGCACAAGTTGAGGAGCTGTAGTAATGGAGGTAATTGTAGCACAAGTTGAGGAGCTGTTGTAATGGAGGTAATTGTAGCACAAGTTGAGGAGCTGTTGTAATGGAGGTAATTGTAGCACAAGTTGAGGAGCTGTTGTACTGGAGGTACATCTAACACAAGTTGAGGAGCAGGGGCGCTGTAGTAATGGAGGTAATTGTAGCACAAGTTGAGGAGCAGGGGCGCTGTTGTAATGGAGGTAATTGTAGCACAAGTTGAGGAGCAGGGGTGCTGTAGTAATGGAGGTAATTGTAGCACAAGTTGAGGAGCTGTTGTACTGGAGGTACATGTAACACAAGTTGAGGAGCAGGGGCGCTGTAGTAATGGAGGTAATTGTAGCACAAGTTGAGAAGCTGTTGTACTGGAGGTAATTGTAGCACAAGTTGAGGAGCAGGGGCGCTGTTGTAATGGAGGTACATGTAACACAAGTTGAGGAGCAGGGGCGCTGTTGTAATGGAGGTAATTGTAGCACAAGTTGAGGAGCAGGGGCGCTGTAGTAATGGAGGTAATTGTAGCACAAGTTGAGGAGCTGTTGTACTGGAGGTACATCTAACACAAGTTGAGGAGCAGGGGCGCTGTTGTAATGGAGGTAATTGTAGCACAAGTTGAGGAGCAGGGGCGCTGTTGTACTGGAGGTAATTGTAGCACAAGTTGAGGAGCAGGGGCGCTGTTGTACTGGAGGTAATTGTAGCACAAGTTGAGGAGCAGGGGCGCTGTTGTACTGGAGGTAATTGTAGCACAAGTTGAGGAGCAGGGGCGCTGTTGTACTGGAGGTAATTGTAGCACAAGTTGAGGAGCAGGGGCGCTGTTGTACTGGAGGTAATTGTAGCACAAGTTGAGGAGCAGGGGCGCTGTTGTACTGGAGGTAATTGTAGCACAAGTTGAGGAGCAGGGGCGCTGTTGTACTGGAGGTAATTGTAGCACAAGTTGAGGAGCTGTTGTACTGGAGGTACATCTAACACAAGTTGAGGAGCAGGGGCGCTGTAGTAATGGAGGTAATTGTAGCACAAGTTGAGGAGCAGGGGCGCTGTTGTAATGGAGGTAATTGTAGCACAAGTTGAGGAGCAGGGGCGCTGTAGTAATGGAGGTAATTGTAGCACAAGTTGAGGAGCTGTTGTACTGGAGGTACATGTAACACAAGTTGAGGAGCAGGGGCGCTGTAGTAATGGAGGTAATTGTAGCACAAGTTGAGGAGCTGTTGTACTGGAGGTAATTGTAGCACAAGTTGAGGAGCAGGGGCGCTGTTGTAATGGAGGTAATTGTAGCACAAGTTGAGGAGCAGGGGCGCTGTTGTAATGGAGGTACATGTAACACAAGTTGAGGAGCTGTTGTACTGGAGGTAATTGTAGCACAAGTTGAGGAGCTGTTGTACTGGAGGTACATCTAACACAAGTTGAGGAGCAGGGGCGCTGTAGTAATGGAGGTAATTGTAGCACAAGTTGAGGAGCAGGGGCGCTGTAGTAATGGAGGTAATTGTAGCACAAGTTGAGGAGCAGGGGCGCTGTAGTAATGGAGGTACATGTAACACAAGTTGAGGAGGAGGGGCGCTGTAGTAATGGAGGTACATGTAGCACAAGTTGAGGAGCAGGGGCGCTGTAGTAATGGAGGTAATTGTAGCACAAGTTGAGGAGCAGGGGCGCTGTAGTAATGGAGGTAATTGTAGCACAAGTTGAGGAGCTGTTGTAATGGAGGTAATTGTAGCACAAGTTGAGGAGCTGTTGTAATGGAGGTAATTGTAGCACAAGGTGAGGAGCTGTTGTAATGGAGGTAATTGTAGCACAAGTTGAGGAGCTGTTGTAATGGAGGTACATGTAGCACAAGTTGAGGAGCTGTTGTACTGGAGGTACATGTAGCACAAGTTGAGGAGCTGTTGTACTGGAGGTACATGTAACACAAGTTGAGGAGCAGGGGCGCTGTTGTAATGGAGGTAATTGTAGCACAAGTTGAGGAGCTGTTGTAATGGAGGTAATTGTAGCACAAGTTGAGGAGCTGTTGTAATGGAGGTACATGTAGCACAAGTTGAGGAGCTGTTGTACTGGAGGTACATGTAACACAAGTTGAGGAGCAGGGGCGCTGTTGTAATGGAGGTAATTGTAGCACAAGTTGAGGAGCTGTTGTAATGGAGGTAATTGTAGCACAAGTTGAGGAGCTGTTGTACTGGAGGTACATGTAACACAAGTTGAGGAGCTGTTGTACTGGAGGTACATCTAACACAAGTTGAGGAGCAGGGGAGCTGTTGTAATGGAGGTAATTGTAGCACAAGTTGAGGAGCTGTTGTACTGGAGGTACATGTAACACAAGTTGAGGAGCAGGGGAGCTGTTGTAATGGAGGTAATTGTAGCACAAGTTGAGGAGCTGTTGTACTGGAGGTACATGTAACACAAGTTGAGGAGCTGTTGTAATGGAGGTAATTGTAGCACAAGTTGAGGAGCTGTTGTAATGGAGGTAATTGTAGCACAAGTTGAGGAGCTGTTGTAATGGAGGTAATTGTAGCACAAGTTGAGGAGCTGTTGTAATGGAAGTAATTGTAGCACAAGTTGAGGAGCTGTTGTACTGGAGGTACATGTAACACAAGTTGAGGAGCAGGGGAGCTGTTGTAATGGAGGTAATTGTAGCACAAATTGAGGAGCTGTTGTACTGGAGGTACATGTAACACAAGTTGAGGAGCAGGGGAGCTGTTGTAATGGAGGTAATTGTAGCACAAGTTGAGGAGCTGTTGTACTGGAGGTACATGTAACACAAGTTGAGGAGCTGTTGTACTGGAGGTACATCTAACACAAGTTGAGGAGCAGGGGAGCTGTTGTAATGGAGGTAATTGTAGCACAAGTTGAGGAGCTGTTGTACTGGAGGTACATGTAACACAAGTTGAGGAGCAGGGGAGCTGTTGTAATGGAGGTAATTGTAGCACAAGTTGAGGAGCTGTTGTAATGGAGGTAATTGTAGCACAAGTTGAGGAGCTGTTGTAATGGAGGTAATTGTAGCACAAGTTGAGGAGCTGTTGTAATGGAGGTAATTGTAGCACAAGTTGAGGAGCTGTTGTAATGGAGGTACATGTAACACAAGTTGAGGAGCTGTTGTACTGGAGGTACATGTAACACAAGTTGAGGAGCAGGGGCGCTGTTGTAATGGAGGTAATTGTAGCACAAGTTGAGGAGCAGGGGCGCTGTAGTAATGGAGGTAATTGTAACACAAGTTGAGGAGCAGGGGCGCTGTAGTAATGGAGGTAATTGTAGCACAAGTTGAGGAGCAGGGGCGCTGTTGTAATGGAGGTAATTGTAGCACAAGTTGAGGAGCTGTTGTAATGGAGGTAATTGTAGCACAAGTTGAGGAGCTGTTGTACTGGAGGTACATGTAACACAAGTTGAGGAGCAGGGGCGCTGTTGTAATGGAGGTAATTGTAGCACAAGTTGAGGAGCAGGGGCGCTGTAGTAATGGAGGTAATTGTAGCACAAGTTGAGGAGCAGGGGCGCTGTAGTAATGGAGGTAATTGTAGCACAAGTTGAGGAGCTGTTGTACTGGAGGTACATGTAACACAAGTTGAGGAGCAGGGGCGCTGTTGTAATGGAGGTAATTGTAGCACAAGTTGAGGAGCTGTTGTAATGGAGGTAATTGTAGCGCAAGTTGAGGAGCTGTTGTACTGGAGGTACATCTAACACAAGTTGAGGAGCAGGGGAGCTGTTGTAATGGAGGTACATGTAACACAAGTTGAGGAGCTGTTGTACTGGAGGTACATGTAACACAAGTTGAGGAGCTGTTGTACTGGAGGTACATGTAGCACAAGTTGAGGAGCTGTTGTAATGGAGGTAATTGTAGCACAAGTTGAGGAGCTGTTGTAATGGAGGTAATTGTAGCACAAGTTGAGGAGCTGTTGTAAATGGAGGTAATTGTAGCACAAAGTTGAGGAGCTGTTGTACTGGAGGTACATGTAACACAAGTTGAGGAGCAGGGGAGCTGTTGTAATGGAGGTAATTGTAGCACAAGTTGAGGAGCTGTTGTACTGGAGGTACATGTAACACAAGTTGAGGAGCAGGGGCGCTGTTGTAATGGAGGTAATTGTAGCACAAGTTGAGGAGCAGGGGCGCTGTTGTACTGGAGGTAATTGTAGCACAAGTTGAGGAGCTGTTGTAATGGAGGTAATTGTAGCACAAGTTGAGGAGCAGGGGCGCTGTTGTAATGGAGGTAATTGTAGCACAAGTTGAGGAGCAGGGGCGCTGTAGTAATAAAGGTACATGTAGCACAAGTTGAGGAGCTGTTGTACTGGAGGTACATGTAACACAAGTTGAGGAGCAGGGGCGCTGTTGTAATGGAGGTAATTGTAGCACAAGTTGAGGAGCTGTTGTAATGGAGGTAATTGTAACACAATTGAGGAGCTGTTGTAATGGAGGTAATTGTAACACAAGTTGAGGAAATGTTGTAATGGAGGTACATGTAGCACAAGTTGAGGAGCTGTTGTACTGGAGGTACATGTAGCACAAGTTGAGGAGCAGGGGCGCTGTTGTAATGGAGGTAATTGTAGCACAAGTTGAGGAGCTGGGGTGCTGTTGTAATGGAGGTACATGTAGCACAAGTTGAGGAGCTGTTGTAATGGAGGTAATTGTAGCACAAGTTGAGGAGCAGGGGTGCTGTTGTAATGGAGGTACATGTAGCACAAGTTGAGGAGCAGGGGTGCTGTTGTAATGGAGGTACATGTAGCACAAGTTGAGGAGCTGTTGTACTGGAGGTACATGTAACACAAGTTGAGGAGCTGTTGTACTGGAGGTACATGTAGCACAAGTTGAGGAGCAGGGGCGCTGTTGTAATGGAGGTAATTGTAGCACAAGTTGAGGAGCTGTTGTAATGGAGGTAATTGTAGCACAAGTTGAGGAGCAGGGGCGCTGTTGTAATGGAGGTACATGTAGCACAAGTTGAGGAGCTGTTGTACTGGAGGTACATGTAACACAAGTTGAGGAGCAGGGGCGCTGTTGTAATGGAGGTACATGTAACACAAGTTGAGGAGCAGGGGAGCTGTTGTAATGGAGGTACATGTAACACAAGTTGAGGAGCAGGGGAGCTGTTGTAATGGAGGTACATGTAGCACAAGTTGAGGAGCTGTTGTACTGGAGGTACATGTAACACAAGTTGAGGAGCTGTTGTACTGGAGGTACATGTAGCACAAGTTGAGGAGCTGTTGTAATGGAGGTACATGTAACACAAGTTGAGGAGCTGTTATACTGGAGGTACATGTAGCACAAGTTGAGGAGCTGTTGTAATGGAGGTACATGTAACACAAGTTGAGGAGCTGTTGTACTGGAGGTACATGTAACACAAGTTGAGGAGCTGTTGTAATGGAGGTACATGTAACACAAGTTGAGGAGCTGTTGTAATGGAGGTACATGTAACACAAGTTGAGGAGCTGTTGTAATGGAGGTACATGTAACACAAGTTGAGGAGCTGTTGTACTGGAGGTACATGTAGCACAAGTTGAGGAGCTGTTGTAATGGAGGTACATGTAACACAAGTTGAGGAGCTGTTGTACTGGAGGTACATGTAACACAAGTTGAGGAGCTGTTGTACTGGAGGTACATGTAGCACAAGTTGAGGAGCTGTTGTAATGGAGGTACATGTAGCACAAGTTGAGGAGCTGTTGTACTGGAGGTACATGTAACACAAGTTGAGGAGCAGGGGCGCTGTTGTAATGGAGGTACATGTAGCACAAGTTGAGGAGCAGGGGTGCTGTTGTAATGGAGGTAATTGTAGCACAAGTTGAGGAGCAGGGGCGCTGTAGTAATGGAGGTAATTGTAGCACAAGTTGAGGAGCAGGGGCGCTGTTGTAATGGAGGTAATTGTAGCACAAGTTGAGGAGCTGTTGTAATGGAGGTAATTGTAGCACAAGTTGAGGAGCAGGGGCGCTGTTGTAATGGAGGTAATTGTAGCACAAGTTGAGGAGGGGCGCTGTTGTAATGGAGGTAATGTAGCACAAGTTGAGGAGACTGTTGTAATGGAGGTAATTGTAGCACAAGTTGAGGAGCTGTTGTACTGGAGGTACATGTAACACAAGTTGAGGAGCAGGGGAGCTGTAGTAATGGAGGTAATTGTAGCACAAGTGAGGAGCTGTTGTAATGGAGGTAATTGTAGCACAAGTTGAGGAGCGGGGCGCTGTTGTAATGGAGGTACATGTAGACACAAGTTGAGGAGCAGGGGAGCTGTTGTAATGGAGGTAATTGTAGACACAAGTTGAGGAGCAGGGGCGCTGTAGTAATGGAGGTAATTGTAGCACAAGTTGAGGAGCTGTTGTAATGGAGGTACATGTAGCACAAGTTGAGGAGCAGGGGCGCTGTAGTAATGGAGGTAATTGTAGCACAAGTTGAGGAGCTGTTGTAATGGAGGTACATGTAGCACAAGTTGAGGAGCAGGGGCGCTGTTGAATGGAGGTAATTGTAGCACAAGTTGAGGAGCTGTTGTAATGGAGGTACATGTAGCACAAGTTGAGGAGCTGTTGTAATGGAGGTACATGCTAACACAAGTTGAGGAGAGGGCGCTGTTGTAATGGAGGTACATTGTAGCACAAGTTGAGGAGCTGTTGTAATGGAGGTACATGTAGCACAAGTTGAGGCAGCTGTTGTAATGGAGGTAATTGTAGACACAAGTTGAGGAGCAGCTGTTGTAATGGAGGTAATGTAGCACAAGTTGAGGAGCTGTGTATGGAGGTATGTAGCACATTGAGACTGTTGTATGGAGGTACATGTAACACAAGTGAGGAGCAGGGGCGCTGTTGTAATGGAGGTAATTGTAGCACAAGTTGAGGAGCAGGGCGCTGTGTAATGGAGGTAATTGTAGCACAAGTTGAGGAGCTGTTGTAATGGAGTAATTGTAGCACAAGTTGAGGAGCTGTTGTACTGGAGTACATGTAACAACAAGTTGAGGAGCAGGGGCGCTGTTGTAATGGAGGTATTGTAGCACAAGTTGAGGAGCAGGGGCGCTGTAGTAATGGAGGTAATTGTAGCACAAGTTGAGGAGCAGCGGAGATGTTGTAATGGAGGTAATTGTAGCACAAGTTGAGGAGCAGGGGAGCTGTTGTACTGGAGGTACATGTAACACAAGTTGAGGAGCAGGGGCGCTGTTGTACTGGAGGTACATGTAACACAAGTTGAGGAGCAGGGGCGCTGTTGTACTGGAGGTAATTGTAGCAACAAGTTGAGGAGCTTGTTGCTAATGGAGGTAATTGTAGCACAAGTTGAGGAGCAGGGGCGCTGTTGTAATGGAGGTAATTGTAGCACAAGTTGAGGAGCAGGGGCGCTGTAGTAATGGAGGTACATGTAGCACAAGTTGAGGAGCTGTTGTACTGGAGGTACATGTAACACAAGTTGAGGAGCAGGGGCGCTGTTGTAATGGAGGTAATTGTAGCACAAGTTGAGGAGCTGTTGTAATGGAGGTAATTGTAGCACAAGTTGAGGAGCTGTTGTAATGGAGGTAATTGTAGCACAAGTTGAGGAGCTGTTGTAATGGAGGTAATTGTAACACAAGTTGAGGAGCTGTTGTAATGGAGGTAATTGTAACACAAGTTGAGGAGCTGTTGTAATGGAGGTACATGTAGCACAAGATGAGGAGCAGGGGCGCTGTTGTAATGGAGGTACATGTAGCACAAGTTGAGGAGCAGGGGTGCTGTGTAATGGAGGTAATTGTAGCACAAGTTGAGGAGCAGTGGGCGCTGTAGTAATGGAGGTAATGTAGCACAAGTTGAGGAGCAGGGGCGCTGTTGTAATGGAGGTAATTGTAGCACAAGTGAGGAGCTGTTGTAATGGAGTAATTGTAGCACAAGTTGAGGAGCAGGGGCGCTGTTGTAATGGAGGTAATTGTAGCACAAGTTGAGGAGCAGGGGAGCTGTTGTAATGGAGGTAATTGTAGCACAAGTTGAGGAGCTGTTGTAATGGAGGTAATTGTAGCACAAGTTGAGGAGCTGTTGTACTGGAGGTACATGTAACACAAGTTGAGGAGCAGGGGAGCTGTAGTAATGGAGGTAATTGTAGCACAAGTTGAGGAGCTGTTGTAATGGAGGTAATTGTAGCACAAGTTGAGGAGCAGGGGCGCTGTTGTAATGGAGGTAATTGTAGCACAAGTTGAGGAGCAGGGGCGCTGTTGTAATGGAGGTAATTGTAACACAAGTTGAGGAGCAGGGGCGCTGTAGTAATGGAGGTAATTGTAGCACAAGTTGAGGAGCTGTTGTAATGGAGGTACATGTAGCACAAGTTGAGGAGCAGGGGCGCTGTAGTAATGGAGGTAATTGTAGCACAAGTTGAGGAGCAGGGGCGCTGTTGTAATGGAGGTAATTGTAGCACAAGTTGAGGAGCTGTTGTAATGGAGGTACATGTAGCACAAGTTGAGGAGCAGGGGCGCTGTTGTAATGGAGGTACATGTAGCACAAGTTGAGGAGCAGGGGCGCTGTTGTAATGGAGGTAATTGTAGCACAAGTTGAGGAGCTGTTGTAATGGAGGTACATGTAGCACAAGTTGAGGAGCTGTTGTAATGGAGGTCCATGTAGCACAAGTTGAGGAGCTGTTGTAATGGAGGTACATGTAGCACAAGTTGAGGAGCTGTTGTAATGGAGGTACATGTAGCACAAGTTGAGGAGCAGGGGCGCTGTTGTAATGGAGGTAATTGTAGCACAAGTTGAGGAGCTGTTGTAATGGAGGTAATTGTAGCACAAGTTGAGGAGCTGTTGTAATGGAGGTACATGTAGCACAAGTTGAGGAGCTGTAGTAATGGAGGTAATTGTAGCACAAGTTGAGGAGCTGTTGTAATGGAGGTACATGTAGCACAAGTTGAGGAGCAGGGGAGCTGTAGTAATGGAGGTAATTGTAGCACAAGTTGAGGAGCAGGGGAGCTGTAGTAATGGAGGTACATGTAGCACAAGTTGAGCAGCAGGGGAGATGTGTAATTAACTAGATGAGATGAATAACATAAATGAGACCATGACTAGGAAGATTCTAGCAACCTAACTGATTGACACCTCAATGTCAGTGATGATAGTAAAAATGTTTACCACCATAAAAAATAATTGACATAAAAGGCAATATATTAAGACCTGAAATATGACAGAAGAAATAATCTGGTCGAGCCGACTGACCTTCAATTCCATCTTTGGTCATGAGGGAATACCTGGGTATCCCTGGACCCAGGCATTCCCAGACATAGAAGTCACCAGTGGTCGGCCATGCTGACTTGATTATACAGACACTTCTCATCCACTTTGCATGTTTCACAATTGTAATCGGTGCCGTGTGTTGAAATACTGTGGAGAAAGAGGAGTAATCAGAAGTCACAGAAACAATTAAGGAGAGACAGGAATCAGAAAAACATGAAGGCAAGACAGGAATCAGAGAAACATGAAGGAGAAACAGGAATCGGAGAAATATGAAGGAGAAACAGGAATCAGAGAAACATGAAGGAGAGACAGGAATCAGAGAAACATGAAGGTGAGACAGGAATCAGAGAAACATGAAGATGAGACAGGAATCAGAGACACATGAAGATGAGACAGGAATCAAGAAACATGAAGGAGAAACAGAAATCAGAGAAACATGAAAGAGAGACAGGAATCAAAGAAACATGAAGGAAAAACAGGAATCAGAGACACATGAAGGTGAGACAGGAATTAGAGAAACATGAAGGAGAAACAGGAATCTGAGAAACATGAAGACGAGACAGGAATCAGAGAAACATGACAGAGGCAGGAATTGGAGATACATGAAGGAAAGACAGGAATCAGAGACACATGAAGCAGAGCCAGGAATCAGAGACACATGAAGGAGAGACAGGAATCAGAGACACATGAAGGAGAGACAGGAATCAGAGACACAGAAGCAGTCACAGAAACACCATGGAGACAAGAGTCAAAGAAACACTGATGGCATACAGGATAGAAATCATAGAAGCACCAAGGACATTCAGAAGTACAGCTAGAAATACCAGAGAGATACAGAAAGCAAAAAAAAAACACACACACAGGAAAGACCAGAGGCAGAGCAACGGGAGATGTAGGACAGTCACAAGTCACAGACATAACAAAAAGATACAGGAACCAAAGACTCGAGAGACAGAGCAAAGGAGAGATGTAGGACAGTCACATAAATATCAAAGAGATATAGGAACCAAAGAAAGCAGAGACAGAGCAACATGAGCTAGAAACAAAGAGGAGAATCAGGAGCTAGAATAACAAAGAGGATAATCATAAGTTAAAAACTACAGAAGGAAAACCAGGAGCTATGAAAATAATTAGGCAATACAGGAGCTATAAGAAATCCATCCATCCATCATGTGCCCTGCTGATAAGCGTGGGCGGTCATGTTCTGCCATCTCACTCAATCACCAGAGTCGTGGATCAGCTCTGTATTCCTGTTTCGACCATGCTATGTGGCCAAGCCATCCAGGTATTTACTTCTCGGTCTTCCCCTTGGTCTCTTCCCGTCAATCTTGCCAGTCGTCACCAAATTCTCCAATTTTCTCATAACATGCCCAAAGAGCTTTGACTGTCTACGTCTAATGACATCTAATCAGTTTACGATCTTCATTTTTTTCTCGAAATAGGTGCTGTAAAAATAATTAGATATATGAGCCAGAAAATAGCACTGAGCAGAATCAGGAGCTGTAAAAAATAATGAGATACATGAGCCAGAAAATAGCACTGAGCAGAATCAGGAGCTAGAAAAATAATGAGGAGAATAAGCAATTATAGGAGACACAGAGGGACCCGATTACTTGATCCCAGAGCCACAGATAATGTGATTATAATGTACATGAACTGTAGTAAAACAACACTTCTAATGATGAAGTAATTTCCTTACTGAAATAGGTTGTCCACGATGCTAGAATACCACAACATGTCACAACATATTGTTCAACATGTCACAACACCACAACATATTGTTCAACATGTAATACAAGTTTACCATGACGTCAGAATGTTATGGTATATTGTTGAGGATGTCAGAATACAATGACATGTTGTTGATGTCAGAATGTCACGACAAGTTTACCATGATGTCAGAATGTTATGGTATTTTGCTCGAGGATGTCAGAATACAATGTCATGTTGTTGATGTCACAATGTCATGATAAGTTTACCATGATGTCAGAATGTTATGGTATATTGTCAAGGATGTTAGAATACAATGACATGCTGTTAATGTCAGAATGTCTTGACAAGTTTACCATGATGTCAGAATACCATGATGAGATGTCCAGAGTAACATCATGGATGAGTTTAATAGAGGACACTCACCTGTGTAAGTGCATCTGTCGAGGATCATCCCCAGGGCTCATGTAGTAACTGGATAAATCAGGAGGAAAACAACAGAAATTGTTCACACATTTGTCTGATATCTTCAATGTAGATAACACAACCCAAGACATTCACACACTTGTCTGATATCATCAATGTAGATAACACAACCCAAGACATTCACACACTTGTCTGATATCATCAGTGCAGATAACGCAACCTAAGACATTCACACACTTGTCTGATATCATCAGTGCAGATAACGCAACCCAAGACATTCACCACCACCAATTGTCTGTCTATCATCAGTGCAGATTAACTGCAACCCCAGACATTCACACCATCATTGTCTGATATCATCAGTGCAAGATAACGCACCCCAAGACGATTCACACACTTGTCTGATATCAATGTAGACGAACAACAACCCCATAGACATTCACACACTTGTCTGATCATCATGAAACGTAGAAGATAAACACTATCCAAAGACATATTCACCACACTGTCCTGTCGATATCATCAATGTAGATAACTACAATCCCAAGTACATTCATCACACTTGGCTGATATCATCATGTAGATAACACAACCCAAGACATTCACACATTTGTCTGATATCTTCAATGTAGATAACACAACCCAAGACATTCACACACTTGTCTGATATCATTAACGTAGATAACACAATCCCAAGACATTCACACACTTGTCTGATATCAATGTAGAAAACACAACCCAAGACATTCACACACTTGTCTGATATCATTAACGTAGATAACACAATCCAAGACATTCACACACTTGTCTGATATCATCAATGCAGATAACATAAAACAAGACACTTCTTCTTCTTCTTCTTCTTCTTCTTCTTCTTCTTCTCTTCTTCTTCTTCTTCTTCTTCTTCTTCTTCTTCTTCTTTTTCTTTTGATCGCTTGAAATATGTCTATAACTGCAATGCTGTCTCTTGTATGAATCTAACGGCCTTTTTTAGTTCACTCAGCGGTCCATAGAGTTTATCTTCCACTGTTGTCTCTCTAGGCCAGAAGGTTCGCCTGGATATGTTGTAGTTTGGGCAGTCCTGGAGTATGTGCTCTGCTGTCTGTGATGCCAAACCACATGTGCACATGGATGAGTCACCAACCTCCCCTCTGCCGTGCGTCCACCTTGACGAGGTAGAGGGGCTTGAGCGTTCCAATGACCCCAAGAGCTATGCCGACGGTAGCACAGCTACTGGTAGGGTCACCCATGTCGGACAGGTCAAGGGAGAGGGACCAGACGAAGTGACGCACAAACCTGCTGCCTTGTAGGTAGACTGGGGACAGTCAAAGGCTAGGGAAAGCATCCCGAACAAATGCTTGTCGAAATCGGATGTACTGAGCCACAGGCTTGACAAAGAAGTGCAACGTAACTTTATCATTTCATGATGCCACAGATGAAAATTAATCGTTATGGTGCTAATCCCGGAAGTCCCATCAGGCGGTGATAGTGCCGGGCCCCCTGCCTCGAGGGGGTCCACCCATGACTACTGGTGGTCACCTTCCCCTGTGCTGTGGAGTCAAGGCACAGAGGAGTAGGTTAAGAGCTATTGACCAAACACCCCGGACACTCAACATACTACAATGGAATGCAGAAGGAGTTTATAACAAGAAAGCCTCCCTAACACAGCGTCTTCATAAAGATAGAATAGATGTGGCATGCATTCAAGAGACACACCTCAACGCCAATCGCACATTTTCAGTCAAGGGATATCAGGCCACACGTTTCGACCGTGAAGGACACAAAGGAGGAGTTGTAATACTTACACGAAATACAATACCTTGCAGCGAAGTATCTGTGATCTCTGACAACCAAACGGAAATTATAGGTGTTGATATAATGATAAAGGACGTGAAAATAAGAATTTACAATCTATATAGCCCGGCAGATAAGGATCTTACACTCTCAAACATGGAAATAACTGACACAAATTGCATTGTTGTCGGAGACTTTAATAGCCGTTCAGAAAGATGGGGATACCCAGATACTGACAAAAGAGGAGATGAAGTGGAGGACTGGGAAATAGACTCAAATCTCCATCTACTTAACAAAGCGGATGACACACCGAGCTTCTACTCCAGAAGATGGATTACCACTTCTACTCCAGACTTAGCTTTCTGCACAGGAGACATCCTCCACAAAATCGATCGCCATGTGCTGGACCAATTAGCAGGTAGTGACCACAGACCAATCAAGCTTGTAATAAATATGGAGTATGTTCCACAGGAGCAAAAGCCTTTGCCCCGTTGGAATTACAAACGAGCAGATTGGGACAGATTTGCCATACTAACAGACAAATATTGTGAAAACGTAAATACACGATATGGCAACATGAAGCAAATGGTGGAAAGTCTAAACAGAGCAATAATACAGGCGGCCACTGAGTCTATTCCAAGAGGAGCAAGGAAAAATTACAAACCATACTGGACTGAAGAACTACAATTTTTGGAGGACAAAGTTGAAGATGCTAGGAAGACCGCAGAGAGAGAACAAACAACTGAAGCGAACATCTCTCTCAAAGCCATCTCAGCAAAATATAAAAGAACAGTAAATCAAACAACAAGAGATTGTTGGAGGAAAAAAACAGAAAACCTGAATTTTGACAGGGATGGAAACAAACTATGGACCTATCAGTCTTCTTAGCTGTGTAGGAAAATTAATGGAACGCATTATCAATGGCAGGCTAACATGGCATCTGGAAGAAAACCAACTCTTAACACCTCACCAAGCAGGATTCAGAAAGTACAGATCTACTGAAGATCAAATAACCTATATAGCTCAGGAAATAGAGGATGCCTTCCAAGAGAAAAAGCACACACTAGCAGTCTGGATAGATTTAGAAAAAGCATTTGATAAAGTATGGAAGGAAGGACTGAAAGTAAAACTGCAAAAAATGCATGTTTGCGGGAAAATGTACAAATGGATCAACCACTACCTTGAGAACAGAACTGCCAGGACAAAAGTACAAGGACAAACCAGCAAAATGATGCTGTTGGAGCAAGGTGTCCCCCAAGGAGGAGTTCTTTCACCAACATTATTCCTAGCATATATAAACGACATCACGGACAATTTTTCAGCCAGAGTACACACATCATCCTTTGCAGATGACCTAGCCATATGGACATCTGAAGAATATATTAGTACAGCTAACAGCAGAATACAGCAAGCCCTATTAGCGCTAGAGGACTGGTCAAAATCATGGCTAGTGAAGATAAGTGAGGAGAAAACAACATGCACAGTGTTCTCCCTCTCAACTAAAACTCAGCAACCTAAGCTGGTATTGAATGGAAAAATATTGCGCCATGAAGAAAATCCAAACTATCTAGGAGTCACCTTTGATCGTCGCCTGACATGGAAGACACAGGTTGAGAAAAATCGAACAAGAGCAAGGCAAAGAATGGCAATCATGAAAAAGCTTGCTGGTACAACATGGGGAGCAGATGAGAAAGTTCTCAAGAAGTTATATACTGGGCGGGTGAGGCCAGTACTGGAATATGGCATTGCAGCTTGGGCAACCGCAGCTAAGTCAAACTTTAACAAAATAAGTAGAGTCCAAAATCAAGGAATGCGAATCATAACTGGAAGCCTGAAGACAACGCCTATTAATGAATTAGAAAAGATCACTTGTTTACAACCAATGCAGGATAGAAGAGATAGCAGAGCCCAGCAACAAGCAGAAAAATTTAGAAGATTGACAGACCACCCTATGTACAACAGATTTAATGGTTTTGGAAAGGGAAGACTGAAGCGTAGCAACTTTGTAGAAACTGCAAAACGAAGGATTAGGTCAGATCCTATTCTTAACATATCAACAGTCAAGCCCATACACAATGCACACAAGTTCCCAGCTTGGAGACAGCAGCAACTGCCTGAGATGATAGAAAACATTCCTGGTATTGAGAAAAAGAACACTCAGCATGAAACTGAAAGAAGAGAAATAACCCTAAACTACATAAAAGAACATTACCCAAGCAGGAATTGGACCCATGCATATACAGATGGATCAGCCAAAAATTCAGTAGAGAATGGAGGAGGAGGAATTCTCCTAAATTTAAAAATGGAGCGAAAAAAACACATTCAATGGCAACTGGAAAATTTTCAAGTAACTTCAAAGCGGAGGTAGAGGCTCTGAAAACTGCAGCAGAAATGCTCCTCATGGAGGAAAATAAAGAGAAGCAAATAGCTATCTTCACAGATGCAAAGTCAGCTGTCTCAATACTGAAGAGCAATAACAGCACAGAACTAACTGACCTAAGAGCAGCACTCCATGGTCTATGCCAGAAATCCAAAAAAGTTGTAATACAGTGGATCCCATCACATTGCAGTATACCTGGAAACGAAGAGGCTGACAGACTGGCAAAAGAGGGCGGACGACTACCACAGCCTGACATAGACATAACCTATAATGAGGCAAAGAGGTTGATAAAAAGCACTTATAGAACCAAATGGGAATCAGAGCATCCAGGCCATCAGAAGGATGATGCATATTACAAACTCGACCGAAGAGAACAAGTAGCAATCTTCAGACTCCGCACAAGACATAACAGGCTGAAATACCACTTGTTCAATAAACTAAAGATAGGAGATACCGATGAATGTAATTGTAGAACTGGAAAAATGACAGCAAAACATTGGCTACATAGACTATTCAACCATGTTTGGGTAGAACAACAGACACCACGAGACTGGGGAAACGCCATAATTATCCCAATTTGGAAAAACAAAGGCAGCAAAAGAGATTGCACACAATACAGAGGCATTTCACTGTTGAGTCATACTGGGAAAAATATTTTGCAAAATTCTTGAAAAAAGATTACGAACTACTTTAGAACCCCAGCTAAGCGAAACGCAGCTTGGATTTAGGAAAAACAAAGGATGCACAGACGCCATTTTTGCTCTTAGACAACTTATAGAAAAATCAATTGAATTCAATGAAACACTCTACTTAGCCTTTGTCGACCAAGAAAAGGCATTTGATAGGGTAGATAGAAACAAGCTGTGGGAAATCCTTAAACAATATGGAGTGAGTACACATCTAACAAACCTATGTAGAAGTTTATATAACAACAGTGAATGCATAGTGAGAGCAACTGGAGAACACTCAGAACCCTTCACCATAAGATCTGGAGTACGACAAGGTTGTGTCCTGTCCCCTCTCTTGTTCATAACATATATAGACAACATATGTAAAGAAACCAGCCAAGCAGAGACAGCAAGAATACCGCATGACGAGAACACAGAAGAAGAACCATCTGCAAATCTAACCATTAGAGAACTCCTGTTTGCGGACGACCAAGCACTAATAGCAAAATCAGAAGCTGAATTACAAGACCACATGAACAGTCTAAACGAAATGTGTAGGGAACATAACATGAAAATTAGCACAAGCAAAACAGAGGTAATGACTATAACTAAAGAAGAACAAACAGCAACAATTCACCTAAACGAACATCCCTTGAAACAAGTAAAGAGCTTCAAGTACCTAGGAAGTATAATATCATCAAATGGCAGATCAGAAGACGAGATCGAAAATAGGTGCAATAAGGCAAATCAACTCATTGGACAAATGGCACCAATACTAAAGAACAAACATGTATCAATAACTACTAAGAAAGCACTTTACAACACAATCTTCCTACCAACTCTGTGCTACCAATGCCAAACCTGGACAATGACAGAAAAAGAGAAAAGAAAAATCACAACAACAGAAATGAGGTTTCTGAGAAGAATACTCAACGTATCAAGAAGAGATAAGATCAGAAATGAAGAAATCAGGACTAAAGTAGGGGTTAAAGCTGCTCTAGATTTTATTAGAAAGCAGCAAGTCAAATGGTTTGGCCATGCAAGTAGGCTACCAGTCAACAGCATGCCACAACAAGCAATGATGTACAGACCAGATGGAAACAGAGGAAGAGGCCGACCACGTAAACGTTGGACGGAGGGAATAACAGAATCCATGGGAATGTCGATATACGAAGCCCATAACCGGGCACTCTCACGAAGTTTATACTTCACCTCGACACCGCAAGGTACAAGAGGAACATGATGAGATGAGATGAGATTGCCCAACGTATGCAGAACAGAGAAAGATATTTTGGCCCACACCTGCTTCATTTGAGGACAAGCTCTATGGAGATATAAACAAGCTAAAGTTGACCGCAGATTACTTTAACTATATACAGGTTGACATTTAAAGGTGCATGAAGACCCAGAGGCATGAAATGGAATATTGCTTGGATAGCAAATCCATTACGTGGAAAGTCCAAATCAAAAGCCCATTGTGTGGGCTTCATAAAAGGTGGAAAAGTGTCCTGGTGGCACGAAATGGAATATTGCTTGGATAGCAAATCCATTACGTGGAAAGTCCGAATCAAAAGCCCACTGTGTGGGCTTCATAAAAGGTGGAAAAGTGTCCTAGTGGCACGAAATGGAATATTGCTTGGATAGCAAATCCATTACTTGGAAAGTCTGAATCAAAAGCCCACTGTGTGGGCTTCATAAAAGGTGGAAAAGTGTCCTAGTGGCACGAAATGGAATATTGCTTGGCTAGCAAATCCATTACATGGAAAGTCCGAATCGAAAGCTCACTGTGTGGATGTCATCTGCAGACTGCATACTTCTGGTTTCCGGAAGAACAGCCTATGGTGAACGGAAGGCCCAATATACGGAAGTGAGGCTAAGCAGCCATGTGCAGGACGTGACGATTCCTTGGGTGAGCCCAGTACCAGAGCGCTATGTATCGGCTCTGCAAGTATGGAAGCCTCCTTGGATGGCGGGGAATGCCCATGGTCTGCCCCTGCCTTCCCTTGAGGGCTGACCAGGATCTTTGGCTGTTCTATATGGACCAGCTGGGATGGGGGATAACACCACAACAGTGAGAGTCAAACATCCTAAGAAACCCCCGGGAAGGTTAACCCGGTCAACAAATGCCCGCAGAAGTCGGATGTGTCGGCCTAACGGCGCAAGAACGCAGCTCTGCTGTAAACAGGCACAACGCAATCACATCCGGAAAAAAAACTCCGGATGAACGAAGAAGAAGAAGAAGAGTCACCAACCTTGAATTTTGTATACATGTGGTTGCGTAATCTATTGTGTCCTGTTCTGAGGCGCAGAATAATGACCTGTTCTGGTCTGTCCATAACGTGGTAGTCGTCTTGAGTAGGGTTTGGTGGCCTTCTGACTGATTTGATCATTCTTTTCTTTTGGTGGAATGTAATGGGCACATCAGGCTGTTCTTCTTTTGCTCCTTCCTTAGCCAATCGATCAGCTCTGTCGTTTCCGGGTACTCCACAGTGGGATGGTATCCACTGTATGGTGACCTTATGCTGACTGCTAAGTTCAGAAAGTAGTGTCCTTAGAACTGGTAATTTCCCAGACAGGAGTGCCTCTATTACTGATTTTGCATCTGTCAATATCACCACAGGTTGTCTACCATGGCTGGTATTTTGTAATTTCTCTATTGCTATCTTGATTGCCTCAATTTCAGCATCATAGTTATGGCAGTACTTTCCTGTTGGAACTCTGGCCGTGTCCCTAGTATTATTTGGGTATTCTATATACACTCCCGCTCCTCCATTTCGAACAGCATTTTGCGCTGACCCATCTGTGTAGACTCGGATCCAGAGATCCTGTGGGTATTCGTCATCAAGGAAGCTGAGAGTGGCTGTTCTGCGCTGTACACTGTTCTGTTCTTCCTTGTCAAATATTCCTCTCACTTTTGTCTGGATTTGTAGCGATAGTCTATGTTCATCTTTCCATGGAGTTCGCTCTGGAATAGTTGTCAGTGGGATACCAACTGTGGGAAGATCGGTGGTTTCTCTGCAGAGTCGTTTGGCCTGGTGGATAAAACTACTTCTTTTCAACCGCCCCATAGCTAAGTTTTCAAATCGGTTCTTCATAGGGTGGCCTGGCAAGCTGAGGAACTTGTCTGCTTGTATTAGTGTTTTTGTATCTCTGCGTTCTCTCAGTGCTTGTGTCCTCCCCATTTTCTCCATTGCTACTATAGGGGTTGATCTCATCCCTCCTGTGATGACTCTAAGAGCTTGATTTTGCACCTTGTCCAGCTCTTGTAGTGTGGTTTTTGATGCTGAACACCACGCAGTTGACCCGTATTCCAGGTGTGGTCGTATGCTCTGTTGATAAACTTTGCTAAGTATTTTCCCACTGGCTCCCCATGTGGTTCCACTTAGCTTTCTCAGGATGGCTATTTTCCTTCTGGCTTTTGCTACAGCTTTTTTGATGTGTTTTCTCCATGTCAGCCTGTCATCAAATGTTACACCAAGGTATGTTGGTTCTTTATCTTCTCTTAGGGGCGTTCCATTTATCTGGATGATCCCTGCCTTTTGTTTCGGAGAGAGGGTAAATAGAGTGGTGCTGCACTTGTCAGTGTTTATGCTGACACACCATCTATCCGCCCATGCAACAAATATATCTACAGCTTTCTGTAGCAATATGGTGGCCACTGATGCATGTTCATTTGTGCTCCACAAAACCAGGTCATCAGCGTACATTGCCGCTTTAATTCCATCGGGTAGATTAGCAACAAGATCATTGATGAAGATTAGAAAAAGTGTGGGGGACAAGACTCCACCCTGCGGAACACCGTGACGCAATAGTACTTTCTTGCTCTTGAGACCGTCTATCTGTACTCGAGCTCTTCTGTTGTGCAAGTATGCTTTCACCCATTTGTACATTCTTCCATTGACTTTACAGTTTCTCAGTTTCTTCATAAGACCTTCTTTCCAGACTTTGTCAAAGGCTTTCTTCAGATCTTTCCATGCTGCAAATACCAGCTTCTTCTCTTGAAATGCATCCTCAATTTCTTGAGAGAGATAGGTTGTCTGATCTTCCGTAGAGTAGCACTGCCTAAAGCCAGCCTGTTGTGGCACAAGGATGTTTTCACTTTCAATGTACCACTGTAGTCTGTGATTGATGATGCGTTCCAGTGTTTTGCAGAGACAGCTGGTGAGGCTAATTGGTCTGTAGCTGGAGGCAATGGAACTATCTTTCCCAGATTTTAGGAGGGGTATCATGATTGCTTCTCTCCAGGCTTGTGGAACACTGCCTAAGTTCCAGGTGTTATTGAAGATCTGTAACAGCTTTGCTTTGGCCTCTGTTCCTAGGTTTCTGATCATTTCATTGGAGATACCATCAGCTCCTGGTGACTTTCTCATTTTCAGTTTTGATATTGCTAGCTCCAGTTCACTGATTGTGATAGGTGCCTCCATAACCTCATGTACTATTTCCTTCTGTCCTGTATGTTGCCATTTCTCTCGAATCTCCTGTTGTTTCTCTGGACTAATTTCGATGTTATCTTGTGTGAATGAGTCCGCAAAATGGTCAGCTGCTTGCTTTCCTGTTAAGATGTTTCCGTCTTTATGTAGTGCAATTTTTGAGTTTCTCCCTGAACCCTCATCGTTAAGCTGTTTTATTAGCTTCCACAACTTCCTTGTGTCTCTTTCAAAGTTCAGTGACTCTGTTTTCTCCTGCCAGCTTTTCCGTCTAGCCTGCAGCTGGGCCCTTTGAAATTTGGCTTTTGCGTGCTGGTATTTATTGTGGTGCTCTTGGCAGGGGTTGGCTTCTGCTTGCCTTCCACACACTTCCACATCATTATGCAACTGTTCCAGTTCACTACTCCAGTAGGGTTTATAATGTTTACGGGCTCCTCTTGGTACTGTTTCTCGTGCTGCCTGTAGTATGCATTTCCCAAACTCTTCAACTACTTTATTTATGTCCCTCTCAGTGTTCAGATTTCTAACCAGTATGCTGGTGCGAAGCTTGTACATTGCCCAGTCTGCTTTCTTGTAGTTCCACCTCGAGAGAGTGCTGCTTTCACTTACAAGCTCATTTTCTACAATTAGAAAGACTGGCCGATGGTCACTGCCACCTAGCTGTTTCCCAACAATTCTTTTAATGTTCCACTCCAGGTCTGGTGAATGAAAAGCCAGGTCAGGTGTAGTTGTAGTGTGCCATGATCTCGAGTAGAAGGTATGTGGGTCGGATGGCTTGTTAATCAAGATGAATCTATTCTCATCTTGCCAGTCTTCCAGTCTCTCTCCTCTCTGGTCCATGTGATCATAGCCCCAGCTCTGCGAATGGCTGTTAAAATCGCCACACACAATCATTTTTCCTTTTAATGGTAGTGTGTCCAGTGCCTGTGGGCAGTCATTTGGACAGTAGTAATTGATCAGGTGAAGGTCTGTATTGTCTGTCTTAAGTTTAAGTGCCTGATACTCAGCCCCTTCCATGTAAACTTCAATTTGGGAAGCAGGGATGTTATTTTTGACAAGGGTCAGTATCCCACCCTTTCGCCTGTCCTTTCGGTCAGATCGGTAACACTGGTAGCCTCTGATTTTGAAGGCTATATTTTCGTTGAGGTGTGTTTCTTGCAAGCAGCATACGCTTATATTTTCTTGGGCCAAGATGTTTTCTAGTTCTATTCTTTTCTTGTTGACACCCTCTGCATTCCAGTGCATTATTTTAAGTCTTTGTTTGGTACTGCCAGACGCTCTATTGTCAGACCCCTTGGCTCCACAGGACATCTGAGAAGGACCTCCAGTAGCTGTGGTTAGACCCTTACGAGGCATAGGGCCCGGCACTGCACCTGCCTGGGGGTCCAAAGCAGGGCGAGCACCATAACATATAGCAGTAGTCGACATATTTCATTACGCGTAGTTGCGTGGCAGCCTGATTTCTGTGGTGCGCCTCCTGGCTGGCTGCCTCCGTCTTCAGCACCTATCTTTTGCAAGAGCAGACTATTAGTGTTTAAGTAGTCTACAACATGAGAAATATGTAACCATATATTCAAGCTAATGTATAATACATATGTATGTTGCAGGGAATCAGCTGGGCATACAAATGAGATCAAGTAAACAACTTTGTCAATACATTAGAGAAAAGAGACTGAAAAATATAGAAGCCACGAATGTGCAGTGGCTAGCACACTTGTCTGCCAGCTGTGATCCTCGGGCAGACGAGCTGGGTGCTCCTCGCGCAGACGAGTTGGGTGCTCCTCGGGCAGACGAGCTGGGTGCTCCTTGGGCAGATGAGCTGGGTGCTCCTTGGGTAGATGAGTTGGGTGCTCCTCGGGTAGATGAGTTGGGTGCTCCTCGGGTAGATGAGTTGGGTGCTCCTCGGGTAGATGAGTTGGGTGCTCCTCAGGCAGACGAGCTGGGTTCTCCTTGGGCAGACGAGTTGGGTGCTCCTCGGGCAGATGAGTTGGGTGCTCCTTGGGTAGATGAGTTCGGTGCTCCTCGGGTAGATGAGTTGGGTGCTCCTCAGGTAGATGAGCTGGGTGCTTCTCGGGCAGACAAACTGGGTGCTCCTCGGGCAGACATTCTGTTCCACTGACCTGGCCTGTTGCTTACAATGGCTACCAGGACATTTCCGGAGAAGTACAGGTAGCTGGTATGGTATTGACCACATCGCCCAAGAACTGAGGACAGATGTTTGTGTAGGAACATGTTTGCTTGTGTTACTCAGCATGGCACATCTTGACGACATATATGTGGCTAAAAAATAGGGGTAAACTTGGTGCACACATGAGTTAGAGAGTAGGGTTGAGCTTGCTACACATTTGGTTAGAGATTAGGGATGAAATATGGATGAATCTGTCTGTCAGGTCTCAGTCAGATATGACTAAGTTACTGTATGACAGTAAATGGTACTTACTACCTGCTTTCTGTTAGTGGCGTTCACCAAACCCGACACCCTACATTGTGCCAACAGCTTCATTTGGAGGAGCTTAATTGAGAGGGCATAAGCTTTATCATGGTGCAAGGAGGGCATAAGCTTTATCTTGGTGCAAGGAGGGCATAAGCTTTATCTTGGTGCAAGGAAGGCATAAGCTTTATCTTGGTGCAAAAAGATGTAGCCTAAGCCTCGGTCAGCAACTGGTCTATGATGAAAGCTTTGAACGTGGACAGTTAGAGCATTGCTTTGCTGATCCAGCTTCCAAAGCTTGTCTTGTTCCAGATGTAGGGGTGTTACCTTTCCTCTGGAGTAAACTAGGCAGGCCGAGAAAAGGATCATGCTGCATGGGCAACACATGAACTCTACAATTCAGCCCAGGCTTTGTGCTATGAAGAGGTATAACTCCATCCCTGATCCCCTCTATGGGTTGAAGCACAATTATGGTCTGTCTAGGCGGCCAGGTGCCAGTAAGGGATAAACCTGATAAGTCAGAGTCAGAGGGCAGGGAGGTCAATATACCAAGCTGGAGACACAACATGGATTGACTCATTAGCAGCAGATGGACTCATATAACCACTTACACTCTCTGAGTTTCCTCATCAAAACCAACCAGTTTGGACACTTCCATTTTCGCTTGGGTCAGATACTTGAGCTGGTCTTGTGAATTCTTCTGAAATACAACATTTAGAATAAATGATTAAAGATACTGTGTGAAGCAGCAAATACAAGGAGGACTAGTCTGTTTCCCTTTCTGTGTGACTGTTAAAAAGATAAGACTGTACTTAGTTTACAAAACCTAAACATGTTTGTTAGAAAAGTCTCTCTGTGTTAATACAAATTGCTGTTAATTCTGTGATGTATAAAATATGAGCAAGATAGAAACAACACTTCAAAATATGTGTACAAGTCTGGGTATTTAACAGTAAATATGTGTAAAAGTCTGGGTATTTAACAGTAAAATATGTGTTAATGTCTGGGTATTTAACAGTTAAATATGTGTAAATGTCTGGGTATTTAACAGTTAAATATGTGTAAATGTCTGGGTATTTAACAGTTAAATATGTGTAAAAGTCTGGGTATTTAACAGTAAAATATGTGTTAATGTCTGGGTATTTAACAGTTAAATATGTGTAAATGTCTGGGTATTTAACAGTTAAATATGTGTAAAAGTCTGGGTATTTAACAGTAAAATATGTGTTAATGTCTGGGTATTTAACAGTTAAATATGTGTAAATGTCTGGGTATTTAACAGTAAAATATGTGTTAATGTCTGGGTATTTAACAGTTAATATGTGTAAAAGTCTGGGTATTTAACAGTAAAATATGTGTAAAAGTCTGGGTATTTAACAGTAAAATATGTGTTAATGTCTGGGTATTTAACAGTTAAATATGTGTAAATGTCTGGGTATTTAACAGTTAAATATGTGTAAATGTCTGGGTATTTAACAGTAAAATATGTGTAAAAGTCTGGGTATTTAACAGTAAAATATGTGTTAATGTCTGGGTATTTAACAGTTAAATATGTGTAAATGTCTGGGTATTTAACAGTAAAATATGTGTTAATGTCTGGGTATTTAACAGTTAAATATGTGTAAAAGTCTGGGTATTTAACAGTAAAATATGTGTAAAAGTCTGGGTATTTAACAGTAAAATATGTGTTAATGTCTGGGTATTTAACAGTTAAATATGTGTAAATGTCTGGGTATTTAACAGTTAAATATGTGTAAATGTCTGGGTATTTAACAGTTAAATATGTGTAAAAGTCTGAATATTTAACAGTAAAATATGTGTAAAGGTCTGGGTATTTAACAGTAAATATGTGTTAATGTCTGGGTATTTAACAGTTAAATATGTGTAAAGGTCTGGGTATTTAACAGTAAAATATGTGTTAATGTCTGGGTATTTAAACAGTTAAATATGTGTAAAGGTCTGGGTATTTAACAGTAAAATATGTGTTAATGTCTGGGTATTTAACAGTTAAATATGTGTAAAGGTCTGGGTATTTAACAGTAAAATATGTGTTAATGTCTGGGTATTTAACATTTAAATATGTGTTAATGTCTGGGTATTTAACAGTTAAATATGTGTAAAGGTCTGGGTATTTAACAGTAAAATATGTGTTAATGTCTGGGTATTTAACAGTTAAATATGTGTAAAGGTCTGGGTATTTAACAGTAAAATATGTGTTAATGTCTGGGTATTTAACAGTTAAATATGTGTTAATGTCTGGGTATTTAACAGTTAAATATGTGTAAAGGTCTGGGTATTTAACAGTAAAATATGTGTTAATGTCTGGGTATTTAACAGTTAAATATGTGTAAAGGTCTGGGTATTTAACAGTAAAATATGTGTTAATGTCTGGGTATTTAACAGTTAAATATGTGTTAATGTCTGGGTATTTAACAGTTAAATATGTGTAAAGGTCTGGGTATTTAACAGTAAAATATGTGTTAATGTCTGGGTATTTAACAGTAAAATATGTGTTAATGTCTGGGTATTTAACAGTTAAATATGTGTAAAGGTCTGGGTATTTAACAGTAAAATATGTGTTAATGTCTGGGTATTTAACAGTTAAATATGTGTTAATGTCTGGGTATTTAACAGTTAAATATGTGTAAAGGTCTGGGTATTTAACAGTAAAATATGTGTTAATGTCTGGGTATTTAACAGTTAAATATGTGTTAATGTCTGGGTATTTAACAGTTAAATATGTGTAAAGGTCTGGGTATTTAACAGTAAAATATGTGTTAATGTCTGGGTATTTAACAGTAAAATATGTGTTAATGTCTGGGTATTTAACAGTTAAATATGTGTAAAGGTCTGGGTATTTAACAGTAAAATATGTGTTAATGTCTGGGTATTTAACAGTTAAATATGTGTTAATGTCTGGGTATTTAACAGTTAAATATGTGTACAAGTCTGGGTATTTAACAGTTAAATATGTGTAAAGGTTTGGGTATTTAACAGTTAAATATGTGTAAAAATCTGGGTATTTAACAGTTAAATATGTGTAAAGGTCTGGGTATTTAACAGTTAAATATGTGTACAAGTCTGGGTATTTAACAGTTAAATATGTGTAATGGTTAGGGTATTTAACAGGATGACTTAACAATAAAATATGAAGTACACACATTACAGAAAAATTAATGGAAGTCCTACAAGAAACAAATGAAAACCATAAATTAATTATAGAAATTAGACTTAGACACTCAAGATGTCTTGGGCACATTATGTGAAGAAATAAACTTGAAAAATTAGTGACAACTGGCAATAGTAATGGGAAAAGAGCAAGAGGGAGGCACAGAGATACATGGATGCTGTAGCCACATGACATCATTGGGACAAGAATGCAGACCTGATGCATAACTGTGATCACGTGAGATGGTGAACTATGACCTCCCATACTTACTGGCATGGCACATGTTAATAATGACACACACTGCAATCTATTTACACAGACTTGGTCACAAAACCCTCTAGTTGTCACCACAGCCCTCTAGTTGTCACACAACCTCTAGCTGCCACAACAGTCCTCTAGCTGTCACAACAGTCCTCTAGTTGTCACAACAGTCCTCTAGTTGTCACAACAGTCCTCTAGTTGTCACAACAGTCCTCTAGTTGTCACAACAGCCTCTAGCTGTCACAACAGTCCTCTAGTTGTCACACAACCTCTAGCTGTGACAATAGTCTCTAGCTGTCACCACAGCCCTCTAGTTGTCACACAACCTCTAGCTGCGACAACAGCCTCTAGCTGCCACAACAGTTCTCTAGTTGTCACACAGCCCTCAGGTTGTCACACAACCTCTAGCTGCCACAACAGCCCTCTAGTTGTCACCACAGCCCTCTAGTTGTCACACAGACTCTAGCTGCCACAACAGTCTCTAGCTGTCACAACAGTCCTCTAGTTGTCACACAACCTCTAGCTGCCACAACAGTCCTCTAGTTGTCACCACAGCCCTCTAGTTGTCACACAACCTCTAGCTGCCACAACAGTCCTCTAGTTGTCACCACAGCCCTCTAGTTGTCACACAGCCCTCTAGTTGTCACACAACCTCTAGATGCCACAACAGCCCTCTAGTTGTCACACAGCCCTCTAGTTGTCACATAGTCCTCTAGCTGCCACAACAGTCTCTAGTTGTCACAACAGTCCTCTAGTTGTCACCACAGCCCTCTAGCTGTCACCACAGCCCTCTAGTTCCCACACAGCCTCTAGCTGCCACAACAGTCTCTAGTTGTCGCAATAGTCTCTAGTTGTCACAACAGTCCTCTAGTTGTCACCACAGCCCTCTAGTTGTCACACAACCTCTAGCTGCCACAACAGTCTCTAGCTGTCACAACAGTCCTCTAGTTGTGACCACAGTCCTCTAGTTGTCACCACAGTCCTCTAGTTGTCACACAACCTCTAGCTGCCACAACAGTTCTCTAGTTGTCACCACAGCCCTCTAGTTGTCACACAACCTCTAGCTGCCACAACAGTCCTCTAGTTGTCACAACAGTCCTCTAGTTGTCACAACAGTCCTCTAGTTGTCACAACAGTCCTCTAGTTGTCACAACAGTCCTCTAGTTGTCACAACAGCCTCTAGCTGCCACAACAGTTTCTAGTTGCCACAACAGTCCTCTAGTTGTCACACAACCTCTAGCTGTGACAATAGTCTCTAGCTGTCACCACAGCCCTCTAGTTGTCACACAACCTCTAGCTGTGACAACAGTCTCTAGCTGCCACAACAGTTCTCTAGTTGTCACACAGCCCTCAGGTTGTCACACAACCTCTAGCTGCCACAACAGCCCTCTAGTTGTCACCACAGCCCTCTAGTTGTCACACAGACTCTAGCTGCCACAACAGTCTCTAGCTGTCACAACAGTCCTCTAGTTGTCACAGAACCTCTAGCTGCCACAACAGTCCTCTAGTTGTCACCACAGCCCTCTAGTTGTCACATAACCTCTAGCTGCCACAACAGTCCACTAGTTGTCACCAACAGCCCTCTAGTTGTCACACAACCTCTAGCTGCCACAACAGTCCACTAGTTGTCACACAGCCCTCTAGTTGTCACACAACCTCTAGCTGCCACAACAGCCCTCTAGTTGTCACACAGCCCTCTATTTGTCACACAGTCCTCTAGCTGCCACAACAGTCTCTAGCTGTCACAACAGTCCTCTAGTTGTGACCAGTCCTCTAGTTGTCACCACAGCCATCTAGTTGTCACCACAGTCCTCTAGTTGTCACACAACCTCTAGCTGCCACAACAGTTCTCTAGTTGTCACCACAGTCCTCTAGTTGTCACACAACCTCTAGCTGCCACAACAGTCCTCTAGTTGTAACCACAGCCCTCTAATTGTCACAACAGTCCACTAGTTGTCACACAGCCTCTAGCTGCCACAACAGTCTCTAACTGCCACAACAGTCTCTAGCTGCCACAACAATCCTCTAGTTGTCACCACAGCCCTGTAGTTGTCACACAACCTCTAGCTGCCACAACAGTCTCTAGCTGTCACTACAGTCCTCTAGTTGTCACCACAGTGCTCTAGTTGTCACACAACCTCTAGCTGCCACAACAGTTCTCTAGTTGTCACCAAAGTCCTCTAGTTTTCACACAACCTCTAGCTGCCACAACAGTCTCTAGCTGTCACAACAATCCTCTAGTTGTGACCACAGTCCTCTAGTTGTCACCACAGTCCTCTAGTTGTCACACAACCTCTAGCTGCCACAACAGTCCTCTAGTTGTCACCACAGCCCTCTAGTTGTCACACAACCTCTAGCTGCCACAACAGTCTCTAGCTGTCACAACAGTCTCTAGCTGCCACAACAGTCTCTAGCTGCCACAACAGTCTCTAGCTGTCACAACAGTCCTCTAGTTGTCACCACAGCCCTCTAGTTGTCACACAACCTCTAGCTGCCACAACAGTCTCTAGCTGTCACAACAGTCCTCTAGTTGTCACCACAGCCCTCTAGTTGTCACACAACCTCTAGCTGCCACAACAGTCTCTAGCTGTCACAACAGTCCTCTAGTTGTTCACACAGCCTCTAGCTGCCACAACAGTCTCTAGCTGTCACAACAGTCCTCTAGTTGTCATCACAGCCCTCTAGTAGTAGTCATACAACCTCTAGCTGCCACAAAAGTTTCTAGCTGTCACAATAGCCCTCTAGTTGTCACACAGCCTCTAGCTGCCACAACAGTCTCTAGCTGTCACAACAGTCCTCTAGTTGTCACCACAGCCCTCTAGTTGTCACACAACCTCTAGCTGCCACAACAGTCCTCTAGTTGTCACCACAGCCCTCTAGTTGTCACACAGCCTCTAGCTGCCACAACAGTCCTCTAGTTGTCACCACAGCCCTCTAGTTGTCACACAACCTCTAGCTACCACAACAGTCCTCTAGTTGTCACCACAGCCCTCTAGTTGTCACACAGCCTCTAGTTGCCACAAAACCCTCTTGATGTCACAACAGCATCAAGCTATCACAACAGTCTCTCACTGTCACAACAGCCTTTAATTGTCAAAACAGTCAACAAGTGGTCCTTTCTCTGCAGTTCTATAGCCAGCTAACCCGACCATCAATAAAACTAATTACAAATGGACAAAAAAAAACACTCATACAAGTAATCATGATTGGCAGATGTATAAAGACACTCACAAAGTGAAACGTTACTTTCAGAAATAAGAGGAACAAAGAAAATCTCCACTAATATCCAACAAAGACCCTGTGTGATGACGTTGGTTTACCAATTTCATGATCCATGATGGTTCCAAACACTGCGAGCAGATGTGATGGAAATGTAAAGCTCTTGCAATAGAGGCAGATTACAGCAATGCAATAGAGGTAGAGTACAGCTCTTACAACAGAGGCAGAGTACAGCTCTTACAATAGAGGCAGAGTACAGCTCTTACAATAGAGGCAGAGTACAGCTCTTACAGTAGAGGCAGAGTACAGCTCTTGCAGTAGAGGCAGAGTACAGCTCTTGCAGTAGAGGCAGAGTACAGCTCTTACAATAGAGGCAGAGTACAGCTCTTACAATAGAGGCAGAGTACAGCTCTTACAATAGAGGTGGAGTAAAACTCTTGCAGTAGAGGCAGAGCACAGCTCTTGGAATAGAGGCAGAGTACAGCAGTTGCAATAAAGGCAGAAAAACAGAAGAAAGAAGCTTGCACATGTTAATAGTCTTATACAATTTCTTCTATTTCAGTTTGTTTTGGGTATAAATCATCAGTTTCAGTGGATTCTGTTGCTAAACATTTTTTAAAAATGAGGGAAAAGTACAATCGATTTTATGAACTCATCAATTACTACATTCTACAAACATGCAACATGGATTTTGTTTACTTATGTACAAGCAGACGTGTCGGTCTTTTCAGTTGTAGTTTGTCCAATTCTAAACATACTTCTTCTGGTGATGTTTGACAAATGTGTGTACATGTTTTTCTTCATTCCTGTTTTCATAAGTAGGCAGAAGAGGATACCATACTTGAGTTCCATATTGTTGACAAACTTCAGACATAGCCTACATGATTCATAACAGGCTTCCGATTCTGATCTGGTTTGCATATTTGTACCTGGTTTGCATATTTGTACCTGGTCTATGTGATTTCTACCTGGTCTATGTGATTTTTACCTGGTCTATGTGATTTCTACCTGGTCTATGTGATTCTTACCTGATCTATGCAATTTCTACCTGGTCTATGTGATTCTTACATGGTCTATGTGATTCTTACCTGATCTATGTGATTTCTACCTGGTCTATGTGATTCTTACCTGGTCTATGTGATTCTTACCTGGTCAATGTGATTTGTACCTGGTCTATGTGATTTGTACCTGGTCTATGTGATTCTTACCTGGTCTATGTTATTTCTACCTAGTCTATGTGATTCTTATCTGGTCAATGTGATTTGTATCTGGTCTATGTGAGTCAGAGATTGATGCATGATATTAACATCTTATTTTCCAGTAAATTGGCCACCTATGCTGGGGTAAACCTCGTGAGCCAACGACAGACATGGCTGCCTCAATACTGTGAATGTGTCGTTGTATATCTGCAACGATTGTGTCAAGTACCAGAAACCTGGCACCACCAACAGCTGATGGTTGTAAGCTAATGAGAGAGATCTGCAGCAGACGTGGACTAGAGTGGCTTACCCTGACTTCCACCATAACAACTTGCTTGAAAGGATTGTCTTCAGTGGAGGAGAGAATCCAGAAATAATGGGACCCGTTGCTGCTGACGATTGGTGGTATAACCTGAAATAATCATAAATACAAGCGTCTTATTTCGTGTAAGATGTTACTGACTTCTTGATTCCTCTCTCGAGGTGAGTGCCTGACACCCAGCAGTTATACACCTCATAGGTCGGTGTGTCCCACTTCAGCATGTGTTTGTGTGTCAGGTGTGCTTCCTCTAGACTAGTGGTTCTTAACCCAGTGGGGAATTCCCCCCAAGGGGGGAATTTTAGGGTTTCCTGGGGGGGGGGGGGAAGGAGGAGAGAGGAAATTAAGATTATTTCAAGAAGGCGTTAATACAAGAACCAATTACTTGATATTGTTTTTCCCTCCATACTTTACAGTTTTGTACTTTTAAACCTTCTGAAATTAGAGTAGGTTATGTTTTATGTAGACATCTAGACTTGTTCTAGTATGTGTTATTAAATTTAGCTTCCATTTTTACGTAAACTGTTAAGGAGGGGGAGGGGGGGGGGGGTGGCGGCAAGGGGGGGGGGGGTGGAATTTATAGGGAGGAAATACGAATAGGGGGGAACGATATTCTGAACATATGGTGAAGGAGTGCATAGACCAAATAAAGGATGAGAACCACTGCTCTAGACAAAATCCAACCTTTATAATATGTTGATCATTAATATCTCCCTGAGTCAGCTCTGCTCAACACATCCTGCCAACTTTGTTATTTCCATGTGACGACATTGATTTTATGTGGTCAAATATGATATACTGACTTGATGAGCAGCTGACAGATTGTTGTTGGTTATGGTCTGCACTCTGCAGCGATAGGCAGATGATCTCATTAGTTGAGATAGACATGAGTTGATTAGGTGATTGTAACTGACTCAGAAAGCATGCTGACGAGGGTGAGAATGGGCAGACTTCGTGCGGAGTGGCTTGCTTCGCTTCGGAGGTCACGGGTGACAAGCATCGCCTGAATCTTTTCTCCGGGGCATGCCAGTGTGCTGGGAAATGAACAGGCGGACAGATTGGCTGGCTCTACAGAACTTGGTGGAGTATTGATACATGACAAGGCAGACGTGGTTGCGGCCTTGTGGGAGCATGTGCACACCTCGGAGGAGCAAATGGATTACCATGGTCTGGCAAGAATGAGACAACGAGGAGTGAAGAAGGGATCTAGCCGACGCTCAACACTCAGAGGAAAGGCGAGACGGACTTATAATCAGATTGCTACTGATACTATTAGTGTTGGAACTCTTCGCTGGCTTCTGAGGATGGGGACGGAGCACTTATGGGAATGCCCCGAATGCTGTGATGTCGATTCCTAAATCAATCAATCAATCATTAGTTGAGACAATGGCTATGGCCACCGGCTAGTACAGTCACTGCCCAGAAGGAAAACAATGGCAAACTACCTTCTGCAAAACTTGCCAAGAAACCATGGCAGAAAACCTAATAAGAAAGAGATCTGGTGGTGAGACCCCAAGGCCAGGCAGATCAGATAAAACTGGGGAAGAGTGTGACACAGGGGCCAGTACTAGTAATCATGATGACAGAGTTATTCCTGATGGTGTTAATAATAAAATCCAATGTGCCAGACTAAGAAGGAAAGTGAGACTAAGAACATGGAATGTGAGCAGTCTGTATGAGGGAAAACTTAAGATAGCATGTGATAAGACTGAAAGGTTAAATATTAACATTTTAGGAATTAGTGAACATCGCTGAAGAGGCAAGGGACATTTTACAACTGAAAATGGAAGTCTGTTCATATATTCTGGTAGAGATATTGGAAGCCAGAGCGGAGTGACATTTTGTTTAGATAAAATAACTGCAAAAACTTTAATTGGGTATAACCCAGTTAGTGATAGAATCCTCACTGTCAGACTTAAGGCCATCCAAAAAACACAACTCTCATACAGATATATGCACCTACTTCAACAGCAGAGGAAGACGAAATTGAAGATTTTTACAGCATACTGCAAGACACATTACATAAGATTGGTCATAATGACATAACTATAATAATAGAAGATTTTAATGCAAAAGTTAGTACAGGAAGAGCTGAACATGAGAGACACATTTTAGGAAAATTTGGATTGGGAAAAAGAAATGATGCAGGTGACAAATTAATTGAATTTTGCACAGAAAATTAGTTAACAATAGCCAACACACTTTTTAAACAACACCCAAGAAGACTCTTCACGTGGAAGTTCCCGGACAGTCCTACCAAAAACCAGATAGATTATATTTTAATACAAAGAAGATGGAGATCAAGCATAATGTTGCCAAAAACCTTACGAAGTGCAGACTGTGATACAGATCATCAGTTATTAGAAGCAGATGTGAAAGTAAATCTCAAAAAGCTTACCCGAGGACCAAGACCACTTCGTTTTGATCTCACAAAAATACCAGATGCATACAATGTAGAAATGAAGAATCATTTTGGGGTTTTGATGTCTATACAGGAGGAATTGACACCTGATGAACTGGCAGTAAAAGCTAGAGATATCTTGATAACTGCAGCCAAAGATTTAATTCTGACCAAGAAAAAGCAACTTAAGCCATGGATTACATCAAACACGTTAGAATTAATAAGACAATGAAGGGAACTGAAACAGAAAGGAGGTGAATCCGATAATACCAACATGAAGTACAAATCTTTAACTCGAGAAATAAGAAAGAACACAAGAAAGGACAAAAACCAATATATACAAGATTGCTGTACCAGAATAGAGCAATATCATAAGACTGGAAGAGATTACGAAATGTTCAAAGAAATGAAGTTACTGACAAACAATTCTCAACCTCATTTGAATGTTACCTGTGACAAGATGGAAAATACCTTAACAGAATCTAGACAAATTCTAGAAAGATGGCAGGAGTACTGCAGTGGAATGTATGATATGAATGCTGTGAGGATATGAATGAGATATATGAACCAATGACAGCAGAGACAGAACCTGAACCCTCATTAGATAAAATTGCATGGGCAATAAAGAACCTGAAGAATGGTAAATCACCAGGATATGATGAGATACCAGCTGAACTAATTAAAGCGGGGGAGAAGAAAGCATACAAATCTATCAAACATTAAGTAAAAAGATATGGAAATATGGTATATGGCCAAAAGATTGGAAGAGAACTATTTTCATTCCAATACCGAAAAGGGCAACCTGAAATTATGCAAAAATTATAGAACTGTTGCCCTGATCAGTCACGCAAGTAAAATTCTACTAAAGATCATAATGGGAAGAAAATGGAAGAAGAAATTAATGTGGTTGAAGCTGGATTTAGACAAGGAAGTGGAACAAGAGATCACATATTCAACATGCGCTTAATAATAGAGAAGTGCAGAGAATTTAATGTAAACCTATTCTCCTGTTTTGTGGATTATTAAAAGGCATTTGACTGTGTACAACATCAATAACTTTGGGAAATCATGAGGAATATGGGCTTTCCACCACATGTAATACAACTCATAAGAATGCTCTATCTAGACCAACAAGCAGCAGTTAGAATCAATGGCGAGACATCAGACTGGTTTGACATCAAGCAAGGAGTCCGTCAGGGCTGTGTGCTGTCCCCCTATTTGTTTCACCTCCTATACACCAAAAATATAATTAGAAATGTAAGAGATGATATAAACAGGGAGCTATATAACGCCCTAAATATCGGTGGTTATCACATACCAGAGATACGGTATGCTGATGATACAGTATTGCTGTCCATAACACAGAACGGTATAGAAAACCTAATAACCTCAACCCAATTGAATAGTGAAAATGACAACTTATATCTTAACATAGCAAAAACAAAGATAATGCATACAGATAAAACTACTATGGAGAAAGAAATATATGTTAATGAGGAAAAAATGAGAGAGGAAAAATTGGAGGTGGTGGATTATTTTGAATATCTTTGGTCATTGATTATGAACAATGGTGACACAATGAAAGAAGTTAAAAGATGATTAGCTATTGCTCTTCAAAGACTAAAACAACTGAATAAATTGTGAAGAGGGACAGATAGAACTACAAAAATCAGATTTTTAAGAGCATGCATCTTTCCCATTGCAAAATACGCCTGTGAGACCTGGACACTTACTAAACAAGCTGAACAGCGCATAAATGCCTTTGAATATAAATGGTATAGACTAGTTCTAAGAATATCTTGGATAAAGAAAAGTCCATACTTAAAGAGCTGAATATTGAAGAAGGTTATTATTGAAGAATAATGGAATATTGAAGGAATATTGAAGAGTATATTGAAGGAATTGAAGGAATATTGAAGAAGAATTAAAGACGATAAAACAAAAATAATTGAAATATTTTGATCACTTGAAACATCATGAAAGTTTGGAGAGAACAATAATGGAGAGGTATATGCCTGGGAAAGGGGAAGAGGAAGGCCAAAGAGTACTCAGTATGCGTGAAAATGGAAGCTAAATTTAATAACACATACTAGAACAAGGGGGGGGGGGGGCAAAATTACCCCTGGTTAAGAACCACTGGTGTAGAAAATCACAAGTTAGAACAGAAATAAATGTGAACTTGTGAGGGACATGGAAGACAAGACTTGACAAGACGGTTAGGCCACATATGAAGCAAACATGTCACACATACAACAAACATAGCACACACAAATACATGTCACACATACAACAAACATAGCACATACAAATACATGTCACACATACAACAAACATAGCACACACAAATACATGTCACACATACAAGATATATGTCACATATACAACAAATATAGCACACATAAATACATGTCATACATACAAAAACATAGCACACATAAATACATGGTACACATACAAAAAACATACCACACATACAACAAATATGTCACACATAAATACATGTCTAACAAACAACAAACATATCACACATAAATACATGTCTCACATAAATACATGTCTCACATAAATACATGTCACACATACAACAAATATGTCACACATAAATACATGTCTAACAAACAACAAACATATCACACATAAATACATGTCACAGATAAATACATATTACACATGCAACAAAGATGTCAAACATAAATACATGTCAAAGATAAAACAAATATGTCACACATAAACAAACATATCACACATAAATACATGTCTCACATACAAAAAACATGTCACACATCATTAAATGTCACACATCAATACATGTCACACATACAACAAACATATCACACATAATTAGATGTCTCACATACAACAAACATGTCACATATAAATATATGTCTCACATACAACAAACATGTCATGCATAAATACATGTCACATATCAATACATGTCTCACATACCACAAACATGTCACACATAAATGCATGTCTCACATACAACAAACATGTCACACATAAATACATGTCACACATCAATACATGTCTCCTACACAACACGCATATCACATATAAATACTCGTCTCACATACAACACGCATATCACACATAAATGCATGTCTCACATACAATATGCATATCACACATAAATGCATGTCTCACATACAACAAACATGTCACACATAAATACATGTCTCACATACAACAAACATGTCACACATAAATACATGTCTCACATACAACAAAACACATCACACATAAATACATGTCTCACATAAAACGCGCAATATCAATATAAATACATGTCACACATACAACAAACATGTCACACATAAATACATGTCTCAAATTAAAAATAAAACACACATCACACAGACATATCACATATAAATACTCGTCTCACATACAACACGCATATCACACATAAATGCATGTCTCACATACAATATGCATATCACACATAAATGCATGTCTCACATACAACAAACATGTCACACATAAATACATGTCTCACATACAACAAACATGTCACACATAAATACATGTCTCACATACAACAAACACATCACACATAAATACATGTCTCACATAAAACGCGCATATCAAATATAAATACATGTCACACATACAACAAACATGTCACACATAAATACATGTCTCAAATTAAAAATAAAACACACATCACACAGACATGTCTTATGTAAAAAAAAAAAAAGAACATTTCACACAGACTAAAGTGCAACAAGTTTATGTCACTGATGCAACAAGCATGTCAACAATAGCTTCACCTGTCAGTTCTTTGACCTCACATTCAACAATCAAATCACCACTGCCAGGTTTACAAGGTCCAGCCTTAACCCCACATTCATCAAATCACCACTGTCATGTTTACAAGGTCCAGCCTTAACCCCACATTAATCAAATCACCACTACCAGGTTTACAAGGTCCAGCCTTAACCCCACATTCATCAAATCACCACTGCCAGGTTTACAAGGTCCAGCCTTAACCCCACATTCATCAAATCACCACTGTCATGTTTACAAGGTCCAGCCTTAACCCCACATTCATCAAATCACCACTGTCATGTTTACAAGGTCCAGACTTAACCCCACATTCATCAAATCACCACTACCAGGTTTACAAGGTCCAGCCTTAACCCCACATTCATCAAATCACCACTGCCAGGTTTACAAGGTCCAGCCTTAACCCCACATTCATCAAATCACCACTGTCATGTTTACAAGGTCCAGTCTTAACCCCACATTCATCAAATCACCACTGCCAGGTTTGCAAGGTGATACTTACCAGATCCAGCCAGCCACTCTTAGCCTTGATCTCAATGCTCTGTGACAGGGAGAAAACTCAATCAACAAGAGACACATATGAGAACCTGTTACAAACTGTCATGTACTGTCAACCCTGTCCATCATCTGTCATGGTAACTGTCTAGCATACTTCACACTGAGAACACAAGACATGACAATAATATTGTGTCTAATATTTAATAAATTAGTTGACATTCTAAATACATTCTTTCACAAACAAATGTTTAAAAATACTCACTTTTACCTGATTCACTCAAAACACATTCCTGCCTGACTCACATGCTGTCACCCACATATACCTGATTTACTGCCACATACTTTCCTGACCGACACATACTGTCATCCACAGATACCTGATTAACTGTCAACACATTGCTGACTGACTCACATACTGTCACCCAAACATACCTGATTTACTGTCACACATACTCCTGACTAACACACACTGTTACCCACACATACCTGATTCACTGACAACACATTGCTGACTGACTCACATACTGTCACTCACACATACCTGATTTACTGTCACACACATTCCTGACTGACACATACTGTCACCCAAACATACCTAATTTACTGTCACACACATTCCAGTCTGACTCACATATTGTCACCCACACATTCCTGACTCACACATACTGTCACTCACATTGATTTACTGTCACCCACACATACCTGATTTACTGTCACACACATTCCTGACTGACAAATACTGTCATCCATACATACCTGATTTACTGTCACACATATTCCTGACTGATACATACTGTCACTCACACTGATTTACCATCACACACATTCCTGATTGACACACACGAATACCCACACATATCTGATTCACTGTCACACACATTCCTGACTGACACACACTGTCACCCACACATACCTGAGTTACTGTCACACACATTCCTGACTGACACATACTGTCATTCACACTGATATGCTGTCACACACAGTCCTGACTGACACATACTGTCACCCACACATACCTGATCCACTATCACAATGTACTGTACCTATTAATGCAATGAGCGATCACTACCCAGTATGATGCATGTGGTCGAAAAGAGGTACCAAAACTCCGAAACACAAACATATAAGTATAAAATATAGAAATTACAAAAACTTCAATCAAGATGCCTTTTTACAAGACTTGCTCAACTCATCTCTGGACTATGTTTACCAGCTTCCTGACCCAGATGATGCTCTGGACCACTGGCTGAAGACCTTTCTAAGCGTATTTCATAAGCATGTTAAGCCCCCGTGGATCACACAGGAGGTAGTTGAACTTATGAGAGACCGGGACAGGGCACATAAAAATATAGATCTAACTATGTACCATAGTCTGAGAAACAAAGTTCAATATGTTATTCTAAAGGAAAAGAAAAACTATTTTAAGAACTTAATAATAGATAAAACCAACACTAAAGATATATGGAAAGCAATTAATACCTTGACAAACAAACACAAATCATCACAATCGTTACCATCAAATCAGGTTACATGTGATCAATTCAGTAGTTTCTTTCAGTCTGACATAAACCAACTGAAGGCTGCAATACCAGATGTGCCTCATGACATATCTTTATTATCATCATTCTGTGAGAGCAAATGCTATGGAGACATTCCCACAAACATACCGCTAATGACGACCACTGAAGTATTTACTCATCTCAGTAACCTAAAAAACAATAACTCATCAGGACTAGATGGAATCAGTAATCGGATCCTTCGCTATGCTGCACCGGCGATCTGCGAGTCACTAACTTTTATATACAATCAATGTCTCACCAAAGGTCACTTCCCATCAGCCTTTAAAATCGCTAAAGTGTATCCTCATTTAAAAGCTGGTTCATTAGACGATTGCATCATGAGTAATTATAGGCCAATTTCCATATTATCCTCTTTATCCAAACCGCTAGAAAAGCACATCCACAAGACAACACTAGAGCACTTAGTTCGCCACAAACTAATAGCTGACAGTCAGTCAGGATTTCGGCCAAAATATTCCTGCCATACGGCCCTAACAAACATGATAGAAAACTGGCATCAAAATATTAACAACAATACTCTATGTGGAACGATGTTTATAGACTTTAAAAAAGCATTCGATATGATAGATCATACTATCCTAATTAAAAAGCTAGAAACAATGAAAGTAAGCTTTAATATAGTGACATTAATAAACTCATTCTTATTAGACAGAAAACAAGTAGTATCACACAATAAATCTCTATCCCAAGCCATTACCATTAATATTGGAGTACCTCAGGGGTCTATACTTGGCCCTCTGTTATTTGCCATTTATATAAATGATCTTCCCTTATATCTGTCATCGTCCTGCGATCTATTTGCAGACGACTGCACAGTATATACAAACGCTATTGATCGTAATATGTTAGAATTATCCTTGCAACAGGAAATAAATAGTGTAGTTAACTGGAGTCATGCAAACTGCATGCAAATTAACATTTCTAAAACAAAATCTATGTTAATAGGAACCAGGCAAAGACTTCACACTCTAAACTCACAGAGAACTCTTCAGCTGCACATTGGTAGCACGCCTATAGAAAGTGTAACCGAGCACAAGGCACTGGGTCTTATCATAGATCAAAATCTATCCTTTAATTCCCATGTTCATGCTCTAGTTAAACAAACAGCCAAAAAAGTATACCAACTTGCCAAAATTAAAAACTTCCTCAACGAAAACACAAGAAAGATAATCTATACTTCCCACATACAAACACATATTGATTATTGCTCCACAATCTGGGATGGATGCTCTAAATCAATAACAAAACACCTTTATTCACTCCAGAAAAGGGCAGTGCGTCTAATCAATGGTGATAAGTTTACAGACAATTCTAACCTACATGAACGTCTTCAGTTACTGCCACTCCACAAACGCCTACTTTTTAATAAAGCTAAACTAAGTCACAAAATCCTATTTCAAAATACCCAAGCTACCTTTGACCATTGTTTAAATATAACGCAAGACATAGTGAAAAACTGGAGTCTCTGTGGCGAAGTGGTCAAGCCGTTTGACTCGGGCTCGAAGGTTGTGGGTTCGATTCCGGGCCGCGTCCTTCGGTTCACGAGTTAAATTTTTCGGAGACTCTTGTGGGTCGTCGCTAGAGCTACGGAGTTCGTGCTTTGTGCGACGCTTGCCGCGCTGCGGAAAGAGACCGAGCCATATGGGGTAAAACCCGGTGCAATGAAGTCGACCCTGTCGACTTTTAAGTGACTTTTATAGTGAAAAACTAAATATACTTCATGTCCCTAAACCTAGGATAGACTTATATAAAACAAGCTTAGCATACTCTGCCACTCAGTTGTGGAATAATCTTCCACAAGAAATCAAAGACACCATCAATCATTATACATACAGTCGCAACCTGTCTGAACACTACCTCAGGACAGACAACATGCCCCTTTAAAAAAAAATAGCATCAAAGACAATAATAATGGTAAATTATCTTGAACGACAACTAGCCAGAAAAAAAAACATTCCCATATGTGTGGCACGTAACACCCACCTTGGGTATTTATGATGCCCATGTTAAACATTGCCTCAACAAGTCATGTATTATTGATTATTTTTCATGCGTTTTAATGCTTATTGTTCTTTTGTTGTTAAAGAATTGCTTCATAAGAGATGTTGAATGAAAGAATGTATGAGTAGGAAATAGAAAAGAAGGGCAGAATGTCAGACGGGCCTGCGTGCCCAATTCTTAACCCTTTGAAAATAACGATTTTCATTCGTTCGTTCACACATATTCCTGTCTGACTCACATACTGTCACCCACATATACCTGATTTACTGTCACACACATTCCTGACTAACACACACTGTTACCCACACATACCTGATTCACTGTCAACACATTGCTGACTGACTCACATACTGTCACCCACACATATCTGATTTACTGTCACACACATTCCTGACTGACACATACTGTCACTCACACATACCTGATTTACTGTCACACATATTCCAGACTGACAAATACTGTCACCCACACATACCTGATTTATTGTCACACATATTCCTGACTGACACATACTGTCACTCACATTGATTTACTGTCATCCACACATACCTGATTTACTGTCACATTCCTGACTGACACATACTGTCACTCACATTGATTTACTGTCATCCACACATACCTGATTTACTGTCACATTCCTGACTGACACATACTGTCACTCACACTGATTTACCATCACACACATTGCTGACTGACTCACATACTGTCACCCACACATACCTGATTCACTGTCAACACAGTGGTGACTGACTCACATACTGTCACCCACACATACCTGATTCAGTGTCATACACATTGCTGACTGACTCACATACTGTCACCCACACATACCTTATCACAGGTCCCTTTGTTCGCAGAACAAATTGTCTGTATGGCAAAAGTCTGTGTTCGGTTCATCCAAGTGACCATGACCTCTTCGTCATTTCTCCAGACAACTGTTGTGAAATAATAGTCCCTGAATGGGAATAGAGTCAGGTGATCTCAATTAGTTATGTGATCTCAGCCAGCAACTGTTAGCAAGGTCATTAGGACAACACACAGAAATTAACTGTGAAGTGAACTGATGCAGGAATGTGAAGAGAACATGTAAAGAGATGTGAACATGAAATGAACTGATGAGGAATGTAAAGAGAACATGTAAAGAGATGTGAACATGAAATGAACTGATGAGGAATGTGAACACAAAGTGAACTGATGCAGGAATGTGAACATGAAGTGAATGCAGAAATATGAAGAGAACAGATGAAGAGATGTGAACATGAAGTAAGAGATGAAGAGATGTGAGCATGTAAACAACACTTGGTACATCAGGCTGGATACATTATTACTGATGTCGGTGTCATGATCCATGACTCAAGCCCCAGACTCTACTCACCAGTCAGCCAAGTCTGAAGGTGGAATCAACTTTGTCTCCTTCAGTGTTGACAGGTTGACAACATACAAGGTGAAGTTTGGGTTTGGGTACCCGGCCTGTCAACGGACAAACATAATGTGCCTGTATGGTAGCGTTACAATATAAAATAATGTGTCTGTAAGGTAGCGTTACAATATAAACATGTGTCTGTAAGGTAGCGTTACAATATAAAAATAATGTGTCTGTATGGTAGTGTTACAATATAAACATAATGTGTCTGTATGGTAGCGTTACAATATAAACATGTGTCTGTATGGTAGTGTTAGAATGTAAATATAATGTGTCTGTATGGTAGTGTTACAATATAAACATGTGTCTGTATGGTAGTGTTACAATATAAACATGTGTCTGTATGGTAGTGTTACAATATAAACATCATGTGTCTGTATGGTAGCGTTACAATATAAACATGTGTCTGGTATGGTAGTGTTTAGAATGTAATATAATGTCTGTATGGTAGTGTTACAATATAAACATGTGTCTGTATGGTAGTGTTACAATATAAACATGTGTCTGTATGGTAAGTGTTACAATATAAACATGTGTCTGTATGGATAGTGTTACCATAAAACATGTGTCTGTATGGTAGTGTACAATCTAAACATAATGTGTCTGTACTGGTAGTGTTACAATATAAAAATACTGTCTGTTGGTAGTGTTACAATATAAACATGTGTCTGTATGGTAGCGTTACAATATAAACATGTGTCTGTATGGTAGTGTTACAATATAAACATGGTGTCTGTATGGTAGTGTACAATACTAAACATGTGTCTGTATGGTAGTGTTACAATATAAACATAATGTGTCTGTTATGGTAGTGTTACAATATAAACATGTGTCTGTATGGTAGTGTTACAATATAAAAATAATGTCTGTATGGTAGTGTTACAATATAAACATGTGTCTGTATGTAGTGTTACAATATAAAATAATGTCTGTATTGGTTAGTGTTACAATATAAACATGTGTCTGTATGGTAGTGTTACAATATAAACATGTGTCTGTATGGTAGTGTTACAATATAAACATGTGTCTGTAATGGTAGTGTTACAATATAAAAATAATGTCTGTATGGTAGTGTTACAATATAAACATGTGTCTGTATGGTAGTGTTACAATATAATAACATGTGTCTGTATGGTAGCGTTACAATATAAACATGTGTCTGTATGGTAGTGTTACAATATAAACATGTGTCTGTATGGTAGTGTTACAATATAAACATGTGGTCTGTATGGTAGTGTTACAATATAAACATGTGTCTGTATGGTAGTGTTACAATATAAACATGTGTCTGTATGGTAGTGTTACAATATAAAAATAATGTCTGTATGGTAGTGTTACAATATAAACATAATGTGTCTGTATGGTAGTGTTACAATATAAACATGTGTCTGTATGGTAGTGTTACAATATAAACATGTGTCTGTATGGTAGCGTTACAATATAAACATGTGTCTGTATGGTAGTGTCACAATATAAACATGTGTCTGTATGGTAGTGTTACAATATAAACATGTGTCTGTATGGTAGTGTTACAATATAAACATGTGTCTGTATGGTAGTGTTACAATATAAACATAATGTGTCTGTATGGTAGTGTTACAATATAAAAATAATGTCTGTATGGTAGTGTTATAATATAAATATAATGTGTCTGTATGGTAGTGTTACAATATAAACATAATGTGTCTGTATGGTAGTGTTACAATATAAACATAATGTCTGTATGGTAGTGTTACAATATAAACATGTGTCTGTATGGTAGTGTTTACAATATAAACATGTGTCTGTATGGTAGTGTACAAATATAAACATAATGTGTCTGTATGGTAGTTGTACAATATAAACATGTGTCTGCTAGGTAGTGTTACAATATAAACATAATGTGTCTGTATGGTAGTGTTACAATATAAACATAATGTCTGTATGGTAGTGTTACAATATAAACATGTGTCTGTATGGTAGTGTTACAATATAAACATGTGTCTGTATGGTAGTGTTACAATATAAACATAATGTGTCTGTATGGTAGTGTTACAATATAAACATGTGTCTGTATGGTAGTGTTACAATATAAAAATAATGTCTGTATGGTAGTGTTACAATATAAACATGTGTCTGTATGGTAGTGTTACAATATAAAAATAATGTCTGTATGGTAGTGTTACAATATAAACATGTGTCTGTATGGTAGTGTTACAATATAAACATGTGTCTGTATGGTAGTGTTACAATATAAACATGTGTCTGTATGGTAGTGTTACAATATAAAAATAATGTCTGTATGGTAGTGTTACAATATAAACATGTGTCTGTATGGTAGTGTTACAATATAAACATGTGTCTGTATGGTAGCGTTACAATATAAACATGTGTCTGTATGGTAGTGTTACAATATAAACATGTGTCTGTATGGTAGTGTTACAATATAAACATGTGTCTGTATGGTAGTGTTACAATATAAACATGTGTCTGTATGGTAGTGTTACAATATAAACATGTGTCTGTATGGTAGTGTTACAATATAAAAATAATGTCTGTATGGTAGTGTTACAATATAAACATAATGTGTCTGTATGGTAGTGTTACAATATAAACATGTGTCTGTATGGTAGTGTTACAATATAAACATGTGTCTGTATGGTAGCGTTACAATATAAACATGTGTCTGTATGGTAGTGTCACAATATAAACATGTGTCTGTATGGTAGTGTTCAATATAAACATGTGTCTGTATGGTAGTGTTACAATATAAACATGTGTCTGTATGGTAGTGTTACAATATAAACATAATGTGTCTGTATGGTAGTGTTACAATATAAAAATAATGTCTGTATGGTAGTGTTACAATATAAACATAATGTGTCTGTATGGTAGTGTTACAATATAAACATAATGTGTCTGTATGGTAGTGTTACAATATAAACATAATGTCTGTATGGTAGTGTTAGAATATAAAAATAAGTGTCGTATGGTAGTGTTACAATATAAACAATAATGTGTCTGTATGGTAGTGTTACAATATAAACATGTGTCTGTATGGTAGTGTTACAATATAAACATGTGTCTGTATGGTAGTGTTACAATATAAACATAATGTGTCTGTATGGTAGTGTTACAATATAAACATAATGTGTCTGTATGGTAGTGTTACAATATAAACATAATGTGTCTGTATGGTAGTGTTACAATATAAACATAATGTGTCTGTATGGTAGTGTTACAATATAAACATAATGTGTCTGTATGGTAGTGTTACAATATAAACATAATGTGTCTGTATGGTTAGTGTTACAATATAAACATAATGTGTCGTATGGTTAGTGTTACAATATAAACATAATGTGTCTGTATGGTAGGTTACAATATAAAAATAATGTGTCTGTATGGTAGTGCTACAATATAAACATAATATGTATGTGTCTGTATGGTAGTGTTACAATATAAACATAATGTGTCTGTATGGTAGTGTTACAATATAAACATAATGTGTCTGTATGGTAGTGTTACAATATAAACATAATGTGTATGTGTCTGTATGGTAGTGTTACAATATAAACATAATGTGTATGTGTCTGTATGGTAGTTGTGTTACAATCTAAACATAATGTGTCTGGTATGGTAGTGCCTACAATATATAAACATAATATGTCTGTGTCTGTATGGTAGTGTTACAATATAAACATAATGTGTCTGTTTGGTCGTTGTTACAATATAAACATAATGTGTCTGTGATGGTAGCTGTTACACTATAAACATAATGTGTCGTATTGGTAGTGTTACAATTAAAAATATGTGTCTGTATGGTAGTGTTACAATATAAACATAATGTGTCTGTATGGTAGTGTTACAATATAAACATAATGTGTCTGTATGGTAGTGCTACAATATAAACATAATGTGTCTGTATGGTAGCCTTTAGCAAGATGAAAAACATACTGACCAATAAAAAGATGTCAATTGAAACGAGAAAAAGAGTGTTGAGATGCTACATAGAACCTGTACTTTTATATGGATGTGAAGCTTGGACAATGAGCAGTCAAGCTGAAAAACATCTGATGGCTGTAGAATGTGGTTTCTGAGGAAAATGCAAAGAATACCATGGACAGCCAGAAAGACCAATGAACAAGTCCTTCAAGAAACAAATGAAGATCGTAAACTGATTAGAGACATTAGACGCAGACAGTCACAATTTTTTGGGTATGTTATGAGAAGAAATGATTTGGAGAACTTGGTGACAACTGGTAAGATCGAGGGGAACAGACCAAGGGGAAGACCTAGAAGCAAGTAGCTGGATGGCTTGGCCTTGTGACATAGTCGAGACAGAAACACGGAGCTGATCCACGACTCTGGTGATTGAGTGAGATGGCAGAACATGACCGCCCACGCTTACCGGCATGGCACTTGATGGATGGATGGATGGTAGTGTTACAATATAAAAATAATTTCTATATGGTAGTGTTACAATATAAACATAATGTGCCTATATGGTAGTGTTACAATATAAGCTGTCCCTATATATTTTTCGTTATGTGTTACAGTACAGACATAATATTGTGTCTATATGTTGTTGTTACAGTATAAACATACTAATCTGTCTAAATGTTGTTAGAGTGAACTGAATCCATTACATACACAGAGAAGACAAGACTTACTTTTGGATACGCAATTTCTTGATCTTCAGTGTAGGGGTTGTCCATCTCCCCGTACCTGGCAAAGTGGAACTTGGGCACCCTGGTATCATTGAAACTGGCATACAGCAAGTAGGTCGACTGAGGTGACCACCAGATGGCATTGTCTGATCCTAGGATTTCCTCTGTTTAATTAAACCACATGGAGTCAAATGTGGAATACCAGCATGCACGCATGCACACACGCACGCATGCACACACACAACACACACACACAAAGTCAAATGAGGCAATATCAGCACTTTGTGAGTGCACATTCACACACACACATAAACCAATTTGCAACTGCTAGTAACATAGTTTTGTTCGCACATTAATGTGATTATCTGTAACCACCCACAAATCACACACACACATATGTGCACACCACAAACACACAAATGTGCACAAAACACAGACAAATCCTCATTACACAAACATGTGCAAGTCTCCCTCCCTTCCCCCCCCCCCCCCCCCCCCCACCCCCCCCCGCCCCCCCCCCTCTCTCTCTCTCTCACACTCTTTTTCTCTCTCTCTCACTCCTTCTCACTCACTCTCTCTCTCTCTTACTATCTCTCTCTCACTTTCACTCCCCCCTTTCACGTTCACTCTCCTTCTCACTCACTCTCTCTCTCTCTCTCTCTCTCTCTCTCTCTCTCTCTCTCTCTCTCTCTCTCTCTCTCTCTCACTATCTCTCTCTCTCACTTTCACTCCCCCCTCTTTCACTTTCACTCTCCCTCTCACTCTCACCATAGTGTGGACATGTGTGGGAGAGCCATTTCTTTAAATTCTGCATTTCTTGCTGTCTGTGAGGGACAACTGCAGCATCATCAGCAAATAGTAGGTCTCTGAAGATCACCACTATGATGTTTGTCTTTGGTTTGAAGATTACCAGTGGACCATTGAATCAAGTGTGGAGACATATTCCTTGTGCTGCACCGTTAAGATGTGGTTGAGTAGTCAAGATAATATGCTCTACTAGCTAGCGTAAGCATTCATGTCTCTGCACAGATCTTGTTCCTGAGATTTCTGGATCAACTCTGTTGATGTCAATCCATGCCACCATCACATTCCATCCAGCATCACTTCTCTCAGCCTTCCCCTGCCTCCTATCTTTCCAGTTGCCACGATGTTTTCCAGGGCCTATCTTCTTATTACATGACACAAGCACGTTGTTTGTTGCCCTCTTATATTTACATATACTGTTCTACTTTGATGAACCTTTCCCTGGCACTCGTTACTCCAGCAGTCATGATGTTTTCCAGTGCCTCTCTTCTCATGACATGACACAAGCATGCTGTTTGTTGCCCTCTTATATTTGCTTATATGTTCTACTTTCATGAACCTTTCCCTGGCACTCGTTACTCAAGGCAATCGCAACATCATCACATGACTTGCCGACTGGCATGAGAAATCATGTTTCTCCACATCTTGTGATCCCCAAATGGCATCTATCAATTTGTGTGCTGACATTCTCCCATAACATCAGACTTAGGAATGTGCTCTTGTTGTCTTTCTCTATCTCTCTTTCCACAAATCTTTCCAGTTGTCACATTATGTTCCAGTTTTTGTCTTATTATGTGGCCACAACAATGAAAACTGCCTCATTCTGTTATTTGTGATCAGTTGTATTTGCGGTTTAGCCATCCTCAAAATATTTAGATAACATTACGTCTGTCCAAGGAATTTTTAGTGTAGTGTTCTTCTATAAAACCATTGTGCACACCACAAACACACAAATGCCAATGTTATCTAATGGACCAATGGACACAGAGCAGAGAATGCTTTTCACACTATACCAGCACTTGATCCTCTCAGTGATTGATTATGGACTAGGACTGCTCACTGTCTCAAAGAGTCAGCTGGTGAAATTAGAGCGCATACAGAACGAAGCTATGTGAGTCATTCTGGGATGCACCAGAGACACTCTAGTTGTGTGTATGCGTTACATACTTGGTCTGCCGACTGTTGCTGGTAGGCTCAAGGTGATGCAGGTGAAGGCATACCTTAGAGTAGCCGCAGACACAGATCACCCATTGCATGAGGCACTGGACGCCGTTAAGGGTCAGCGACTGATAAGAGGGAAATCATGGATGGTTCAGGCGGAGGATACGATCAGACAGGTGTGCCCCTTGGAGAACATTAGGCGAGGAGAGGAGTGGGTCAGAGTGCTAGCAGAGCAGTCAGACTTGTGAGAGTTATAATCACATTGAGCCGGGAGTGCAGGGAGTGGCCAGCAGGGGCCACGGAAGTGGAAATCTAGCAACTAATTCAGGATAATGCTCGCTCGGGTGATGTGATTATCCACACAGATGGGTTGGTTTTGAGAGGTAGGAGAAGTGCCTGGGGGTTCTTAGCAAAAAGCTAATGGTCGACGTTTGGTGCAGGAGAGCCTGGCATATGATACCACAACATCTAGCTTAAGAATGGAGGTGGAGGCGGTCAGTGCAGCTTTCCGCTGGATCGAGAATACGATACACACACACATCGTCATTGTAACTGATTCAGAAAGCATGCTGAGGAAGGTGAGGACAGGCAAGCTTTGGGCAGAGTGGCTTGCTTCACTTCAGAGGTCACGGGTGGCAAGCATCGCCTGGATCTTTTCTCCGGGGCATGCCAGTGTGCTGGGGAATGAACAGGCGGACAGATTGGCTGGCTCTGCAAAACTTGGTGGAGTATTGATGCATGACAAGGCAGACGTGGTTGCGGCCTTGTGGGAGCACGTGTACACCTCGGAGGAGCAAATGGATCACCATGGTCTGGCAAGAATGAGACAGCGTGGAGTGACGAGGGGATCTGGCCGACACTCGACGCTCAGAGGAAAGGCGAGATGGACATATAATCAGATTGCTACTGATACTATTGGTGTTGGAACTCTTCGCTGGCTGCTGAGGATGAGGATGGAGCACTTATGGGAATGCCCCGAATGCTGTGATGTCAGGTTCCTAAATCAATCAATCAATCAATTCTATAAAACCACATCTCAAAAATCTTATAGAAATATATTTGTATATCCCAACCATACATTTCATAAACCACATCTCCATTGCCTTCAAGTTGTTCCTAATTTGATCCTTCATATTCCTTGATTCACTGCCATAGAATATTCCTTGATTCACTGCCATAGAATATTCCTTGATTCACTGCCATAGAATATTCCTTGATTCACTGCCATAGAATATTCCTTGATTCACTGCCATAGAGAAGTGCAGGTTTCTTTCTGACATTCAATATAATCACTTACTGCATATGATGTTTATCACTTTCTGACATTCAATATATTGACTTACTTTCTGACATTTAACATAGTGACTTACTGCATATGATACTTGTCACTTTCTGACATTCAATATAGTTGATTTATTTAGTTTTTTTCCGGGATTTAAGATTTAAACAGTAAGCAAAACCCACTACTGACAGCACTGATCATATTCCGGTACGAACCTAAGGCCTTGTCCACGTCAATATAGAAGCACTAGACTCGAGTTTGGATCTCCTTTAATCTCATCAGTAGTGCATATCCTTGACTGGACCCGGGATCAAACTCGGATCACTGGCGTGACTTACTGCAAATGATACTTGTCACTTTCTGACATTCAATATAGTGACTTACTGCATATGATACTTGTCACTTTATGACATTCAATATAGGATTTACTGCAGATGATACTTGTCATTTTCTGAAATTCAATATAGTTACTTGTTGCATATGATACTTGTCACTTTCTGACCTTCAATATAGTGACTTACTGCATATGATACTTGTCACTTTCTGACATTCAATATAGGATTTACTGCAGATGATACTTGTCACTTTCTGACATTCAATATAGTTACTTGCTGCATATGATACTTGTCACTTTCTGACCTTCAATATAGTGACTTACTGCATATGATACTTGTCACTTTCTGACATTCAATATAGTGACTTACTGCAAATGATACTTGTCATTTTCTGACATTCATTATAGTAACTTACTATATAATATACCTGTCAGTTCCTGACATTCAATATAGCGATTTATTGCATATGATGCTTGTCATTTTCTGACATTCAATATACTGTGACTTATTGCGTATGATATGTATCACTTTCTGGCATTCAATATAGGACTTACTGCATAGGATACTTGTCACTTTCTGACATTCAATATAATGACTTACTGAATATGATACTTGTCACTTTCTGACACTCAATATATTGACTTACTGCATAAGATACTTGTCACTTTCTGACATTCAATATAGTGAGTTACTGCATAAGATATTTGTCATTTTCTGATATTCAGTATAGTAACTTACTGTATACGATACCTGTTAGTTCCTGACATTCAATACAGTGATTTATTGCATATGATACTTGTCATTTTCTGACATTCAATATACTCTGACTTATTGCACATGATACTTATCACTTTCTGACATTCAATATAGTGACTTATGGCATGGCATAAGATACTTGTCACTTTCTGACATTCAATATATTTACTTACTGCATATGATACTTGTCACTTTCTGACCTTCAATATAGTGACTTACTGAATGAGATACTTGTCACTTTCTGACATTCAATATAGTGACTTACTGCATATGATACTTGTCACTTTCCAACATTCATTATAGTAACTTACTATATAATATACCTGTCAGTTCCTGAGATGCAATATAGTGATTTATTGTATTTGATACTTGTCATTTTCTGACATTCAATATATTGTGACTTACTGCACATGATACTTATCACTTTGTGACATTCCATATAGTGACTTATGGCATGGCATAAGATACTTGTCATTGTCTGACATTCAATATAGTGACTTACAGCATAAGATACTGGTCACTTTCTGACATGCAGCTAGTGCCTAACCTATTCTGGTTGTAATCACATGTCATCCAACTGCCATCAACACAAAGACAATCAACAAAGAAGTCAGACGTCATGGAGATGGCTTGTGAAGACATTGACAGTGGTGAAACAATACAGACCACTGACCTTCATACACCCAGTCAGGGACGCCATTGTAGATCAGCCTTGGGATACCAGATGTTGTTAGCTGGATGGAATTGGCCTGGACATCTGGTTTATAAAATATATTATTGTCTTTCACTATGACCTGTTGGGGAGTACAAATAAAATATATTATTGTCTGTTACTATATTGTTGAGGAATAGAAACAAAATATATCATTGTCTGTCCTATGACCTGTTGGGGAATACAAATAAAATATATTATTGTCTGTTACTATATTGTTGAGGAATAGAAACAAAATATATTATTATCTGTCCTATGACCTGTTGGGGAATACAAATAAGATATATTATTGTCTGTTACTATATTGTTGGGGAATAGAAACAAAATATATATTATCTTTCACTGTGATCTGTTGGGGAATACAAACAAAAGATATTATTATCTTTCACTATGACCTGTTGGGGAATACAAACAAAATATATTATTGTCTTTCACTATGATCTGTTGGGGAATACAAACAAAAGATATTATTGTCTTTCACTATGACCTGTTGGGGAATACAAACAAAATATATTATTAGCTGTCACTATGGCCTGTTGGGGAATAAAAACAAAATAATCCATGCTATCATCATCATCATCACATGCACTGATGAGTGGCACAGACGACCATGCCCACCTAAAACGTCCATTCCTTTGATAAGTGTGACCTCTGAACACCCCCCTGTGCCGCTCTGCCAATGAATTGAACGCCCTCCCCTCCCATCAACCTCTGTCTCCACTTCAATCTGCTCCGGACCCCTCATCTCACAACATGATGAAATTATGATGACTGTCTAGTGCAGATCTAGGTAATGATATGTCTGTGAACCTCAAGCAATACAGCACTTGGCTCCAGGTGTTCTTGTGATATTCTAGCAAGAACCTTGTGCAATACAGCACTTGGCTCCTGGTGTTCTTGTGATATTCTAGCAAGAACCTTGTGCAATACAGCACTTGGCTCCTAGTGTTCTTGTTGTGCTATATACAATTAGCAATATATATAGCAATATAAACAACAGTTAGAAACCATCAGCAATATATAAACCCCAGCTAGACAATGTTAGCAAAATATAAACCATGGCTAGACACCGTTAGCAGTATATAAACCATGGCTACAAACCATTAGCAACATATAAACCATGACTAGACATTGTTAGCAATATACAAGATGTCCACATGTCAACATGGTATGAAGAATCTATTTTTTTTTAAAATGAGAAAATTACCAAAGAATGTCCGGTCGGTGACCAGGCGACATATTCAAGCTCACTGTTTGCATTTAACGTCAATGGCACCGGGTTGTCCCTGAGGATGGAAGTTACACAGAAGGTCATTGATCACACTGACAGGGATAATCTGATGGCCAATGGCACAAAACACGTCAACTATCCAGTGTATTCTAAGCTGCGAGCACACATGCAACACATGTGGCCTAGTTACCATATAGAGGTAGAATATATGGACTGCTTTCAGTATGTGCTACATCACCTGTACTCATCTACAAAACACACACACATATGTGCTACATCACCTGTACTCATCTACAACACACACATGTGCTATATCACCTGTACTCATCTACAACACACACATGTGCTACATCACCTGTACTCATCTATAACACACACATACATGTGCTACATCACCTGTACTCATCTACAACACACACACACATGTGCTACATCACCTGTACTCATCTACAACACACACATACATGTGCTACATCACCTGTAACTCATCTACAACACACACACATGTGCTATATACCTGTACTCATCTACAACACACACACACACATGTGCTACATCACCTGTACTCATCTACAACACACACACATATGTGCTACATCACATGTACTCATCTACAACACACACACATGTGCTATATCACCTGTACTCATCTACAACACACACACATGTGCTATATCACCTGTACTCATCTACAACACACACACACACACATGTGCTACATCACCTGTACTCATCTACAACACACACATACATGTGCTACATCACCTGTACTCATCTACAACACACACACATGTGCTATATCACCTGTACTCATCTACAACACACACACATGTGCTATATCACCTGTACTCATCTACAACACACACACATATGTGCTACATCACATGTACTCATCTACACAACAACACATGGTGCTACCACCACCTGTACTCATCTACAACACACACACATGTGCTACATCACCTGTACTCATCTACAACACACACACATGTGCTATATCACCTGTACTCATCTACAACACACACATGTGCTACATCACCTGTACTCATCTACAACACACACACACATGTGCTACATCACCTGTACTCATCTACAACACACATACATATGCTACATCACATGTACTCATCTACAACACACACATGTGCTACACCACCTGTACTCATCTACAACACACACACATGTGCTACATCACCTGTACTCATCTACAACACACACACACATGTGCTACATCACCTGTACTCATCTACAACACACACATACATGTGCTACATCACATGTACTCATCTAGAACACACACACACATGTGCTACACCACCTGTACTCATCTACAACATACACACATGTGCTAAACCACCTGTACTCATCTACAACACACACATGTGCTACATCACCTGTACTCATCTACAACATACACACACATGTGCTACATCACCTGTACTCATCTACAACACACACACATGTGCTACATCACCTGTACTCATCTACAACACACACATGTGCTTCATCACCTGTACTCATCTACAACACACACACATACATGTGCTACATCACCTGTAATCATCTACAACACACACATGTGCTACATCACCTGTACTCATCTACAACACACACACACATGTGCTACATCACCTGTACTCATCTACAACACACACACACATCTGCTACACCACCTGTACTCATCTACAACACACACACACACACATGTGCTACACCACCTGTACTCATCTACAACACACACATGTGCTACACCACCTGTACTCATCTACAATACACACACACATGTGCTACACCACCTGTACTCATCTACAACACACACACATGTGCTACATCACCTGTACTCATCTATAACACACACACACATGTGCTACACCACCTGTACTCATCTACAACACACACATACATGTGCTACATCACCTGTACTCATCTACAACACACACACACACATGTGCAACATCACCTGTACTCATCTACAACACACACACACACATGTGCTACATCACCTGTACTCATCTACAACACACACACACATGTGCTACATCACCTGTACTCATCTACAACACACACACATGTGCTACATCACCTGTACTCATCTACAACACACACACACACATGTGCTACATCACCTGTACTCATCTACAACACACACACTTACATGTGCTACACCACCTGTACTCATCTACAACACACACACATGTGCTACATCACCTGTACTCCTCTACAACACACACATACATGTGCTACACCACCTGTACTCATCTATAACACACACACACGTGCTACATAACCTGTACTCATCTACAACACACACATGTGTTACACCACCTTTACTCATTTACAACACACACACACATGTGCTATATCACCTGTACTCATCTACAACATACACATGTGCTACATAACCTGTACTCATCTACAACACACACAATGACACACAGCTGCACACTGTCCGTTATGTTAGTAATCTCATATGACCAAATCATGTTCTCATAAAAGTTAGTTCTGTATCCTTTATAGGACTTTGTAATCAACCCCAGTATGGTTTAGTTGTCTGTCATTTATATTAGGGTCTAAGTGGCCATGGGACTGATATTTCTGGTACGCTGATGACAGTATAAGGGGTTAAAACCTGTTAGTTGGACTTAAATGTTGACTCATCATTCAAAAAGCAAGGGCAAACTTTTTTTTCTTGCATATCCTTTTTAAAGGACATCAGCATTTCTGCCGCTGTAATCTCTTGGCAAGTTTATGTTCGTAGTTTGCCATTGCATCCTGAATGACCGGCACCGATACCAATGCAAAACCAATGCAATGTGGTCTTCTGCCAAATCGCATGCAGCTGTGTTTTGAACGCGGGTATACGGGATTACGAATCGCGTTCGTAAGCCTTGGCAATGGTATACTTGCCAAGAGATCACAGCGGCAGAAATGCTGATGTTGACTGTGATCTCCTGTGAAAATGACATGCAAAACAAAAAATTTAAAAGTTGGCTATTGCTTTTTGAATGCCTGGCCTCATACCACAGAAATCAACACAAGGCAGCCTGCTGTGAACCCTCAACTTGGTAAGATGGAGAGTTGTGACACGTGAACAATGCCTTACAGCCACAGCACCATTATCTACATGACAATTTCTCTGTTACTGAATAATCAAAGAGTTGTAGTAAACAGGGACATATGCTCACCTGGAGGTTATGTTGTAAACTGAATATTCAGCCTTGGTCGTATGTCTGTAGATCTGTGCATCGAGAATATCACATACAATGTTAGTTCTTATGTGGACACAGACATATCAAAGACAGTTTGTCTATGGATAGAGAACACCACACAACAGTACATACAATGAGAGATGTTAATAACAAACTTATGGAATGTAACATTTTTAATTGCATGTAAATACAATTATTAAAAGTTATAATATATCTGCTGTGATTTACTCATTATTGTCAAATGTTATATGTTTGCTAGAATACTGCCAGGTAAAATGTCTGTCACACATTATCAACAAACATAAAATGTCAATCCTACAGTACCAAAACACATAAAATATCTGTCCTACAGTACCAACACACATAAAATATATGTCATATAGTACTAACTGTGACGGGATGAGTCTAGATCACTATGCAAACACCACTACTATTAAGTTAGTGGAATTCCTAATGTACATTCTGGATTCAGTACGGCAGCTAAATTACTAATAATGACGTCATATTGGCGATGCAGACATTTGCTGCACTAAAACTACACACTGTACTATTGGGGACAGCACATTTCCACGTCATCATCAAATGATGTCACAAGGGAAATCCCCTGTCTTCAACCCTTATTAATATCAAGTCTAATGACTGGGGATATGACCGTCACTCCCTAGCAACGGGAAAACAGCGATAGGCTATTAGCACGGCTGCACCGGAAATTGTGACTAAGAACTTCCGTCCAGTTCACAATGACTATAGATGCTGTGCTAAGCAGACCTTACATGAAGTGGGCTGCCAAATCCAACTCCATCTTGGTAGATTATACCAAAACCTATCTTAATTGCTGCAATAAGACTGGGGGAGCCTCGCTGCTGATACTGCTGACACCTAACCGGTCCGGTTACCGAAACTTTGAGCCACCAACTAGTGGAGACGGAACCTGGAATCCGGAGGAGCATCGTACACCTGTCGAATGCCAGGGTCGACTCCAAGACATAATACAACGAAAGCCAGCACTATTCCTAACAGAGATCAGATTGTCTCAGGTGACTCTGTGTCTACATGTGTTCTGAGTGTGTCACTGTCTGGATGGTGTGAATGATGATATGCTATCTAGTCTAATCATCAGAAAACTGTTTTATTTTTGTACCTGTAACATAATTGTAACTGTCATAGTTCACCACTTGAACGACAATTTTCATTATCTCTTTTACTATTAAAGAGTATTATTGTTTTATACTTGTACCCACGTACTCCCTTCGTGATCATTTGAACGCAAGGCGTGTGCGTGAGTGCGTGAAAGTATTTAAAACAGGGGGCTTATCATTAAATGACGAAGGATCACCGACAGATAAACTAGACATTCGTGTTAGGTCTTCCTACATACACGAGTGTTCTTCACCTTCTGCCTTTGTCTACCAAGTGAATCCCAGTCTCTTCTATCGGGACCATCCCTTTAGACAATCTTATAACGAGCCATAATTTCTAGAGACTGTCGGCAAACTCTTGGATAGGGATTTCTGTCTATTTCAATAGAAACACCCTAACGGTCGGTGACAACTGTGGTCTCGGTCCGGGATCTACCCAGCTAATTAGAAATAATATTTCTAATAAATTGTGTTACTTGGTACAAAATTTTTTTTCTCATCTCAGTAAAGGGTAGAGTAGTTTAGGAAACTCTGTAATTAGTTGTTTCCATTCGATTGAGAGAGTGAAAGTGTGTTTTGTATCATTGTTTGTACTAACCATTTTTGTGTATGTACTAATAAGATTTGTAAATTATTGCAATTGTATTAGTATAACTTGAATTGGGAAGTAGTATAATATTGATATAGAAATTGTAGTCCACTGATCACTCACCCTCTCAGTCAAAACTCAGTCATGAGTTCATCAGCAGATTTGCACGCAGCAGCGGTAGCTATGGGGTTATCGGAGCCCGAAGCAGCCAAATATGTCCATGATATGGAGAGGGAGTTAAGGAAAGAAGACAGGGAAGATAAAATACGTAGGCATGAACTCGAGCTTAAGAAACTGGAAGCAGCGACAGAACTTAAGAAAATCGAGGCTGAGAAAGAACTTAGGCAGTTACAGGAAAATGAAAAAATCCGACAGCATGAGTTTAGGATGAAAGAGCTAGAAAACCAAGCTCTATCAGCAACCTGTTCTAACGCCAGCTCTCCGGCACCCAGCATTGAAACCCAGCTACATTCGACTTCTCATGTGGGTCCTATGAGTTTTCCATTGATGCCGTTCGAGGAAAATCAGGAACAATTGGATAGTTACCTTCAGAAATTCGAGAAATTAGCTGAGTCATTTGGGTTGGCTAGGGAACACTGGAACTTGAAGCTTTCTCAGGCACTGAGGGGACAAGCGTATGTAGTCTTTCAGGGACTACCTCCAGGCCATGAACATTCTTATGAAAGTTTGAAATCGGCTTTATTGAAGAGATATGAGTTAACCTCAGCTGCTTATCAGCGGAAATTCCGAACCGCAAGACGTCTGAAGGGTGAGTCATTCTCACAATTGTCCGCTCGTCTGCAGAGTTATCTCTGTAAATGGGAGACATTGGGAGAGTATGAACACTCCTATGCGGGCTTGCGGGAGATGGTTTTGTGTGAGCAGCTGAGGAACTGTATGTCGAAGCCGATGGAAACTTTCATCGTTGAACAAGGGGCACAAACACTGGAGGAAATGATAGTCTTGGCTGAAAGATATCTGACTGCCCATGGGGACTCGGTCCCAACGCAACCTCCCCAACCTCAACAGAACCCACCTCCAACCAATCAGGGACAAACCCCTAGCAATATACCAGCAGACCAGAGGCAACCTCAGCAGCAGCATAACAAAAAACAAACCACATCTGGGGCTAGAAAACCATACTGCACGAATTGTCATAATAATTCCCACAGTACGGCAGACTGCAAGCGCAGAGCAAAACCCCAGATTGCGGCTTGCTTCTCGGTAGGGAAGAAAACCACTACACTACCACCGCCTCCCGAAATGAGAGGACATCGAGTGGTAGAGAAGATCAATGTCAATGGACAGTTGGTCGAGTGTCTGCCATGATACGGGTTTAACGTATGATGCCATAATAGCATCACACTTAGTAAAACCTGGTCAGTTGACGCAAAACATGGTTGAAGTTATGGGTGCGACAAGAAGTTCGCCTACCCTAACTTTACCAATAGCCCAAGTGTTAGTTAACTCTAGATTTGTAAAGGGAACTATATCGGCAGCAGTGATGACTGATCCTATCTATGACATAATACTGGGAAGTAAATATGTTTATTTAGGGGAACCATCCACTCCCATGATAGTAGGCAGTGCACTGACCCATATCCCAACTCTAACACCTGGCTGTAACCAACTTCCTAGTGCTAGGAAGACTCCCCAGAGAGGAAAATTTTCTTCCTCTAAACGTTCGCTAGCGGTAGGGGACAAAGTGTTACTCTTAAGATCTAGTGGGACTAATAAGGAGACTGAGTGGCAAGGACCATTCCCCATAATGGAGAAAGTGTCCAACACCAAATATAAAATCTTCATGAAAGGTAAGATGAAAATCTACCACATTAAATTGCTCCGCAAATATTATGACAGAGCAAAAGAACGACCAGTACATCTGGTAGCTCTAAATGTTGTTCAGAAAGTAGGGAGGAGGGAAGAACCTCTTAGCTTTCCATACCCACCTCTGACTGGATCCTCACTAAACTTATCTGGAGAAACGCCAGGTCATACCAAAGTACCAAGCCAGCCCCGGAGTCGAAAGAAGTCTAATAGATCCTTCTCTAGAGGGGAACAATTGGTTCAGATATAAACTATGGGGAGAATGCATAGTCGATCTAGGCTCATCCACCCTAAAAGTTCGCTGAGCCGTACTTTTCTCTAGGGGCGGCATATGTGACGGGATGAGTCTAGATCACTATGCAAACACCACCACTACTTCGTTAGTGGAATTACTAATTTACATTCTGGATTCAGTACGGCAGCTAAATTACTAATAATGACGTCATATTGGCGACTGCAGACATTTGCTGCACTAAAACTACACACTGTACTATTGGGGACAGCACATTTCCACGTCATCATCAAATGATGTCACAAGGGAAATCCCCTGTCTTCAACCCTTATTAATATCAAGTCTAATGACTGGGGATATGACCGTCACTCCCTAGCAACGGGAAAACAGCGATAGGCTATTAGCACGGCTGCACCGGAAATTGTGACTAAGAACTTCCGTCCAGTTCACAATGACTATAGATGCTGTGCTAAGCAGACCTTACATGAAGTGGGCTGCCAAATCCAACTCCATCTTTGGTAGATTATACCAAAACCTATCTTAATTGCTGCAATAAGACTGGGGGAGCCTCGCTGCTGATACTGCTGACACCTAACCGGTCCGGTTACCGAAACTTTGAGCCACCAACTAGTGGAGACGGAACCTGGAATCCGGAGGAGCATCGTACACCTGTCGAATGCCAGGGTCGACTCCAAGACATAATACAACGAAAGCCAGCACTATTCCTAACAGAGATCAGATTGTCTCAGGTGACTCTGTGTCTACATGTGTTCTGAGTGTGTCACTGTCTGGATGGTGTGAATGATGATATGCGATCTAGCTAAGCATCAGAAAACTGTTTTATTTTTGTACCTGTAACATAATTGTAACTGTCATAGTTCACCACTTGAACGACAATTTTCATTATCTCTTTTACTATTAAAGAGTATTATTGTTTTATACTTGTACCCACGTACTCCCTTCGTGATCATTTGAACGCAAGGCGTGTGCGTGAGTGCGTGAAAGTATTTAAAACAGGGGGCTTATCATTAAATGACGAAGGATCACCGACAGATAAACTAGACATTCGTGTTAGGTCTTCCTACATACAGAGTGTTCTTCACCTTCTGCCTTTGTCTACCAAGTGAATCCCAGTCTCTTCTATCGGGACCATCCCTTTAGACAATCTTATAACGAGCCATAATTTCTAGAGACTGTCGGCAAACTCTTGGATAGGGATTTCTGTCTATTTCAATAGAAACACCCTAACGGTCGGTGACACTAACACACATAAAATATATGTCATACAGTACCAACAAACATAAAATGTCAATCCTACAGTACCAAAACACATAAAATATCTGTCCTACAGTACCAACAAACATAAAATATATGTCCTACAGTACCAACAAACATAAAATATCTGTCCTACAGTACCAACAATATAAAATGTCTGTCTGGCAGTACCAACAAACATAAAATATATGTCCTACAGTACCAACAAACATAAAATGTCTGTCCTACAATTCCAACAAATATAAAATATCTGTCCTACAATACCAATAAATATAAAATGTCTGTCTGGCAGTACCAACAAACATAAAATATATGTCCTACAGTACCAACAAACATAAAATGTCTGTCCTACAATTCCAACAAATATAAAATATCTGTCCTACAATACCAATAAATATAAAATGTCTGTCTCGCAGTACCAACAAACATAAAATATCTGTCCTACAGTACCAACAAACGTAAAATGTCTGTCCTACAGTACCAACAAACATAAAATATATGTCCTACAATATCAATAAATATAAAATGTCTGTCCGCCAGTACCAAGAAACATAAAATATCTGTCCTACAGTACCAACAAACATAAAATGTCTGCCCTACAGTACCAACAAACAGAAAATATATGTCATATAGTACCAACAAACATAAAATGTCTGTCCTACAATAATAATAAATATAAAATGTCTGTCTCGCAGTACTAACAAACATAAAATTTCTGTCCTACAGTACTAACAAACGTAAAACAAAACATGTCCCGAAGCAGGAAACCAATGCAGGACTCTGATGTGATAGGACAATCACATTTTGAAGGCCTGAGTGTACGCAGGCATATGTGGTCAGACCTTCCTTCACTTAGCAAGATGATGAACCATTGTCTGACTGCACAGCACAGTCCCGTATCAACTTACCTAACTGAGCCCCTACAGTAACAATGAGGGACATAATTCAGTATGGTTTCATGACACCGTACTGTATCTGCACATTGCTACAGTATCCTAGAGGGGCAGAATTCTACATGGTTCCAGGACACCGTACTGTATCTGCACATTGCTACAGTATCCTAGAGGGACATAATACAGCATGGTTCCAGGACACCGTACTGTATCTGCATATTGCTACAGTATCCTAGAGGGACATAATTCAGCATGGTTCCAGGACACCATACTGTATCTGCACATTGCTACAGTATCCTAGAGGGACATAATTCAGCATGGTTCCAGCAGGACACCGTACAGTACAAACCGTACACACAAACACTGACTGCTCACACAAACAGACTTCTCACACAAACACTGACTGCTCACACACAAACACTGATTGCTCACACACAAACACTGATTGCTCACACAAACACTGACTTCTCACACAACCACTGACTGCTCACACAAACACTGACTTCTCACACAAACACTGACTGCTCACACAAACACTGACTGCTCACACAAACACTGGCTGCTCACACACAAACACTGACTTCTCACACAAACACTGACTGCTCACACACAAACACTGTCTGCTCACACACAAACACTGATTGCTCACACACAAACACTGATTGCTCACACAAACACTGACTGCTCACACACAAACACTGACTGCTCACACAAACAATGACTTCTCACACAAACAATGACTGCACACACACAAACACTGACTGCTCACACACAAACACTGACTGCTCACAGAAACACTGACTGCTCACACAAACACTGACTGCTGAAACAAAACACTGACTTCTCACACAAACACTGACTGCTCACACACAAACACTGACTGCTCACACACAAACACTGATTGCTCACACAAACACTGACTGCTCACACACAAACACTGACTGCTCACACAAACAATGACTTCTCACACAAACAATGACTGCACACACACAAACACTGACTGCTCACACACAAACACTGACTGCTCACATAAACACTGACTGCTCACACAAACACTGACTGCTCTAACAAACACTGACTTCTCACACAAACACTGACTGCTCACACAAACACTGACTGCTCACACAAACACTGACTGCTCACACAAACATTGACTGCTCACACAAACACTGACTGCTCACACAAACAATGACTTCTCACACAAACAATGACTGCACACACACAAACAATGACTGCTCACACACAAACAATGACTGCTCACACACAAACACTGACTACTCACACAAACACTGATTGCTCACACAAACACTGATTGCTCACACAAACACTGACTACTCACACAAACACTGATTGCTCGCACAAACACCAACTGCTCACACAAACACTGACTGCACACACACAAACACTGACTGCTCACACACAAACACTGACTGCTCACAAAAATACTGATTGCTCACACAAACACTGACTTCTCACACAAACACTGACTGCTCAAACAAACACTGACTTCTCACACAAACACTGACTGCTCACACACAAACACTGACTGCTCACACAAAAACACTGACTGCTCACACACAAACACTGACTGCTCACAAAAACACTGACTGATCACACAAACACTGACTGCACACACACAAACACTGACTGCTCACACAAACAGTACCGGAGTGATTCTGTGCTTCAGCAGCAAGTACTGGCCGTCAGCAGAGAACTTGAATTCTTTTGGATGATGCTGACTCTGTCAGATACACATTGGATATCAATTTGTTAGCTAAGCATTGGATATCATTTGTTAGCTAAACATTGGATATCATTTGTTAGCTAAACATTGAATATCATTTTGTTAGCTAAACATTGGATATCATTTGTTAGCTAAACATTGGATATCATTTTGTTAGCTGAACATTGGATATATATGCCTGTCAGATAAACATGTGTTAGGTCTGTGTCAAATAAACATGTGTTATGTCCGTGTAAGATAAACATGTGTTATGTCTCTGTGACATACACAATGAGTAAATGTTTCTGTGAAACAAATGATGTGTCTCAGACAGACTGTTTCAGCAGGATGACCATCTGCCAGGTCAGTGCTCAGGGTTCCAACTCCTGCAGTGGCATAACCAATGAGCTCTGGTATTGTAGCTGATTCTGATCAATCTCTGGATTCCCACTGGCTTCTGTAGCTGATTCTGATCAATCTCTGTATTCCCACTGGCTTCTGTTGCTGATTCTGATCAATCTCTGTATTCCCACTGGCTTCTGTAGCTGATTCTGATCAATCTCTGTATTCCCACTGGCTTCTGTAGCTGATTCTGATCAATCTCTGTATTCCCACTGGCTTCTGTTGCTGATTCTGATCAATCTCTGTATTCCCACTGGCTTTTGTTGCTGATTCTGATCAATCTCTGTATTCCCACTGGCTTCTGTTGCTGATTCTGATCATCTCTGTATTCCCACTGGCTTCTGTTGCTGATTCTGATCAATCTCTGTATTCCCACTGGCTTCTGTTGCTGATTCTGATCAATCTCTGTATTCCCACTGGCTTCTGTTGCTGATTCTGATCAATCTCTGTATTCCCACTGGCTTCTGTTGCTGATTCTGATCAATCTCTGTATTCCCACTGGCTTCTGTTGATGATTCTGATCAATCTCTGTATTCCCACTGGCTTCTGTAGCTGATTCTGATCAATCTCTGTATTCCTACTGGCTTCTGTAGCTGATTCTGTTCAATCTCTGTATTCCCACTGGCTTCTGTAGCTGATTCTGATCAATCTCTGTATTCCCACTGTCTTCTGTTGCTGATTCTGACCAATCTCTGTATTCCCACTGGCTTCTGTTGCTGATTATGATCAATCTCTGTATTCCCACTGGCTTCTGTTGCTGATTCTGATCAATCTCTGTATTCCCACTGGCTTCTGTTGCTGATTCTGATCAATCTCTGTATTCCCACTGGCTTCTGTTGCTGATTCTGATCAATCTCTGTATTCCCACTGGCTTCTGTTGCTGATTCTGATCAATCTCTGTATTCCCACTGGCTTCTGTAACTGATTCTGATCAATCTCTGTATTCCTACTGGCTTCTGTAGCTGATTCTGATCAATCTCTGTATTCCCACTGGCTTCTGTAGCTGATTCTGATCAATCTCTGTATTCCCACTGGCTTCTGTAGCTGATTCTGATCAATCTCTGGATTCCCACTGGCTTCTGTAGCTGATTCTGATCAATCTCTGTATTCCCACTGGCTTCTGTTGCTGATTCTGATCAATCTCTGGATTCCCACTGGCTTCTGTAGCTGATTCTGATCAATCATCTGGATTCCCACTGGGGCTTCTGTTGCTGATTCTGATCAATCTCTGTATTCCCACTGGCTTCTGTAGCTGATTCTGATCAATCTCTGTATTCCCACTGGCTTCTGTTGCTGATTCTGATCAATCTCTGTATTCCCACTGGCTTCTGTAGCTGATTCTGATCAATCTCTGGATTCCCACTGGCTTCTGTTGCTGATTCTGATCAATCTCTGTATTCCCACTGGGCTTCTGTTGCTGATTCTGATCAATCTCTGTATTCCTACTGGCTTCTGTAGCTGATTCTGATCAGTCTCTGGATGTCACCATGACTTATGCACCTGTGACTTATAGGCAGTCAACATATTTCAGAAATCCACTTACTGGGTTCGATTTGGAAGCAGACTGCCTTGCACTGATTTTTAAATTGGCAGAGCGTCAGTCATTCAGATGGCAACAGCAAACTCCTGAACATAAAACTAATTTGAAAATCATAAACAGCCAAGAAATGTTGGGGATGACTGTGATGTACTGTAAAGGTAATGCAACTAACTTTTATGTGTAAATCAGACCGAGATAGTCTTCCACCCTTTTTAACCACTGTCACTGTCTTTGTGGTTCAGTAGTGAGGCTACTGACATTGTATCTGTGAGGGCAGGTCTCACTTTCATGTATCCAATATTTATGCTGCCATATTCAAGGCGTCTGCCTCTGCTTTGTTATTTGATTCTCACATCAGTGCTGTCATCCGTGGAGGTAAAAGATAAACCGTTGCCATATTCTGTTATCCATGAGTGTGAAAAGCTAAAATTACAAATGGGATGTCTTTCATGATGATAAAAGAAAACTACAAAAGAGTGGTCACACATGATAGTAAAGGATAAATGAGAAAAAGTACTAATATCCATGATAGTGAAAGATAAAATTACAAAAGCAGTTATCTATGATAGTAAAGATAAAATTATATTGGTATTGTTAACAAAAATGGCAAAAGATAAAATAGCATGATTACTGACATCCATCATAGTAAAAGTAAGCTTACAATAGTAATGTTATCCATGAGCACAAATGAAGTGTTTGTGGAACAATTGAATACTCTCAAATCCATGTTGGCCGTCTGGTGCAAGAATTGGTTGGTACCTGGCATGAATAAACACAGTCAGTTAATATATCTATGGTTGTCCTGTGTACAACATGGTATGGTTGTATTGTGTGTACAACATGGTATGGTTGTATTGTGTGTACAACATGGTATGGTTGTCCTGTGTACAACATGGTATGGTTGTCCTGTGTACAACATGGTATGGTTGTATTGTGTGTACAACATGGTATGGTTGTATTGTGTGTACAACATGGTATGGTTGTATTGTGTGTACAACATGGTATGGTTGTATTGTGTGTACAACATGGTATGGTTGTATTGTGTGTACAACATTGTATGGTTGTCCTGTGTACAACATTGTATGGTTGTCCTGTGTGTACAACATGGTATGGTTGTATTGTGTGTCCAACATGGTATGGTTGTCCTGTGTGTACAACATGGTATGGTTGTATTGTGTGTCCAACATGGTATGGTTGTATTGTGTGTCCAACATGGTATGGTTGTATTGTGTGTACAACATTGTATGGTTGTCCTGTGTACAACATTGTATGGTTGTCCTGTGTGTACAACATGGTATGGTTGTATTGTGTGTCCAACATGGTATGGTTGTCCTGTGTGTACAACATGGTATGGTTGTATTGTGTGTCCAACATGGTATGGTTGTACTGTGTGTACAACATGGTATGGTTGTATTGTGTGTCCAACATGGTATGGTTGTATTGTGTGTCCAACATGGTATGGTTGTATTGTGTGTACAACATGGTATGGTTGTATTGTGTGTACAACATTGTATGGTTGTCCTGTGTGTACAACATGGTATGGTTGTATTGTGTGTCCAACATGGTATGGTTGTACTGTGTGTACAACATGGTATGGTTGTACTGTGTGTCCAACATGGTATGGCTGTATTGTGTGTACAACATGGTATGGTTGTACTGTGTGTCCAACATGGTATGGTTGTACTGTGTGTCCAACATGGTATGGTTGTACTGTGTGTCCAACATGGTATGGTTGTATTGTGTGTCCAACATGGTATGGTTGTATTGTGTGTCCAACATGGTATGGTTGTATTGTGTCCAACATGGTATGGTTGTACTGTGTCCAACATGGTATGGTTGTATGTGTACAACATGGTATGGTTGTATGTGTCCAACATGGTATGGTTGTACTGTGTCCAACATGGTATGGTTGTATTGTGTGTACAACATGGTATGGTTTGTACTGTGTGTCAACATGGTATGGTTGTACTGTGTGTCCAACATGGTATGGTTGTATTGTGTCCAACATGGTATGGCTGTATGTGTACAACATGGTATGGTTGTATGTGTACAACATGTATGGTTGTCCTGTGTACAACATGGTATGGTTGTATTGTGTGTCCAACATGGTAGGGTTTTATTGTGTCAACATGGGATGGTTGTCTGTGTCCAACATGGTATGGTTGTATTGTGTGTCCAACATGGTATGGTTGTATTGTGTGTACAACATGGTATGGTTGTATTGTGTGTACAACATGGTATGATTGTTTGTCCATCATGGTAGGTTGTTGTGTCCAACATGGTATGGTTGTAATGTATGGTTGTATGTACCAACTGGTATGGTTGTATTGTGTGTCCAACATGGTATGGTTGTACTGTGTCCAACATGGTATGGTTGTATTGTGTGTACAACATGGTATGGTTGTATTGTGTGTACAACATGGTATGGTTGTATTGTGTGTACAACATGGTATGATTGTATTGTGTCCAACATGGTATGGTTGTACTGTGTCCAACATGGTATGGTTGTATTGTGTGTCCAACATGGTATGGTTTTCCTGTGTACAACATGGTATGGTTGTATTGTGTGTCCAACATGGTATGGTTGTATTGTGTGTCCAACATGGTATGGTTGTATTGTGTGTACAACATGGTATGGTTGTATTGTGTGTACAACATGGTATGGTTGTATTGTGTGTACAACATGGTATGGTTGTATTGTGTGTCCAAGATGGTATGGTTGTACTGTTTGTCCAACATGGCATGGTTGTATTGTGTGTACAACATGGTATGGTTATATTGTATGTCCAACATGGTATGGTTGTATTGTGTGTACAACATGGTATGGTTATATTGTGTACAACATGGTATGGTTGTATTGTATGTCCAGCATGGTATGGTTGTACTGTTTGTCCAACATGGTAAGGTTGTATTGTATGTCGAACATGGTATGATTGTGCTGTGTCCAACATGGTATTCTAGTACTGTGTATCCAAGATGACACTGTTGTACTGTGTATCCAACATTATTATCTCAATGCACTGTAGCCTTTGTCAACCAAGAAAAGCATTTGATAGAGTAGAATAGAAATAAGCTGTGAGAAATAATTAAAAGATATGGAATAAGTGTACATCTAAAAACTTGTGTAGAAATTTATACAACAACAGTGAGTGTAGAGAAGAAATGGAGGACACCCAGGAACTTTCCACTATAAAATCCGGAGTATGACAAGGTTGTGTCCTGTCCCCCCTCTTGTTCATAACCTACATAGGAGGAAATGAGGAGGGGATCCGAGCACTTATGGACTGAATGGTTCGATGTGCAACGTGGATGATCTGTCGACTAACTAACTAACTAACCTACATAGGCAACATATACAGTAAAGAAACTAGCCAAATAGAGACCATAACAACACCACACAATGAACAGAGCACAGAAGAGCCAATGGCGAATTACACCATTAAAGAACTCCTATTTGCGGATGATCAAGCACTAATAGCAAAATCAGAAGCAGAAGTTACAAATCCACAAAACTAGAATAAACGAAATTTGTAAGGAGCATAATATGAAAATTAGCATCAATAAAACAGAGTAATGTCTATAACCAAAGAAGTAAAAACAACAAAGATTCATCTAATAGAACATCCCCTGAAACAAGTAAAGAGCTTCAAGTACTTAGGGAAGTATTTCGGAAATATAATATCAAATGGCAAATCAAAAGACGAGATCGAAAATAGATGCAATAAGGCAAACCAACTCATTGGACAAATGACACCAATACTAAAAAAAAACAAATATGTATCAACAGATACTAAAAAAACACAATCTTCCTACCAGCTCTATGCTACCAATGCAAAACCTGGACTAATGACAGAAAAAGAGAAAAGAAAAAGAGAAAAGAAAAATTACAACAACAGAAATCAGCTTCCTGAGAAGAATACTCAATGTATCAAGAAGAGAGAAATCAGAAATGAAGAAATCAGGACTAAAGTTGAGATTATAGTAGCGTTAAATTTCATCAGAAAAAAGCAAGTTAAATGGTTTGGCCATATAACTAGGTTACCAAATAACAGTATACCACAACAAGCAATGACGTACAGACCAAATGGAAGCGAATAAGAGGCTGACCACGTGATGGACAGAGGGAATAACAGAGTTCATGGGACTCTTGACAATATAAAACCCATAAATGGGCACTCTCCCGCTGTTTATGCTTCACCTCGACACTGTAAGGTACAAGAGGAACAAGATGAAGATGAGATGAGATAACGAATACTGTATCCAACATTATTATCTCATTGTATTATGTATCCAAGATGGTATTGTACTATGTATCCAACATAGCATCATTGTACTGTGTATCCAACATTACTCTTTCATTGTACTGTGTATCCTACGTTATTATCTCATCGTACTGCATGTCCAAGATTGTTTTGTACTGTGTATCTAAGATGGTGTTCACATAAACACAAGAAATCAATGGAGAGAACCGTTGAGGCCACTAAGACAATTACATAAATAAACACACATAGTATTATTTGGCGCTCACAGAAGGAGAAGAAGGAAATAGAGACAAGAAGATGCACTAGACAACATAAAATCTGAAAGCTATAGTTACCGACCGGGATTGAACCTGTCGCCTCCAAATGACGACGGCGCCTCACTGCAGGAACAAGTGTACTTCGATGCACGACCAATTAGACACTCAGATGGTGTTGTACTGTGTATCCAGCATTGTTTCATTGCATTGTGTATCCAACATAATTGTTTCATTATACTGTGTATCCAACATTACTATCTGATTATCCTGTGTACCCAACATTATTGTCTCATTATACTGTGTATCCAACATTATTGTCTCATTATACTGTGTATCCAACATTATTGTCTCATTATACTGTGTATCCAACATGGCATTGTACTGTGTATCCAACATTATTGTTTCACTGTACTGTGTGTCCAACATTATTATCTCACTGTACTGTGGTTTAATAAGATAGAGCAGAAAATTATCAAGAAAATAAGCAGCTAAATGAGGCAAAGAAAAACACAAAACAACCAACCTAGTTGTGCCATGATTTAACGTTAACAAGAAGAAATAGACACAAAGAAGAAGAGAGAAAGAATAGAAAATGATCAAAGTAAAAAAGAGACAAAGAAGAGCATAGAGCAACTAACCTGGTATCCATTGTGCGTGGAAGGCGGCCGGCCGAAGCTCGCCTTTGATATAATCGTCAAATGTAAACTTCTCTCCTAAATTCTCCAGATCTTCTCCTGTGGAAACATCAGAAACAGATGATTCTGGCATTCTGGCAGCAACATTCTCTTCTTGTTGGGCGGATATGTGTGAGCACACCATTTCATGTTTCATATTTACTGATAAATTAGATGTTTTACTTTTCATAGATGCTGGCAGATCAACAAGATTCCTACTTAGCTCAGACTAAGAGATCCATGAGATCCCATAATTTTAGCTCAAACTGACAGATTCATCAGGTCCCAAACTTTTAGCTCAGACTGATAGATCTCATATTTAGTTCAGACAGATAGATCTCATACTTAGTTCAAACAGATAGATCCATCAGATCCAATAATTTTAGCTTAGATTGATAAATTTATCAGATCCTATACTTAGCTCGCCAGTCTCTCTGGCCGATGGGTTACACCACTTTCTCCGTAATCCCGTTTATAACGCAGAGTCTCGTAGTGGGCGAGAACTGGGAGCGGTTCGTCCTCCGCTGGTGACTTGCGGGATAACTGAGCCGGCCGCTCAGAAAGCAATGGCAAACTACTGAGCGTAATCTTGGCAAGAAATCAACAGACAGCTGAAAGATGCTGCTGTTGACAGCGATGTCCTGTAAAAGGATATGCGAATAAAAAAAAAATACTGAGCTCAGTTTGACAGATCCATCAGATCCCATACTTTTAGCTCCCATATTTAGATCAGACCGATAGATCCATCAGATTCCATAATTTTAGCTCAAGACTGACAGATCCATCAGATCCGATACTTTTACTAAGATTGAGATGTTTAAAATTTCCAATATATAATAATTTCTTTATGGTTTACTTTATCAACTTCTACAGTCTTGTCCAGGGGTCATCAAACTATGGCCAGTGGGCCGGATGCGGCCCGTGATGTTATTTCATCTGGCCCGCCGAAGGTACTCAAACTTGCTTGATATAATGTATGGAACACAAGACGTTGTGATGCAATTTAAATGTAAATATTATGTTTAGAATAATAGGAGATCTTCATACGTGCGGAAACCTCCTGGCTGCTATGTGAATTAATTTAATATTTACAATTATAAATTATTGTATCTAGATAGTTTTGCTTATTGTAATGTTTTCTTATTTCGCGCCATCCCAAGTCCTTCCCTGGCTCGAGGTATCGCCACGTACGCTCTGACGTTACCATGGTTTCCATGGCAACACACACACACCCCCACACCCCCCCCCACACACACAGATATATCTTTCCCTCCCCCAGATGTGTCCAGTTATCAACACGGGTTCGATGCTCCAGAAGTAGTTACTTCTTTTTGTCAGTCATCCATTTTATAGGTATGTAACAAGTATTTCTTTGTTTGACAGTGACAGGTAAGTAAACTACAAGTGTGAATAGCGGCAATAAAGTAGCAAACATGGCATAAAAATGCAACAGAAGCCTCATGTTGTTACAAAAATATAATCCCCGGTCAAGGTGTTAATCGAGCTGGTCTCTAGGTCAGTGTTTTTCAACCTTTCTGCTGGAGCAGATCCTTACACAAATGTTTAATTGCTCAAGGAAGTCTGTGTGATGATCCAAGTGTCTGTCCTACTTTATGTAATAAACCAGATGGGCAGAAATGTTGCATTTAGGCGGAATCTGTGGCTGTCACTCGCAGATCCCCAGTTGAAAAACTCTGCTCTAGGCTGTTTATTTAGGTCGGCCCTATTTATATATTTTGCAAACCTTATTATGAGATGTATTCTATTACCAAATGAACCTATAAACTTTATATGTACCTTTGGTAGCTTCACCAGTGACCCCTAGTCCTCTGCTTTTCTTATGTTTCAATAGGATTTTAATTATGTTTCTAGTTCAATGTCTTTTTCATTTTCAGATCGCGTGCACTTCACCCTTCATTATGGCTACTAAGAAAAGAAAAGTGGACGCCGAGTGTTGCGTTTTCAATGAAGAATGGGGAATAAAGTACTTCCTTGTGGAAACAAAGGATCAGAAAAACAACTGTGTAATATGCAGCGAAAGTGTTGCCGTTTTGAAAGAGTACAATCTTCGCCGTCGCTATGAAACAAAAGATCTATCAACATATTCAAAGTTTTCTGGAAAGTTACGCTCTGAGAAATATGAGTCTATGAAACGTGGTTTAGAAACAAAGAAATTTCACAAGAAAGTTTGCTGAAAATGAATCTGTCACTCGTACAAGTTACAAAATAGTGCATAAGATGGCAAAATGAGCAAAACCGTTTACAGATGGCAGCTTCATCAAAGAGTGCATGATGGAAGCAGCAAATGACTTGTGTCCTGAGAAAGCCGATTTGTTTGGAACAATCTGATTTTCGGCAAGTTCAGTTGTGCGAAGAACAGAAGAACTTGGAGAAAACATAGTGCTACAGATACGTGAGAAAACTAGGAACTTGTTGTGGTATTCTCTGGCGCTGGATGAGTCTTCTAATCTCTCGAGTACGTCACAACTTCTCGTATTAATTCATGGTGTTAACTTGGACTTTCAGATAACGGAAGAGTTGGCATCTGTTTGCAGCCTGCATGGAACAACAACTGGAAAAGACGTGGAAGTTTTGCAAACTATAACTTTCAGTGGAATCAGCTTCGAGGTGTTACAGTTGGAGGAAAAACATGGCTGGAGTGAGGAAGAGTATGATGTGGCAGATCAGGACTCAGTTGAAAGATTTGCAAATTCCGGGCACTCTGTTCATACAGTGCATCATACATTAGCAAGCACTCTGTGGGAAAGACTTAGATATTTCTTATCCACTGAAACCAGTCGTTTCTGCTGTGAACTTCATTCGTGGAGATGCACTCAATCATCGCCTGTTGCAGGCTTTTCTTGAAGAAATTGATTCTTCTTCTTCGTTCATCCGGAGTTTTTTTTCGGACGTGATTGTGTTGTGCCTGTCCACAGCAGAGCTGCGTTCTTGCGCCGTTAGGCCGACACATCCGACTTCTGCGGGCATTTGTTGACCGGGTTAACCTTCCCGGGGGTTTCTTAGGACGTTTGGCTCTCACTGTTGTGGTGTTATCCCCCATCCCAGCTGGCCCATATAGAACAGCCAAAGACATCCTGGTCAGCCCTCAAGGGAAGGCAGGGGCAGACCATGGGCATTCCCCGCCATCCAAGGAGGCTTCCATACTTGCAGAGCCAACACACAGCGCTCTGGTACTGGGCTCACCCAAGGAATCGTCACGTCCTGCACATGGCTGCTTAGCCTCACTTCCGTATATTGGGCCTTCCATTCACCATAGGCTGTTCTTCCGGAAACCAGAAGTATGCAGTCTGCAGATGACATCCACACAGTGAGCTTTCGATTCGGACTTTCCACATAATGGATTTGCTATCCAAGCAATATTCCATTTCGTGCCACTAGGGACACTTTTTCCACCTTTTATGAAGCCCACACAGTGAGCTTTTGGTTCGGACTTTCCACGTAATGGATTTGCTATCCAAGCAATATTCCATTTCATGCCTCTGGGGCGCTTTTGTAACCGACATACCTGTGGTATGAAGTGCGGCAGTCTAAATACTTCTTCATGCACCTTTAAATGTCAACCTGAATGTAGTTAAAGTAAGCTGCAGTCAACTTGAGCTTGTTGATATCTCCATAGAGCTTGTCCTCAAATGAAGCAGGTGTGGGCCAAAATATCTTTCTCTGTTCTGCATATATTGGGCACTCCTGCAGCAAATGTTTAGCTGTCATTTTACCAGTTCCACAATTGCATTCATCGGTATCTCCTATCTTTAGTTTATTGAACAAGTGGTATTTCAGCCTGTTATGTCCAGTGCGGAGTCTGAAGATTGCTACTTGTTCTCTTCGGTCGAGTTTGTAATATGCATCATCCTTCTGGTGACCTGGATGCTCTGATTCCCATTTGGTTCTATAAGTGCTTTTTATCAACCTCTTTGCCTCGTTATAGGTTATGTCTATGTCAGGCTGTGGTAGTCGTCCGCCCTCTTTTGCCAGTCTGTCAGCCTCTTCATTTCCAGGTATACTGCAATGTGATGGTATCCACTGTATTACAACTTTTTGGATTTCTGGCATAGACCATGGAGTGCTGCTCTTAGGTCAGCTATTTCTGTGCTGTAATTCCTCTTCAGTATTGAGACAGCTGACTTTGCATCTGTGAAGATAGCTATTTGCGTCTCTTTATTTTCCTCCATCAAGAGCATTTCTGCAGCAGTTTTCAGAGCCTCTACCTCCGCTTTGAAGTTACTTGAAAACTTTCCAGTTGCCACTGAATGTGTTTTTTTCACTCCATTTTTAAAATTTAGGAGAATTCCTCCTCCTCCATTCTCTACTGAATTTTTGGCTGATCCATCTGTATATGCATGGGTCCAATTGCTGCTTGGGTAATGTTCTTTTATGTAGTTTAGGGTTATTTCTCTTCTTTCGGTTTCATGCTGAGTGTTCTTTTTCTCAATACCAGGAATGTTTTCTATCATCTCAGGCAGTAGCTGCTGTCTCCAAGCTGGGAACTTGTCTGCATTGTAAATGGGTTTGACTGTTGATATGTTGAGTATGGGATCTGCCCTAATCTTTCGTTTTGCAGTTTCTACAAAGTTGCTACGCTTCAGTCTTCCCTTTCCAAAACCACTAAACCTTTTATACATAGGGTGGTCTGTCAATCTTCTAAATTTTTCAGCTTGTTGCTGGGCTCTGCTATCTCTTCTATCCTGCATTGGTTGTAAACAAGTGATCTTTTCTAGTTCATTAATAGGCGTTGTCTTCAGGCTTCCAGCTATGATTCGCATTCCTTGATTTTGGACTCTGCTTATTTTGTTAAAGTTTGACTTAGCTGCTGTTGCCCAAGCTGCAATGCCATATTCCAGTACTGGCCTCACCCGTCCAGTATATAACTTCTTGAGAACTTTCTCATCTGCTCCCCACGTTGTACCAGCAAGCTTTTTCATGATTGCCATTCTTTGCCTTGCTCTTGTTCGATTTTTCTCAACCTGTGTCTTCCATGTCAGGCGACGATCAAAAGTGACTCCTAGATAGTTTGGATTTTCTTCATGGCGCAATATTTTTCCATTCAATACCAGCTTAGGTTGCTGAGTTTTAGTTGAGAGGGAGAATACTGTGCATGTTGTTTTCTCCTCACTTATCTTCACTAGCCATGATTTTGACCAGTCCTCTAGCGCTAATAGGGCTTGCTGTATTCTGCTGTTAGCTGTACTAATATATTCTTCAGATGTCCATATAGCTAGGTCATCTGCAAAGGATGATGTGTGTACTCTGGCTGGAAAATTTTCCGTGATGTCGTTTATATATGCTAGGAATAATGTTGGTGAAAGAACTCCTCCTTGGGGGACACCTTGCTCCAACAGCATCATTTTGCTGGTTTGTCCTTGTACTTTTGTCCTGGCAGTTCTGTTCTCAAGGTAGTGGCTGATCCATTTGTACATTTTCCCACAAACATGCATTTTTTGCAGTTTTACTTTCAGTCCTTCCTTCCATACTTTATCAAATGCTTTTTCTAAATCTATCCAGACCGCTAGTGTGTGCTTTTTCTCTTGGAAGGCATCCTCTATTTCCTGAGCTATATAGGTTATTTGATCTTCAGTGGATCTGTACTTTCTGAATCCTGCTTGGTGAGGTGTTAAGAGTTGGTTTTCTTCCAGATGCCATGTTAGCCTGCCATTGATAATGCGTTCCATTAATTTTCCTACACAGCTAAGAAGACTGATAGGTCGATAGCCATTTGGTTCTTCCAGGTCTTTTCCTTTCTTTGGGACTGGTATTAGTATAGCTTCCTTCCATGCCTGTGGGACTATTCCCCTCTTCCAGCTGTAATTTAGGACTGCTAGTAGTTTCTTTTTTGCCTTAGTGCCTAGTCCTATTAGCATTTCATTTGTGATTCCATCCTTTCCTGGTGATGTCTTCTTTTTTAGGGTATTCATTGCCTGTTCCATTTCTTCCATTGTTAGATTTGCCATCATATATTCTGCTGCTGTCTCTGTATATCTATGATGTATCTGTTTATCTTTGATTGCTTTCTTCTGTTCGGCTGTAATATCAATATGGTTTGCACTGGCATAGTGTTCCATTAGTGCATTTGCAGCCTTTTTTCCTGTAAGCAAGGCATTTCCTTGTTTAATTGTTATTTGTTTGTTTCTAGGTCCTTCATTGTTCATGGCTTTCACTAGTTTCCATAGTTTGTTTCCATCCCTGTCAATCTCTTGTTGTTTGATTTACTGTTCTTTTATATTTTGCTGAGATGGCTTTGAGAGAGATGTTCGCTTCAGTTGTTTGTTCTCTCTCTGCGGTCTTCCTAGCATCTTCAACTGTGTTCTCCAAAATTTGTAGTTCCTCAGTCCAGTATGGTTTGTAATTTTTCCTCGCTCCTCTTGGAATAGACTCAGTGGCCGCCTGTATTATTGCTCTGTTTAGACTTTCCACCATTTGCTTCATGTTGCCATATCGTGTAATTATGTTTTCACAATATTTGTCTGTTAGTATGGAAAATCTGTCCCAATCTGCTCGTTTGTAATTCCAGCGAGGCAAAGGCTTTTGCTCCTGTGGAACATACTCCATATTTATTACAAGCTTGATTGGTCTGTGGTCACTACCTGCTAATTGGTCAAGCACATGGCGATCGATTTTGTGGAGGATGTCTCCTGTGCAGAAAGCTAAGTCTGGAGTAGAAGTGGTAATCCATCTTCTGGAGTAGAAGCTCGGTGTGTCATCCGCTTTGTTGAGTAGATGGAGATTTGAGTCTATTTCCCAGTCCTCCACTTCATCTCCTCTTTTGTCAGTATCTGGGTATCCCCATCTTTCTGAGCGGCTATTAAAGTCTCCGACTACAATGCAATTTGTGTCAGTTATTTCCATGTTTGAGAGTGTAAGATCCTTATCTGCCGGGCTATACAGATTGTAAATTCTTATTTTCATGTCCTTTATCATTATATCAACACCTATAATTTCCGTTTGGTTGTCAGAGATCACAGACACTTCGCTGCAAGGTATTGTATTTCGTGTAAGTATTACAACTCCTCCTTTGTGTCCTTCGCGGTCGAAACGTGTGGCCTGATATCCCTCGACTGAAAATGTGCGATTGGCGTTGAGGTGTGTCTCTTGAATGCATGCCACATCTATTCTATCTTTATGAAGACGCTGTGTTAGGGAGGCTTTCTTGTTATAAACTCCCTCGGCATTCCATTGTAGTATGTTGAGAGTCCCGGGTGTTTGGTCAATAGCTCTTAACCTACTCCTCTGTGCCTTGACTCCACAGCACAGGGGAAGGTGACCACCAGTAGTCATGGGTGGACCCCCTCGAGGCAGGGGGCCCGGCACTATCACCGCCTGATGGGACTTCACGGGATTAGCACCATAACGATTTATTTTCATCTGTGGCATCATGAAATGATAAAGTTTCGTTGCACTTCTTTGTCAAGCCTGTGGCTCAGTACATCCGATTTCGACAAGCATTTTTCGGGATGCTTTCCCTAGCCTTTGACTGTCCCCAGTCTACCTACAAGGCAGCAGGTTTGTGCGTCACTTCGTCTGGTCCCTCTCCCTTGACCTGTCCGACATGGGTGACCCTACCAGTAGCTGTGCTACCGTCGGCATAGCTCTTGGGGTCATTGGAACGCTCAAGCCCCTCTACCTCGTCAAGGTGGACGCACGGCAGAGGGGGAAATTGATTCTGAATTCTGTGACTTGCCTTATCACACATCAGTGAGGTGGCTCAGCTGCGGTAAAGTCCTATTTTGTTTTTACAAGCTCCGAAGCGAAATATATATTTTCGTCATTGAAAAAGATAGAGCTGTCCACAGCTGTCAGATCCTACCTGGCTAACAAAGTTATCTTTTTTGGTCGACATAACATCCCACATGAACGAACTGAATTTGAAACTTCAGGGAAAGGATAATCTTGTCTGTGATCTCTACAGAATCATCAAAAGATTTCAGAGAAAGCAGTCATTGCTTGAATCACAACTGGAATGAGAAATCTCTTCTCATTTTCACTGTTTCAAAGAGTTTTGCGCTACAATCACCGATGTCAACCTCGATTTTCTGAAAATAATTATTCGTGACTTGAAGAAACATTTTTGGAGAGATTTTCAGATCTTGACAGAATGGATAGTGGCAGTCTTTTGTTCCAGAATCCGTTTGATTGTAACCTTGATGATGTGCCAGTTGAACTACAGTTGGAGCTCATTGATTTGCAAGCAAATGGCTTGTTGAAAGAGAAGCACGGAGAAGGAAAACTTGTTGAATTTTACCGCTGCTTCGTTGATGTTGAGTTTCCAAAACTGAAGAAATTTGCCGCTGGTATGGTGTCAGTGTTTGGAACAACTTATGTCTGTAAGCAAACATTTTCAAACATGAAGTATGTGAAGTCAACACATCGAACGAGATTGACTGATGAACATTTGAAAGCAATTCTCTTGATTCGATGCAGCAATTCCAAAGCAAACATTGATGATTTCTTAAAAACCAAATATTAGTTTCACAAATCTCACTAATCTTGAATTGCTGCTTAGTTTATGAGATTCGGATATATGCACACTAGGTCTGATGTAATTATCTTTTTGCTAACTTTGCTTTCATTGATAACTTTTCTTTAGTAAATAAATATGTTGGTTGTCTTTGGTTTTGTGCGTTGCACGCCACTCATCCATAATTAACTTACTTTTTCGTCTTTTTTTCCCCAGAGCTTTTGTTCTGGCTTGCAAGTATTGTTAAAGTTAATTGCATATCCTTTACATGACGTTTTTATGCTGTTGTTGATGTCTTGGCATGTTTATATTCAGTAGTTTGCCATTGTTTTCTGAATGGCCGACACCCATACCATAGCGTACAAAAACCAGTGCAGCGTGATCTGTTGCCAAATCGCGCGCATCTGTGTTTCAAACTTGGGTATATGGATTACGAACCGCATCCGTAAGACCTTCGCCACGGAGACCGGCGCAAGTATTGCACAGAATTAGTATGCGGCCCGCGCTCGTCATTTTGTCAGTTATCCGGCCTGCTGTAAAAATGTTTGGTGACTCCTGGTCTAGTCAATAAAGTACAAATATAGATCTATGTTAATGTCAATTATTCTTTCTGTTCATGTTCGCAAGATGTGTATGGCGATGTTTATGCCTTAACCTTTCACAAATCCACACTGCTCATTTCTGATTCCTGATTGTATTTGATCTATTCTTATCATTAAAAATAACATGTGTATTTTAGCCACACAACTCATTACACTAAATATGTCAGACCAGATTTCTGCGGGAGAGCTATCTATGACAACAGGCTTCAAGAAACCATCAGATATCCATTCACTGTTATAGATATCATTCAAATATTTTGTGATATATCAACAATTTTGTGATAATCAATAATTTTGTGATCACTTCTTTACTCAATTAATGTCTTCAAAAGTGATGCTACTTGGCCCTGCCAGGTTGACCTTTCTTCACGTGTTGTATAGCAACTTCTGCTGTTTAGTAATGGTGGTCCTTCACAGGCCATATGTTGTTCACAGGCCATATGTTGTATAGCAACTTCTGCTGTCAGTATTGATGGTCCTTCACATTGATCATATACTGGTCTAAAACCACAAACATTGCACCATTACTATGCTGGAAGGTGAGTTTGCATTGATCAGGATGCTGCAATTTTAGATTTTGGCAAGGGAAGTAATAAACAGACATAAATGAAAACACCAATCGCTGATTTGACAGTGACGTAGGCTGATATTTAAAAAATTAGCAGGGAGATTCCACAGATGAAAGTCCCTGGTACTAGCATGCTGCTGGCTGCATGGCAAAGGGGTTACCAAATACAGTTTGTGATCCTGCAAACCTGTGTTCGAAACACAGCTGCAAGCAATTTGGCAGCAGATGGAGTTGCGTTGGTTTTTTACGAGATAGTATGGGTGCCGGTCGTTCAGAAAGCAATGGTAAACTACTCTATGTAAACTTGCCAAGTAATCACAACAGCAAAGAATGCTGGTGTTGACTGCAACGTCCTGTAAAGGATATGCAACTAACTTTTTTTGACTAGTATGCTGGTATGCTGATGCAGTGGTCATTTATCCAAATCCTCTTTGTCTAAAAACTGACCATGGCTCACAAGTTGACTCATAAAATAAATATCAGCATATACCCAGAAAGTAAAGTGACCAACATGATATAGATCACACCAGCCATTTAGTGCCAGTTGGTCTATACAAATATCAGGGAAGTTGCCAACATGATATAGATCACATCAGCCATCCAGTGCCAGTTGGTCTATACAAATATCAGGGAAGTTGCCAACATGATATAGATCACACTAACCATCCAGTGTCAGTTGATCTATACAAATATCAGGGAAGTTGCCAACATGATATAGATCACACTAACCATCCAGTGCCAGTTGGTCTATACAAATATCAGGGAAGTTGCCAACATGATATAGATCACACTAACCATCCAGTGCCAGTTGGTCTATACAAATATCAGGGAAGTTGCCAACATGATATAGATCACACTAACCATCCAGTGCCAGTTGGTCTATACAAATATCAGGGAAGTGGCCAATATGATATAGATCACACTAACCATCCAGTGCCAGTTGTTCTATACAAATATCAGGGAAGTAAAGTGGCCAACATGATATAGATCACACTAACCATCCAGTGCCAGTTGGTCTATATAAATATCAGGCAAGTGGCCAACATGATATAGATCACATGAGCCATCCAGTGCCAGTTGGTCTATACAAATATCAGAGAAGTAAAGTGGCCAACATGATATAGATCACATGAGCCATCCAGTGCCAGTTGGTCTATACAAATATCAGAGAAGTAAAGTTGCCAATATGATATAGATCACATCAGCCATCCAGTGCCAGTTGATCTATACAAATATCAGGGATGTGGCCAACATGATATAGATCACATCAGCCATCCAGTGCCAGTTGATCTATACAAATATCAGGGAAGTTGCCAACATGATATAGATCACATCAGCCATCCAGTGCCAGTTGATCTATACAAATATCAGGGAAGTTGCCAACATGATATAGATCACATCAGCCATCCAGTGCCAGTTGATCTATACAAATATCAGGGAAGTTGCCAACATGATATAGATCACATCAGCCATCCAGTGCCAGTTGGTCTATACAAATATCAGGGAAGTTGCCAACATGATATAGATCACATCAGCCATCCAGTGCCAGTTGATCTATACAAATATCAGGGAAGTTGCCAACATGATATAGATCACACTAACCATCCAGTGCCAGTTGGTCTATACAAATATCAGAGAAGTAAAGTTGCCAATATGATATAGATCACATCAGCCATCCAGTGCCAGTTGATCTATACAAATATCAGGGAAGTTGCCAACATGATATAGATCACACTAACCATCCAGTGCCAGTTGATCTATACAAATATCAGGGAAGTTGCCAACATGATATAGATCACACTAACCATCCAGTGCCAGTTGATCTATACAAATATCAGGGAAGTTGCCAACATGATATAGATCACACTAACCATCCAGTGCCAGTTGGTCTATACAAATATCAGAGAAGTAAAGTTGCCAATATGATATAGATCACATCAGCCATCCAGTGCCAGTTGATCTATACAAATATCAGGGAAGTTGCCAACATGATATAGATCACATCAGCCATCCAGTGCCAGTTGATCTATACAAATATCAGGGAAGTTGCCAACATGATATAGATCACATCAGCCATCCAGTGCCAGTTGGTCTATACAAATATCAGGGAAGTTGCCAACATGATATAGATCACATCAGCCATCCAGTGCCAGTTGATCTATACAAATATCAGGGAAGTTGCCAACATGATATAGATCACACTAACCATCCAGTGCCAGTTGGTCTATACAAATATCAGGGAAGTTGCCAACATGATATAGATCACATCAGCCATCCAGTGCCAGTTGGTCTATACAAATATGCACCTTGCACCATATACCAAACATGCTTCAAGGCATGAGAAATGTGAATTATATTTTTACTTTACAATAAAAATGTAAATGAACTGAGAATTTAAATAATATACACAAAGGAATGATAATAACTGAAACAACATTAACAGCGGGAGAACAAAGTTGGAACACAATTAACAAATGGAGATCATAAATAAACAGAACTAATAAGAACAATGACGCAATACACAACATCTGAGTGGAGACGAAAACAAACTAAACAATGCTTGGTCAGCATGGCCGAATGGATAAGAATGCGTGTTCTTAAACATCCAATGTGCTGATGCTGAGGTAAGGGGTTCAACCCTTATACCGGACAGTTGGACTAAAATATTGACATATCGTCCTTGACTTGTGGACGTAAATTACAAGTACCTCTAAAGTCGGAGTGGGTTCGCTTGATGGTAATAGGGAAAGCTAATCAACACGCAAAATTCAGTCCTGCACTACTAGAAGTAGTGTGTATGGACTACGCTTGAGTTCAGCACCCCCACCCCCCTCCAAAAAAACCAAACAAACAAACAAACAAAACTGCTAACAAAATGGAAATAATACATTCATATTAACAACAGTGGAATACAAACGGAGTACAACAAATCTTTTCTTTTTTGTTTCTGTTTAGTTCGTATAGCCTTCACAGGACGTCGCTGTCAACACCAGCATCTTTCAGCTGATTTTTGATTTCTTGGCAAGATTATGCCCAGTAGTTTGCCTTTACTTTCTGAGCGGCTGGCTCATATACCCCGTAAGTCACCAATGCGGCGAGAACCGGTACATATTCTCGCGCAGGTTACGTTACTCACAAGAATATAACAACAAATCTAGACCAAAGCTATTATAAACATACAGACAGATCATAAATGTATCTTTTTCACAATGTAGATAATAGTTATTAAACATAACAATGGTAAATCAAAGATTGCATTATATTAACAAGGTGGGATTACACACTAAACATTAATCATGGAAGATTAGCAATCAAATAATATATTATAATGGAAGGATAATTTTACAAAGTAAACATACCGTAAGAAGCAATCATAAATAAATACACAACATTAACAAGATTATATGTTAAAACAACATTAAGAAGATGAGATCAAAAATGAAATGAGAACCACAAAAGGAAATGATAAGTTGAAGACAACTGACAAAGGGAGACTGACTTGGTGTGGCAATGACGACTGCGGTGATGATGAGGGCACACACGATCAGGATCACCAGAAGTGCTATGGCAATTCCTCTCCAGTTCCTCTGCTGGGCGGAGGTTGCCACAAGCTCCTGTAGAGACATCAACATACACTTCAGCCAAAGACGTCTAACAGTCCTTAGCACTAAAACAAACGTATTTCTCATTATCTTTCAAGATAAAACTATTCATGCTATTAGGAGGAGGAAAAGGGGGGAGAGATATGGAAATTGATAATCCCCAATAATAAAGAGAAATAGGTGTTTCCCATACAATGACTTCCCCACAGCAAACGAGTTATCCACAGGAAACAATGAGTTTCCCATAAACAATGAGATCCCCACAGGAAACAACAACAGCAGCAACATAAAAGTATGAAGCCAAGGCAAAGTCAGGCAAGAGCGCATACCACGACAAATATTCTAGATTACGGGTGGTAAACAGTGGTAACTAGCAGCAAGCACTTATACTAGTTCTTAAACAAAGCGTTCACAGTCAGAAATGAGCCAGTGTTCATAACAGTTGTAATAACAACATCATCAACATCACCAGTAACAACATCAACATCACCAGTAACAACAACATCACCAGTAACAACAACATCACCAGGGTATTTATATAGTAATCGGCATTACCATACCAGGGTAATGATATAATAATCGGCATCACCGCCACCCCAGGGTAATGATATAATACTCGGCATCACCATACCAGGGTAATGATATAATACTCGGTATCATCACACAAGGCTAATAATAGATAGATAGATAGATAGATAGATAGATAGATAGATAGATAGATAGATAGATAGATAGATAGATAGATAGATAGATAGATAGATAGATAGATAGATAGATAGATAGATAGATAGATAGATAGATAGATAGATAGATAGATAGATAGATAGATAGATAGATAGATAGATAGATAGATAAATAGATAGATAGATAGATAAATAGATAGATAGATAGATAGATAGATAGATAGATAGATAGATAGATAGATAGATAGATAGATAGATAGATAGATAGATAGATAGAAAGATAGATCCCCGCCAGGGACTGGGCGAAGCCGGGCCGGGTCAGCTAGTAACTGATATAACTATGAACATGACTAGGATAATAACTGATATAACAATGAACATGACCAGGGTAATAACTGATATAACAATGAACATGACCAGGATAATAACGGATATAACAATGAACATCCTCAGGGGAAAGCCCTTGTCCCTGCCATGTGTAATCTCCGTTGGCTAGCCTGAGAATATACAATGAGTTGACAGGAAATACAACCGTCAGCTGAACCTTGGAGACACCCGGCTTTTCCGGGAGGCCCGTGGTCATAGACGCTTGGTGAATTTTGTTTCAATTTCCTGATTTCTTCCTCGTCTTGGTTCCTCTAGTGCGTCCCACCCGTTATGCTGGTCATGTCCCACTCAGTTATGCTGGTCATGTCCCACCTAGCCATGCTGGTCATGTCCCACAAAGTTATGTTGGTCATGTCCCACCCAGTTATGCTGGTCATGAAAGTTATGTTGGTCATGTCCCACCCAGTTATGCTGTCATGTCCCACTCAGTTATGCTGGTCATGTCCCACCCAGTTATGCTGGTCATGTCCCACCCAGTTATGCTGGTAATGTCCCATCCAGTTATGCTGGTCATGTCCCACCCAGTTATGCTGGTCATGTCCCACCCAGTTATGGCAGCCATGCCACACATAGTTATGCCGTTCATATCGTACCCAGTTATGCTGGTCACGTCACACTTAGTTATGCCGGTCACGTCACGCCTATTTATGCTGGTCACGTCAAACTTAGTTATGCTGGTCACGTCACACCTATTTATGCTGGTCACGTCAAACTTAGTTATTCTGGTCACGTCACACATAATTATGCTGGTCACGTCACATCTATTTATGCCGGTCACGCCATACATATTTGTGCTGGTCACGGCACACATATTTATGCCGGTCACGACACACCTATTTATGCTAGTCACGTCACACATAGTCATGTTGGTCACGTCATACCCGGTTAAGCGGGCACTAGTCAGTGTGTCCGACTTGGGCATGCATTTGTGTCAGGTTTTGACTCCATCCAAAGTCCTGGGCTCTGTCTACCCGTGGGTAGGTGTACATTTCCTAACAATGTTGCCAGAACGGCGGCCTGTAGGCCCACACATTGTGAGTCCTAACTGCCGTGGGATGTGTCACCGGCACAACTTGCACACGGGACCTCCTGTTCTCGCCGGTATCCGTGAGGGCAAGGTGTAGAACCTGACTACCCAAGGGACCGGGGTGTGATATCAGATACCAGTGGTTCCTGGGAACATGTCCAGCCCTATCCTTGCAGGGACCCGGGGTGAGATATCAGATACCAGTGGTTTCCCGGGAACATATCCAGCCCTAACTATGTAGGGACCCAGGGTGAGATATCAGATACCAGTGGTTCCTGGGAACATATCCAGGCCTATAAATGCTGGGACCCGGGGTGAGATATCAGATACCAGTGGTTCCTGGGAACATGTCCAGTCATATCCATACAGGGACTCGGGGTGAGATATCAGATACCAGTGGTTTCTGGGAACATGACAAACTCTATCCATGCAGGGACCCGGGGTGAGATATCAGATACCAGTGGTTTCTGGGAACATGAAAAGCCCTATCCATGCAGGGACCGGGGTGAGATATCAGATACCAGTGGTCCCTGGGAACATGTCCAGTCCTATCCATGCAGGGACCCGGGGTGAGATATCAGACACCAGTGGTTCCTGGGAACATGTCCGGTCCTATCCATGCAGGGACCCGGGGTGAGATATCAGATACCAGTGGTTCCTGGGAACATGACAAGCTCTATCCATGCAGGGACCCGGGGTGAGATATCAGATACCAGCGGTTCCTGGGAACATGACAAGCCCTATCCATGCAGGGACCCAACACGGGATTATACATATCAGTTTATGAT
>JACEFZ010027368.1:130000-205000 GCA_014155875.1 Cepaea nemoralis | reverse complement strand
TATCCCTTGGTCGAAGAGGGTTAGAACACATGAGCTCTTGGACGGCAGGCTAGCCCTGCACTAAATCGATCTCCAGCCAGTCAGTAACGTGTCTACCTATATACCCCACTGGAACACATCATGGCCTCAATCCCCCCCCCCCCCTCCTATATGTTGCCATCTTGACAAACCCAGCCCAAGCCCTCCCTATATGTTGCCATCTTAACAAACCCAGCCCAAGCCCTCCCTATCTGTTGCCATCTCCTGAACAAACCCAACCCACACACTTCTATCTGTTGCCATCTCCTCAACAAACCCAGCCCAAGCCCTCCTATCTGTTGCCATATCCTCAACAAACCCAACACAAGCCCTCCTATCTGTTGCCATATCCTCAACACACCCAGCCCAAGCCCTCCTATCTGTTGCCATATCCTCCACAAACCCAACCCAAGCCTTCCTATCTGTTGCCATATCCTCAACAAAACCAACCCAAGCCCTCCTATCTGTTGCCATATCCTCAACAAACCCAGCCCAAGCCCTCTCTCCTATCTGTTGCCATATCCTCAACAAACCCAACCCAAGCCCTCCTATCTGTTGACATCTCCTCAACAAACCCAGCCCAAGCCCTCCTATCTGTTGCCATCTCCTCAACAAACCCAGCCCAAGCCCTCTCTCCTATCTGTTGCCATATCCTCAACAAACCCAACCCAAGCCCTCCTATCTGTTGCCATCTCCTCAACAAAACCAGCCCAAGCCCTCCTGTCTGTTGCCTTTTCCCCAACAAAACCAGCCCAAGCCCTCCTATCTGTTGCCATATCCTCAACAAACCCAACCCAAGCCCTCTCTCCTATCTGTTGCCATATCCTCAACAAACCCAACCCAAGCCCTCTCTCCTATCTGTTGCCATATCCTCAACAAACCCAACCCACGCCCTCTCTCCTATCTGTTGCCATATCCTCAACAAACCCAACCCAAGCCCTCCTATCTGTTGCCATCTCCTCAACAAACCCAGCCCAAGCCCTCCTATCTGTTGCCATCTCCTCAACAAACCCAACCCAAGCCCTCCTATCTGTTGCCATATCCTCAACAAACCCAATCCAAGCCTTCCTATCTGTTGCCATCTCCTCAACAAAACCAACCCAAGCCCTCCTATCTGTTGCCATATCCTCAACAAACCCAGCCCAAGCCCTCTCTCCTATCTGTTGCCATATCCTCAACAAACCCAACCCAAGCCCTCCTATCTGTTGACATCTCCTCAACAAACCCACCCCAAGCCCTCCTATCTGTTGCCATCTCCTCAACAAACCCAGCCCAAGCCCTCCTATCTGTTGCCATTTCCTCAACAAACCCAACCCAAGCCCTCCTATCTGTTGCCATATCCTCAACAAACCCAACCCAAGCCCTCCTATCTGTTGCCGTATCCTCAACTAACCCAGCCCAAGCCTTCCTATCTGTTGCCATCTCCTCAACACAACCAGCCCAAAGCCTCCTGTCTGTTGCCATTTCCCCAATAAACCCAACCCAAGCCCTCCTATCTGTTGCCATATCCTCAACAACCCAGCCCAAGCCCGCCTATCTGCTTGCCATATCCTCAAACAAACCCAACCAAGCCTCCTATCTGTTGACCATATCCTCAACAATACCAGCCCAAGCCCTCCTATCTGTTGCCATAGTCCTCAACAAACCCAGCCCAAGCCCTCCTATCTGTTGCCATCTCCTCAACTAAACCCAACCCAAGCCCTCCTATCTGTTGCCATATCCTCAACAAACCCGACCCAAGCCTCCTATCTGTTGCATATCCTCAACATAACCCAAGCCCAAGCCCTCCTATCTGTTGCCATATCCTCAACAAACCCAGCCAAAGCCTCCTATCTGTTGCCATATCCTCAACAAACCCAAGCCCCAAGCCCTCCTATCTGTTGCCATATCCTCAACAAACCCAACTCAAGCCCTCCTATCTGTTGCCATCTCCTCAACAAACCCAGCCCAAGCCCTCCTATCTGTTGCCATATCTCAACAAACCCAGCCCAAGCCCTCCTATCTGTTGCCATATTCCTCAACAAATCCAGCCCAAGCCCTCCTATCTGTTGCCATCTACTCAACAAAACCAGCCCAAGCCCTCCTATCTGTTGCCATTTCCTCAACAAACCCAGCCCAAGCCCTCCTATCTGTTGCCATCTCCTCAACAAACCCAGCCCAAGCCCTCCTATATGTTGCCATTTTCTACGCAAACCCAACCCAAGCCCTCCTATCTGTTGCCATCTCCTCAACAAACCCAGCCCAAGCCCTCCTATATGTTGCCATTTTCTCAACAAACCCAGCCCAAGCCCTCCTATCTGTTGTCATCTCCTCAACAAACCCAGCCCAAGCCCTCCTATATGTTGCTATTTCCCCAACAAACCCAGCCCCAGCCCTCCTATCTGCTGCCATCTCCTGAAGCTCCCTCCATGTCCGCCACATCAGTCTCTACTTCTCTTCTCTCCGTGTCTGTTGGGTCTTCCTGTTTCCTTTGTTCCGTGAAAGCATTTCTAGTTACACTATTCGCAGGTGTTCTCAATGTGTGTCCTACCCAGGGCAAGCGTTGTGTCCTCGCCTCTTGGTTCAGTGGCATGTGTCTTGTTGTTTCTACGAGCTCCAGCGTTGGTGATTCTGTCACGCCATTTGATTGCTTCTATTCTGCACACTCACTAGTTAACGAAAGTATGTAGTTTATAAATGAACTAATCAATGTTTCTTATTTATTAGTTGCTTGCTCGCTTGCTGTGAACTCCAGCGTGAAGTCCTGTATGTCGGATGAAGACATCCCGTTGTCCGTGATGTCATACAGGACCTGAGGTTTGCGTGAGTATCCGTTGTCCCATGTCTGGCTTATTGGTGTGCAGACTGGTGCAGGCAGATACTCTCCGACTTCGGAAGAATCAGCGATCCTACTACGTTAGCCAGAACTCCGAAGGGACCTGTTGCCCAGGACGCACAGGTAGGACGTGTTAGTAGGTCTTGGCCAGTATAGAACCTGGCCCTGGTGCCTTGGAAACACCTCGACGTCCCTAGTTTATTAGTGAACTAACGAAAGTTTGTAGTTTATTAGTGAACTAACGAATGCTTGTAGTTTATTAGTGAACTAGCGAATGTTTGTAGTTTATTAGTGACCTAACCAACGCTTGCAGTTTATTAGTGAACTAACCAACGCTTGTAGTTTATTAGTGAACTAACCAACGCTTGTAGTTTATTAGTGAACTAGCGAATGTTTGTAGTTTATTAGTGAACTAACCAACGCTTGTAGTTTATTAATGAACTAACGAACGTTTGTAGTTTATTAGTGAACTAACGAACGTTTGTAGTTTATTAGTGAACTAACGAACGTTTGTAGTTTATTAATGAACTAACGAACGTTTGTAGTTTATTAGTGAACTAACGAACGTTTGTAGTTTATTAGTGAACTAACGAATTGGAGTCTCCAAGAAGAAGAAAAAAATACAAATGTTACATCCAAGTAAATGGGGAATGTTCTGAAATAAGTGATTCAGTACAACTATCTCTGGACTGTTGTAACTTCTGATGGATGGTGTAACATCTGATGGATGGTGTAACATCTGATGGATGGTGTAACATCTGATGGTTGGTGTAACATGTGATGATGGTGTAACATGTGATGGATGGTGTAACATGTGATGGGTGGTGTAACATGTGATGGATGGTGTAACATGTGATGGATGGTGTAGCATCTGATGGATGGTGTAAGTGATGGATAGCGTAGCATCTTATGGTTGGTTGGTGTAACATCTTATGGTTGGTGTAACATGTGATGATGGTGTAACATGTGATGGGTGGTGTAACATGTGATGGGTGGTGTAACATGTGATGGATGGTGTAACATGTGATGGATGGTATAGCATCTGATGGATGGTGTAACATGTGATGGATGGTGTAACATGTGATGGATGGTGTAACATGTGATGGATGGTGTAACATCTGATGGGAGGTGCTTGAAGAGATTAGAACAAGAATCCCTGCGGGTAGCCTTTTGTAAGATGTGCGAGAACCAAGTGACGACAGTGAATCTACAACCATGGTCAGACTGCGAGAACAGCAAATTAAAAGAGGTGTGGCCAAACAAGAACACTATGCAGGAAGCAAAAGAAGATTAATAAAACAACACAAAACTGGTATCGTGAGCCGATACACGCTGCGGGATTTACTGAGGAGAGGATCTGAGCACTTATGGATTGAATGGTTCGATGTGCAGTGAGGGTGATCTGACGTCAACTAACTATGATGGGCGTATAATGTCTTTCCCGCCGGAAAGAGCAGTCCAATAAAAATATGTCTGTCAATTGCAATAAGAAAAAAATGTGTAATGTATAGAACCTATACTGCTATCTGGACGTGAAACGTGGACAATACGCAGACAAACTGATACAGATCTAATGGCAGTGGAAATGTGGTTTCTGAAGACAATGCAAACAAACCATGGACGGACAGAAAAACCAATGAACACAGACCTGATCCAAGATTAATGATCGTGAACCATGACCGCCCACGCTTATTGGTGTAGCACATGATGATGATGATGATGATGATGATGAAGAGTTTATAAGTAGTTTCGCTCGTCCTCCATGCACAGAGCAGCACTGTTAAGAGCAATGCACAGAGCAGCACTGTTAAGAGCAATGCACAGAGCAGCACTGTTAAGAGCAATGCACAGAGCAGCACTGTTAAGAGCAATGCACAGAGCAGCAATGTTAAGAGTTAGTTTTTAAGTTTAGTTTAGTCGTTGGATCAACATCACGGCACACGGTTGTAACCCATAAGTGCTTCGTTTTCCTCCTAACTCAAACCTGAGTCTGGAGAAACTCAGCTCAATGCACGAACTCCGTTGCATCGGCGAGGATCCTGAAATACTTGGGTAGATTTTTAACTCGATATTTTGCCCAGGCAGCGCGGTTAGTCTACTCTTTTTCGATTTCCAACTGCCAAGGAATTTTTTACTTGCGCAACAATACAAACGGGCGTCCGATCTCACTACCCAGAGACCAGGGGAAATTTTATTACTGGAAGTCCAGGTGGATTTAGTGTTAAGAGTTGAATGTTCTCAGTGCACAAAGCAGCATCAACTTAATGTTAGAGTTGAATGTTCTCAGTGCACAAAGCAGCATCAACTTAATGTTAGAGTTGAATGTTCTCAGTGCACAAAGCAGCATTAACTTAATGTTAGAGTTGAATGTTCTCAGTGCACAAAGCAGCATTAACTTAATGTTAGAGTTGAATGTTCTCAATTTGGAACTAAGATTTCTGTTGACTTCCACAAATGTCCTTGCGCTAAGAAAGCTCCTCTAGCCTTTTGTGCTATTTTGATATCTAACCCTGATACCAACTAGACGATATAAAACATGAAATAGCACAGGTCTATATCTGATATCAACTAGGCGATATAAAACAAGAGACAGGACAGGTCTATATCTGATATCAACTAGACGATATAAAACATGAGACAGTAATGGTCTAAATCTGATATCAACTAAAAGATATAAAACATGAGACAGCACAGGTCTATATCTGATATCAACTAGACGATATAAAACATGAGACAGTACAGGTCTATATCTGATATCAACTAGACAATATAAAACATGAGCTAATAAGGTCTATATCTGATATCAACTAGACGATATAAAACATGAGATAATACAGGTCTATATCTGATATCAACTAGACGATATAAATCATGAGACAGTACAGGTCTAAATCTGATGTCATCTAGACAATATAAAACATGAGACAGTACAGGTCTAAATCTGATATCAACTAGACGATATAAAACAGTACAGGTCTTAATAGTCGCTTAATAGTCGACAGGTCGACTTCATTGCACCTGGTTTAATCCTATATGGCTCAGTCTCTTTCCGCAGTGCGGAAAGCGTCGCACAAAGCATGAACTCAGTAGCTCCAGCGGCGACCAGTACAGGTCTATATCTGATATCAACTAGACGATATAATACATGAGACAGTACACGTATATATCTGACAACTACACGATAAAAAAAAACATGAGACAGTACAGATCTATATCTGACAACTAGACGATATAAAACGTGAGACAGTACAGGTCTATATCTGACAACTAGACGATATAAAACGTGAGACAGTACAGATCTATGTCTGACAACTAGTCGATATAAAACGTGAGACAGTACAGGTCTATATCTGACAACTAGACGATGTAAAACGTGAGACAGTACAGATCTATGTCTGACAACTAGTCGATATAAAACGTGAGACAGTACAGGTCTATATCTGACAACTAGACGATGTAAAACGTGAGACAGTACAGATCTATGTCTGACAACTAGTCGATATAAAACGTGAGACAGTACAGGTCTATATCTGACAACTAGACGATGTAAAACGTGAGACAGTACAGATCTATGTCTGACAACTAGTCGATATAAAACGTGAGACAGTACAGGTCTATATCTGACAACTAGACGATGTAAAACGTGAGACAGTACAGATCTATATCTGACAACTTGTCGATATAAAACGTGAGACAGTACAGGTCTATATCTGACAACTAGACGATGTAAAACGTGAGACAGTACAGATCTATGTCTGACAACTAGTCGATATAAAACGTGAGACAGTACAGGTCTATATCTGACAACTAGACGATGTAAAACGTGAGACAGTACAGATCTATATCTGACAACTAGTCGATATAAAACGTGAGACAGTACAGGTCTATATCTGACAACTAGACGATGTAAAACGTGAGACAGTACAGGTCTATATCTGACAACTAGTCGATATAAAACGTGAGACAGTACAGGTCTATATCTGTCAACTAGACGATGTAAAACGTGAGACAGTACAGGTCTATATCTGACAACTAGTCGATATAAAACGTGAGACAGTACAGGTCTAAATCTGACAACTAGACGATGTAAAACGTGAGACAGTACAGATCTATGTCTGACAACTAGTCGATATAAAACGTGAGACAGTACAGGTCTATATCTGACAACTAGACGATGTAAAACGTGAGACAGTACAGATCTATATCTGACAACTAGTCGATATAAAACGTGAGACAGTACAGGTCTATATCTGACAACTAGACGATGTAAAACGTGAGACAGTACAGATCTATATCTGACAACTAGTCGATATAAAACGTGAGACAGTACAGGTCTATATCTGACAACTAGACGATGTAAAACGTGAGACAGTACAGATCTATGTCTGACAACTAGTCGATATAAAACGTGAGACAGTACAGGTCTATATCTGACAACTAGACGATATAAAACGTGAGACAGTACAGGTCTATATCTGACAACTAGACGATGTAAAACGTGAGACAGTACAATCTATAAACTAACTCTAACACAGACCTATAGAACAAACAAACAAAGCAGCGATACCAAACTCATCCAAGAGAGCCGACACTCTCAAACAGATGCCGCGTGTACAGCTGACTGAACTGAGGGACAATATGAGTGATTTGTGACTGCACGAATCATTTGCGTCATTTCCTGGTTTTTGCCCGTGCATGTTGGATATGAATATTTATGATATTAATGACTGCTTCTCAATTAATGTATAATTCAGTTAATGAGCAGAAGCCCCCTCGCGGACCGCCACATTCGATTATATTTTGAGAATTTGCATTTATCAAACATGATAGACCAGACCCCTGTACAATTGAGTCCCAGAACATTCGGCCCGGAGAATGTCGGATGCCATTTATTTTCCACGCAACGGGGATTCTCAAACAGACATTCCCATTAATTGTCCGTGCTGCCATGGTTCTCAGCGTTTGTTGGAGCATGGCTCACTAGTTTATGCATGTCCCTGGTACAGTTGTGTGAGAATAACTCAATGGAGTTAGTTTGTGCATGTCCCAGGTACAGTTGTGTGAGAATAACTCAATGGAGTCAGTTTATGCATGTCCCAGGTACAGTTGTGTGAGAATAACTCAATGGAGTCAGTTTATGCATGTCCCAGGTACAGTTGTGTGAGAATAACTCAATGGAGTCAGTTTATGCATGTCCCAGGTACAGTTGTGTGAGAATAACTCAATGGAGTTAGTTTGTGCATGTCCCAGGTACAGTTGTGTGAGAATAACTCAATGGAGTTAGTTTGTGCATGTCCCAGGTACAGTTGTGTGAGAATAACTCAATGGAGTTAGTTTGTGCATGTCCCAGGTACACTTGTGTGAGAATAACTCAATGGAGTTAGTTTATGCATGTCCCAGGCATAGTTGTGTGAGAATAACTCAATAGAGTTAGTTTATGCATGTCCCAGGTACAGTTGTTCGAGAATAACTCAATGGAGTTAGTTTTTGCATATCTCGTGTAAAGATGTGTGAGAATAACTCAATGTAGTTAGTTTATGCATGTCCCTGGTACAGTTGTTCGAGAATAACACAATGAAGTTAGTTTATGCATGTCCCGGGTACAGTTGCTCGAGAATAACTCAATGGAGTTAGTTAGTAGTTAGTTAGTTAGTTAGCTAGTTAGTTAGTTAGTTAGTTAGTTAGTTAGTTAGCTAGCTAGTTAGTTAGTTAGTCGACAGATCATCCTCATTGCACATCGAACCATTCAGTCCATACGTGCTCGGATCCCCTCCTCAGCAAATCCCGCAGCGTGTAGCGGCTAACGACGCCAGTTCTGTGTTGGTTTATCAATCTTCTTTGGCTTCCTGCGTAGTTTTCTTGTTTGGCCACCCCTCTTTTAATTTGCTGCTCTCGCAGTCTGGCCATTGTTGTAGATTCACAGTCATCACTTGGTTCTCGCAAAAGTCTTACTTCTCGTAGAGCATTCAGAATGTCAGCCTGGTCCATGGCGCGTCCGCCCTCCACAGTAGCCTCAATTGCGATCAGGCTTCGATCAAACCGTATCCCCAGGTAATTCATTTAGTTAGTTAGTTAGTTAGTTAGTTAGTTAGTTAGTTAGTTAGTTAGTTAGTTAGTTAGTTAGAAGACAGATTATCCTCATTGCACATCGAACCATTCAGTCCATAAGTGTTCGGATCCCCTCCTCAGCAAATCCCGCAGCGTGTAGCGGCTAACGACACCAGTTCTATGTTGGTTTATCAATCTTCTTTGGCTTCCTGCGTCGTGTTCTTGTTTGCCACTCCTCTTTTAATTTGCTGTTCTCGCAGTCTGGCCATGGTTGTAGATTCACAGTCATCACTTGATTCACGCAAAAGTCTTACTTCTCGTAGAGCATTCTGAATGTCCGCCCTCCACCGTAGCCTCACCTGCAACCTTGTCAGCCCGCTCATTACCTTATACTCCCGCATACCCTGGCACGAAGATAAAACTAATCTTTGCCAGCCAAGAGCGCTCCAGAGACAGAAATCATTCTCTTCGGATCCACCCCATCTCTATCCTCTTGAATATGTTCATTAAGTCGCTAAGGAAACATGCCCTAGTGAATGTCTGTGTCTTGAGCCATGTTATTGCTTTACTTACTGCCATGACTTCCATAGTCAGGCTACATGTGGTTTCAGTGAAAGCACCAGAGTTCTCCTTCACAATTCTCCCTCCGGCCCGAGCCGTAAAGGCCCATGAGCTTCTCACATGTCGGACGACCGACCCATCTGTGTAGATGACAGCATCACCGTCTAGTGAATTCTCGAAAATTCAACGCTTGTACTTCCGCCTCCACAGCAGTCGGATTTTCTTGTCTGCATTTTCTATCTAATTTGATGCAAACTGAAAAGAATGTGCAGAAATCTGCTGGCACTTGTACCCACTCCTCGCCAGGTTCTAAGTCCTCAAGTGAACACACCTGTTGAAGAATGTCTTCGGCTTGACCCATCCACGACCGTCCTCTTTTTAACCTGCTGCCTTTCACCTTCATAATTTCACTATGCAGTGGATGTTGTGTGTTTGCGTTAACTCTGAGGTAGGCGTGTGCTCTGTAAACTTGTATTCTGTCTTCAATGGTTGGAAAATCAAGAATGTAGCGCATCGCCCTGCATGCTGTATCTCTTGTACATCCAAGAATATTGCGTATAGCTCCATTCTGTATCCTTTCTATCTGCTTACGGCTGAGAGTCAGGATTGCCATTGCATACTCAAAAACAGACATGACCAGCCCCTCGTACAACAGACATAGATAGCACTGCTCACAGTTTGCTGCCGCCATCACCCGCATCGCAGCCAAACCCCGCTTGGCCTTTGTTATCACCTGGTCTATGTGCTCATTATAAGCAAGGCTTCGATCAAACCGTATCCCCAGGTAATTCATTGCCTGCGTTCTTTCCACCCTCTCTGAACACAGCTTTACAGTTGGTGTTGGAGTGTTGACAATATGATTATTCAACGAGAACCAAGTCACTGTTGCCTTTGTTGGGTTGACCATTGCCCCAGCTTCATCATACCAAGTACTTATGCGATTGAGTTCGGTTTGTAGTTCCACAGCAACCTGCTCTCTATCCTTACCCTGACGATACACTAAAACATCATCGGCATATGACAATGTCCTACCAGATCCAGTGATCTGCTCACTGGTGATTCTCACTGTGTAGGCGTTGAACAGTACCGGAGATAATGGTGATCCCTGTGGTAGGCCAGGATATATTGTTGTAATGGAGTTAGTTTATGCATGTCCCAGGTACAGTTGTGTCAGCACAACTCAATGGAGTTAGTTTATGTATGTCCCAGGTACAGTTGTTCGAGAATAACTTAATGGAGTTAGTTTATGCATGTCCCAGGTACAGTTGTGTGAGAATAACTCAATGGAGTTAGTTTATGCATGTCCCAGGTATAGTTGTGTGAGAATAACTCAATGGAGTTAGTTTATGCATGTCCCAGGTACAGTTGTTCGAGAATAACTCAATGGAGTTAGTTTATGCATGTCTCAGGTAATGTTGTGTGAGAATAACTCAATGTAGTTAATTTATGCATGTCCCTGGTACAGTTGTTCGAGAATAACACAATGGAGTTAGTTTATGCATGTCGCAGGTACAGTTGTGTGAGAGTAACTCAATGGAGTTAGTTTATGCATGTCCCAGGTACAGTTGTTCGAGAATAAGCTCAATGGAGTTAGTTTATGCATGTCCCAGGTACAGTTGTTCGAGAATAGCACAATGGAGTTAGTTTATGCATGTCCCAGGTACAGTTGTGTGAGAATAACTCAATGGAGTTATTTTATGCATACCCCAGGTACAGTTCTGTGAGAATAACTCAATGGAGTTAGTTTATGCATGTCTCAGGTACAGTTGTGTGAGAATAACTCAATGGAGTGTCTCAGGTACAGTTGTGTGAGAATAACTCAATGGAGTTAGTTTATGCATGTCTCAGGTACAGTTCTGTGAGAATAACTCAATGGAGTTAGTTTATGCATGTCTCAGGTACAGTTGTTCCAGAATAACTCAATTGAGTTGGGAGAGGTCCCAGTTACAGTTGAATATTGAGTACACATATTCCAGGCAGGCAATGACCAGTTACAGTTGTTCGAGAATAACTCAATCAGGTAACATGACAGTCTGGAGGGAAAAGTTGAAGGCACAAGGGCTAGAGGCTGTCAAAGATATAAATGGACAGACTACATCAAGATGAGTCACGATTCGGTCTAGCAGAATGTAAAAACCAAAGCTCAAACAGAAATTACAGGAGATCCATTACTGCCAACCTTCAATACGAAGACGGTTCTGCATGATGATGTCTCATGACGCTACCAGAACGGCTGACAGATGTTTGTGTACATTTCTATTTTTCCTTGTTTGACTAACGGCCATGAGTTGACTATCCATGTGCAGTGTGTCCGTATGCATGTCCTGTCCCGACTTCACATATAAAACATATACATGTTCCCCTGCTGATCGTCAGCTAGGAGTGACAGCCTTCTGTCTCGTGTACTGCCAATCATCTTATACTCCATGCAGTGTGGCGTTAATGATCATGTCTGTCCACAGCCCTCTGTCTCGTGTACTGACAATCATCTTATACTCCATGCCGTGTGGCGTTGATGATCATGTCTGTCCACAGCCCTCTGTCTCGTGCGCTGTCAATCTTTTTATACTCCATGCCGTGTGGCGTTGATGATGTGTGTCCACAGCCCTCTGTCTCGTGCGCTGTCAATCTTTTTATACTCCATGCCGTGTGGCGTTGATGATGTCTGTCCACAGCCCTCTGTCTCGTGCGCTGTCAATCTTTTTATACTCCATGCCGTGTGGCGTTGATGATCATGTCTGTCCACAGCCCTCTGTCTCGTGCGCTGTCAATCTTTTTATACTCCGTGTCGTGTGGCATTGGTGATGTGTGTCCACAGCCTACTGTCTCGCGTGCTTCCAATCCTCTTATACTCCATAACGTATGGCGTTGATGATTATGTTTGTCTACAGCCTTCTGTCTCGTGTATTGCCAATCATTTCTGATACCGATGTTCTCCCATACTACGATGTAAAAGTGACCAGCACCTTGTCTCTGGGTCTCCCCTGACACCCCAGCTTTCCCCTCCTGATGACAGGCCTCTCCCCTGACACCCCAGCTTTCCTCTCCTTATGACAGGCCCACAGAATGTAGACCGCTACTTCTGATGCCAGCAACCAGTTCTCTTTGAGTGAACTTTTTTCAAGATATCTTCATGTATAGGAACATTATATACACGTTTGGGGACATATTACAAATATGTGTGGGAACATATCACATACACATTTGTAGGAATATATTACAACTACATGATTGGAAACATATTACAGACATGTGTGGGAACATATTATAGACTTGTGTGGGAACATATTATAGACATGTGTGGGAACATATTACAGACATGTATGGTAACATATTACAGACACATGTGTGGGAACATATTACAGACGTGTGGAAACTTTGCAGACACGTGTGTGAGGACATATTACAGACATGTATGGTAACATATTACAGACACATGTGTGGGAACATATTACAGACACATGTGTGGGAACATATTAAAGACACGCGTGTGGGAACATATTACAGACACATGTGTGGGAACATATTACAGACACATGTATGGGGACATATTACAGACACATGTATGGGAACATATTACAGACACATGTGTGGGAACATATTACAGACACTTATGTGGGAACATATTACAGACACTTGTGTGGGAACATATTACAGACACTTGTGTGGGAACATATTACAGACACATGTGTGGGAACATATTACAGACACATGTATGGGAACATATTACAGACACTTCTGTGGGAACATATTACAGACACTTTTGTTGGAACATATTACAGACAATTTTGTGGGAACATATTACAGACACATGTGTGGGAACATATTACAGACACATGTATGGGAACATATTACAGACACATGTATGGGAACATATTAGACACTTTTGTGGGAACATTACAGACACATTTGTGGGAACATATTACAGACACATGTGTGGGAACATATTACAGACACATGTATGGGAACATATTACAGACACATGTGTGGGAACATATTATAGTCACATGTGTGACGGAGCAAGCACTTAGTTGCGGCTGTTCGGGTTGAGAACAGTTTACCTGCTGCTGGTATTGTAAATTTCCTAAAACTAATTGAAAAGGGCGCGTTGTTATTCCAACTTGACAAAAGTATTGTTCTGTTTTATAACTGTGGGTATAGTTAAAAGGAGTTGTATACATAAGAACATGGTGAAACGGATTGTACAATATGTGTGCCACATTTGGTGTGTGCACAAGCCCACAAGACTGCACGGAATCTTCACACATGTGATCACACAACCTGGCGGGATCAGATAACACCAGGCAGTACTGGCTAACCTCAATGTATCTACACTTGAGATGTCTATCGCCACGATCATACAGTTGACAACCTTCTGCCTTGCCCATCTCTGGGCCACGCCTTCCCCTTTTTACATCGTTATCTCCCACGTACATTGCTTTTGTGGGCACGTTTCAATGTCTCTCTGCTGGTGTTTGTCTGTGTGTGGCCTGGCTATTTTCGTCGTTATATCCCATGTACATTGCCTTTGTGTGCTCGTGTCCATGTCTCTCTCCTGGTGTGTGTCTGTTTGTGTGTGACTCGGTCATATAGCATAATCGAGACAACACAGACCTGATGTAAAATTGGTGATGGCATGACACGGTGAACCATGACCGTCACCGCCTGTGACGATGATATTTAAAAGTTAGTTGTGTGTCCTTTACAGGACGTTGCAATCAACATCAGCATTGACTGACTGCTTGTGATTGGCTAGACAATGTTAGTGCTGTAGGTTGTCATGGCTTTCTGAACGATAGCACCTCATATCATCGAAATGTCACTAGCCGCTGGGAAACGGCGCCAGTTCGATTACATTTAACATTGAAATATTGCACCATTCTGTACTTCAGAACAATGTGCAACTGTCTGCCCAATTCTGGATCTCTTTCCATAAAACCCGTCTATCCGACACAATGGCAACACATTATATTTGGTCTTCAGTCACACGATTGCAATAGCTAGTCATTCCCACAGCCATTGATGACCACCCACTGGGGCAGTCTGAGATCAGCAGGCCATAGATTTGTATTTTCTCCGTCTGGCGGGATTGATCGGGTTCTTGAGTCGAGATATAGATGCCAGGATAGGCGGTCGGATAGGGTCTCTCTCACGCCAGACCGACAGTGGAGAGGGCCTCTCGCACGCCAACTTTTATATTAAGACTGACACTAGAGAGGCAGCAAACAACGCCGGTGTCACGTGATATCCCTGAAAGTATTATGAAGTTATCAATCGCCGAAGAACCATCCAGACATTTAAATAATGCGGGTAATTTAATTCGCAGATACCACTCGACTATCACTGAAGACTAGACGAAGACGTGGCAATGTATTTTATGAGTGAAAATCAGTGTCTGGGGACCTGTTTTTCATGATGCCTTTTCAGAATCACTACCAACGTCAGTTGTGATTGTTTACAAGTATTTGTAGAATATCGTCTGTCAAAGAGTTCAAAAGTATTGCTTATTGAATAATATCTGTCAGAAACTGTTCACAACTTTTGTTTATGGAATACAGTCTGTCAAAAACTGTTCACAACTATTGTTGGTGGAATATCGTCTGTCAGAAACTGTTCACAACTATGGTTGGTGGAATAGCGTATGTCAGAAACTGTTCACAACTATTGTTGGTGGAATACCGTATGTCAGAAACTGTTCACAAGTATGGTTGGTGGAATAGCGTATGTCAGAAACTGTTCACAACTATTGTTGGTGGAATACCGTATGTCAGAAACTGTTCACAAGTATGGTTGGTGGAATATCGTCTGTCAGAAACTGGTCACAACTATTGTTTGTGGAATATCGTCTGTCAGAAACTGGTCACAACTATTGTTTGTGGAATATCGTCTGTCAAAAACTATTCACAACTATTGTTGGTGGAATACCGTATGTCAGAAACTGTTCACAACTATTGTTGGTGGAATACCGCATGTCAGAAACTGTTCACAACTATTGTTGGTGGAATATCGTATGTCAGAAACTGTTCACAACTATTGTTGGTGGAATATCGTATGTCAGAAACTATTCACAACTATTGTTGGTGGAATACCGTATGTCAGAAACTGTTCACAACTATTGTTGGTGGAATACCGCATGTCAGAAACTGTTCACAACTATTGTTGGTGAAATATCGTATGTCAGAAACTGTTCACAACTATTGTTGGTGGAATATCGTATGTCAGAAACTGTACACAACGATTGTTGGTGGAATACCGTATGTCAGAAACTGGTCACAACTATTGTTGGTGGAATATCGTCTGTCAAAAACTATTCACAACTATTGTTGGTGGAATATCGTATGTCAGAAACTGTTCACAACTATTGTTGGTGGAATACCGTATGTCAGAAACTGTTCACAACTATTGTTGATGGAATATCGTATGTCAGAAACTGTTCACAACTATTGTTGGTGGAATATCGTCTGTCAAAAACTGTTCGCAACTATTGTTGGTGGAATACCGTATGTCAGAAACGTCACAACTATTGTTTGTGGAATATCGTCTGTCAGAAACTGTTCACAACTATTGTTTGTAGAATGTCGTCTGTCAGAAACTGGTCACAATTATTGTTTGTGGAATATTATCTGTCAGAAACTGGTCACAAATATTGTTTTTGGAATATCGTCTGTCAAAAACATTTCATAAATGTTGTTTGTGGAGTATCGTATGTCAAAAACTTCACAACTATTGTTTGTGGATTAGTACACACTAAAATCTTGCACGCATAGGATGTAATGTAACAGCACACACAACAGTGTTGCATGCATATGTTTAATGTAAGACCACACACTACAATGTTGCATGCACAAGTTACAACGTTACATGTAGGCTTAGTTTAGTTAAGTTTAGTCGACGGATCAACGTCACGGCACACGGGTGTAACCCATAAGTGCTCCATTCTACTCCTAACTCAAGCCTGAGTCCGGAGAATCTCAGCTCAGTGCATGAACTCCGTAGCACTGGCGAGGATCCTGAAATACTTTGGGTAGATTATTAACTCGAAATTTTGGCCGGGCAGTGCCGTTAGGCTACTCTTTTTCGATTTCCAACTGCCAAGGGATTTTTTACGTGCGCAACAATACACACGGACGTCCGATCTCACTACCCAGAGACGAGGGGAAATTTTGTTACTAGAAGTCCACGTGAAAAAATCCCGGCCCTCACCGGGGCTTCAACCCGGGACTCCAGCACTCGGGGCGGACACCATACCTCGAGACCACTCAGCCCCCTCATGCAGGCGTTACACTGTTCAGATAAAAGTTACACGTGTACATTACAATTCTACACAAAGTCGTTACAATGATACGCAACACGTTCACGTTACAGTGCGTCACAACAGGTACACATTACAGTGGTAGGGGTTAGAATGTTACATGTAGAAGTTACACTGTAACAGGTAGGTGTTACAATGTCACACACATACATATCACAATGATACACGTATACACTGTCAAGATACACGTACACATGTACAAACTTTCGCAAGATACTTATTCTTGCCTAAATACACGTCACGTGACCTACCTGTGAAGCATCCAGAGCAACCATGGCCACGTCCTAATGCGTGTGCGTCAAACTCACAACCAGGTTCCGGTGTTAATCCTCATCTGCGATATATTAGATGGTTCCAATCCTCATTTACGATATATTAGATGGCTCTAATCCTCATCTGTGATGAATTGGTAGGTGACTAATCCTCATCTGCGATATTTTCGTCGGAGATAACCCTTATAAGTCTGATAGAGAGCTTCACTGTAATCCGCGAGAAATATGAATATGCGATAAATGTATGTCTGACATTAGTTCAGTGGGCTGACTGATGTCTGACACACTAGTTCTGTGGGCTGACTGATGTCTGACACACTAGTTCTGTGGGCTGACTGATGTCTGACACACTAGTTCATGTGGGCTGACTGATGTCTGACACACTAGTTCTGTGGGCTGACTGATGTCTGACACACTAGGTCTGCGGGCTGACCGTAATGTCTGACATGCTGTTCCTTGTTCCTGTAACATCACCCAATCAAGGTGTCTTCACATCCAATGCACAAGATCTTACCCTGGGTTCACAAGTCACCCCTGTGATGTACGTTGGCAGGCAGGTTAACAACACTGAAACCTCCATTTTTCACCTGCACCATTCAACGATCCAACATTGGCAGAACTTTTGTTTCAATTAAGTTTCTATTTTCTGACCACATCACCGCCTTCTCTCCCGCAATAACAATAATAATAAGGGGTACAAGAGGAAAACTGAAAGAATGAAAAAGCATCAGACTCAAAAGCATTCCGACAACTATTTTCAGATCAAGGTGAGGCTGGAAGATAAAATGCACAGAGCAAGAAAGGGTTAACCCCAAATAACCAATGTGGTGGTGTGTGGTGGTGTGTGTGTGTGTGTGTGTGTGTGTGTGTGCGCGCGTGCGTGCGTGCGTGCGTGCGTGTGTGTGTGTGTGTGTGTGTGTGTGTGTGTGACATGACTGCTATGTTATTAAGTAACTGTGAAGGCCTTACGAGATTAATTAACAATATATTTCCCACATGTGGTAAGTTAGCAGTGCGATCTATTGTTATTCTGCAACCTCAGTATATTTATTATATGTGTGTGTGTGTGTGTGTGTGTGTGTGTGTGTGTGTGTGTGAGAGAGAGAGAGAGAGAGAGAGAGAGAGAGAGAGAGAGAGAGAGCGAGAGCGAGAGCGAGAGAGAGAGAAAGTGAGAGAGAGAGCGAGAGAGAGAGAGAAAGTGAGAGAGAGAGAGAGCGAGAGAGAGAGAGCGAGAGCAAGAGAGAAAGTGAGAGAGAGAGCGAGAGAGAGAGAGAGAAAGTGAGAGAGAGAGAGCGAGAGAGCGAGAGCGAGAGAGAGAGAAAGTGAGAGAGAAAGTGAGAGAGAGAGCGAGAACGAGAGAGAAAGTGAGAGAGAGAGCGAGAGAGAGAGAGAGCAAGAGAGAGAGCGAGAGAGAGAGCGAGAGAGAGAGAGAGAGAGCGACAGCGAGAGAGCGACAGCGAGAGAGAGAGAGAGAGAGAGAGAGAGAGAGAGAGAGAGAGAGAGAGAGAGAGAGAGAGAGAGAGAGTTACTTGACGTTGTGGAACAAATATAATGTAACCCGCTCAGCGCAACTTCTGGCCTAGTGACCGAGAGAACGATACCCTATTTGGAAACCGTTTCCCTCGAGTAGCGTTCATTGTGCTTAACTGGAGAAACGAGACACTGTCAATGAGGAATGATCATATTTGCTGCCACGGGTCTCCCTGTAGGACAGTTTACACAATACAGATATATGTCAGTGAATACAAGTACACGTAAATACAGCAACTATTCACGGTTCCAGGCTGGTGTGTCAGGCGTGTCTATGGGATATGTTGCTTATACTAGGATAGCATTTCTACTGGAGATGTGGCTGCAATATAATATACAACCGTCTTGTTCGAGACGTACTTCTTAGGTGCATAACTAGCTGGATACGACTAGTCACCTAGATATACTGAACTATCTACATTTTGCCATCAAGATATACTGAACTATCTACATTTTCCCATCAAGATATACTGAACTATCTACATTTTGCCATCAAGTTATACTGAACTATCTACATTTTGCCTTAAAGACATACTGAACTATCTACATTTTGCATCAAGATATGCTGAACTATCTACATTTTGCCATCAAGATATACTGATCTATCAACATTTTGCCATCAAGATATACTGAACTATCTACATTTTGCCATCAAGATATACTGAACTATCTACATTTTGTCATCAAGATAACTGAACTATCTACATTTTGCCATCAAGATATACTGAATTATCTACATTTTACCATAAAGATATACTGAACTATCTACATTTTGCATCAAGATATACTGAACTATCTACATTTTGCCATCAAGATATACTGATCTATCAACATTTTACATTCACGATATACAGAACTATATACATTTTGCCATCAAGACATACTGAACTATCTATATTTTGCGATCAAGATATACTGAACTATCTACATTTTGCCATCAATATATACTGAACTATCTACATACAGCCATCAATATATACTGAACTATCTACACATATCCATCAGGATATACTGAAATGTGCACATCTAGCCATCAAAATATACTGAATTATCTACATCTAGCCATAAGGATATACTGAACTGTCTACATCTAGCCATCAAGATATACTGAACTATCTACATCTAGCCGTCATGATGTACTGAACTATCTACATCTAGCCATCATGATATACTGAATTATCTACATCTAGCCATCAGGATATACTGAACTATCTACATCTAGCCATCAGTATATACTGAACTATCTACATCTAGCCATCAAGATATACTGAACTATCTACATGTAGCCATCAGTATATACTAAACTATCTACATCTAGCCGTCAAGATATACTGAACTATCTACATGTAGCCATCTTAATATACTGAACTATCTACATGTAGCCATCAAGTTATACTGAACTATTTACACCTAGCCATCAAGATATACTGAACTATCTACATCTAGCCATCAAGATATAATTCACTATCTACATCTAGCCATCAAGATATACTTCACTATCTACATCTAGAAATTAAGATATACTTAACTATCTACATCTAGCCATCAAGATATACTGAACTATCTACACCTAGCCATCAGTATATACTGAACTATCTACACCTTGCCATCAGTATATACTGAACTATCTACATCTAGCCATCAAGATATACTTCACTATCCACACACAAAAAATAAGATATACTTAACTATCTACATCTAGCCATCAAGATATACTGAACTATCTACATCTAGCCATCAAGATATACTTCACTATCTACATCTAGAAATTAAGATATACTTAACTATCTACACCTAGCCATCAAGATATACTGAACTATCTACATCTAGCCATCTGGATATAATGAACTATCTACATCTAGCCGTCAGGATATACTGAACTATCTACATCTAGCCGTCAGGATATACTGAACTATCTACATCTAGCCGTCAGGATATACTGAACTATCTACATCTAGCCAGTCAGGATATACTGAACTATCTACATCTAGCCGTCAGGATATACTGAACTATCTACATCTAGCCGTCAGGATATACTGAACTATCTACATCTAGCCGCCAGGATATACTGAACTATCTACATCTAGCCGTCACGATATACTGAACTATCTACATCTAGCCGTCAGGACATACTGAACTATCTACATCTAGCCGTCAGTAGTAACTGAACTATCTACATCTAGCCGTCAGGATATACTGAACTATCTACATATAGCCATCAGGATATACTGAACTATCTACATCTAGCCATCAGTATTAACTGAACTATCTACATCTAGCCATCAGGATATACTGAACTATCTACATCTAGCCGTCAGGATATACTGAACTATCTACATCTAGCCATCAGTATTAACTGAACTATCTACATCTAGCCGTCAGGATATACTGAACTATCTACATCTAGTCGTCAGGATATACTGAACTATCTACATCTAGCCGTCAGGATATACTTAACTATCTACATCTAGCCGTCAGGATATACTGAACTATCTACATCTAGTCATCAGGATATACTGAACTATCTACATCTAGCCATCAGGATATACTGAACTATTTACATCTAGACATCATGGTATACTGAACTAGCTACATCTAGCCATCAAGATATACTGAACTATCTACACCTAGACATCAGGATATACTGAACTATTTACATCTAGACATCAGGATATACCGAACTATTTACATCTAGACATCAGGATATACCGAACTATGAACATCAACGTCATCAAGATATACTGAACTATCGACATCTAGCCGTCAGGATATACTGAACTATTTACATCTAGACATCATGGTATACTGAACTAGCTACATCTAGTCGTCAGGATATACTGAACTATCTACATCTAGCCGTCAGGATATACTTAACTATCTACATCTAGCCGTCAGGATATACTGAACTATCTACATCTAGTCATCAGGATATACTGAACTATCTACATCTAGCCATCAGGATATACTGAACTATTTACATCTAGACATCATGGTATACTGAACTAGCTACATCTAGCCATCAAGATATACTGAACTATCTACACCTAGACATCAGGATATACTGAACTATTTACATCTAGACATCAGGATATACCGAACTATTTACATCTAGACATCAGGATATACCGAACTATGAACATCAACGTCATCAAGATATATTGAACTATCGACATCTAGCCGTCAGGATATACTGAACTATTTACATCTAGACATCATGGTATACTGAACTAGCTACATCTAGCCATCAAGATATACTGAACTATCTACACCTAGACATCAGGATAAACTGTACTATTTACATCTAGACATCAGGATATACCGAACTATTTACATCTAGACATCAGGATATACCGAACTATGAACATCAACGTCATCAAGATATACTGAACTATCGACATCTAGCCGTCAGGATATACTGAACTATCTACATCTAGTCATCAGGATATACCGAACTATGAACATCAACGTCATCAAGATATACTGAACTATCTACATCTAGCCAGCAAGATATACCGAGCTATCAACATTAAGTCAGTAAGATGTACATAACAAATAATGGGAAATAAGCAATCAATAAAATACGTCGAGAAAAACATGGTCAGATATACACACAGACACTGGTGAGCTATGTCACTGTCAAACAATAACTGCATTCCAAACAATAACAGAACATCAACAAACAGAATAACAAACGATACAAATCAACTGCAATAAAACCAAGAGACTGGGAAGGATCAACAGACAATGAAGCTCAACTGCGTAATCATGAATGGCTATTTCACAGAAACAAATCAATGCGCAGACACGGCCTGTCTCCGTGTCACTGACCTCGGACACATCCCCAGGGACTCTTGTTCTGAAAGTATCCATCTTGTCTGCCTGACCAGCGACAGATGTTTGCCAAAGATGGCGCGAGAAACATTCGATTGACAACCAACGGCAAGAAACCTGCCAGATCTTCTATTTCCGTGCCGGAATCTCCAGGGGAACGGCAAGCATGGCCGCACACGGGCCGACTTTATGGCCGTGTTTGGTGGGGCACCGGCAAATATTGTCTAGCCATTATCGTGAATATCATGGGAGTTAGTGCCGTCTTCTGGCTGACTGTGGCCGTTAGCAACATTGACGAGGCTGTGCTTCAGGATGAATGCGTTCCATGCAGCCGGGATGTTGCTGATCATATCATTCTTGATTCTTATTTCTGCCGTTGTCCGCGTGTGTAGACGCCCCATCCTATTCCCATCTGCTGGCCCGTCCCATTCCACTTCATCCGCTGTTTGCAACACGTATTCTCCACTGATGCCCTTTATTACAGTGAGGCCTATTGCACGCACTGGGAACATGCCAGACAACGGAACGTTACCGCACAGTAAAACATTCAACAATAGAGGGCACGAGCCATGGACCCCGCACAGCTTATGCTTCACCTAAAAGCCGTATGGCATTCACAAAAACAATGTGTGAATAGTCGACTTTCCGTGGTTTCTCCTGGTGGGAAAACGTCTAAATATAGCACAACAGAAAGACAGTACACCTGGCGACGCCAGTGAAGAGTGAACGGTGCCCAGAAACACCAATGTGTACACTACACCAGTGACGAGTGAACGGTGCCCAGAAACACCAATGTGTACACTATACTAGTGACGAGTGAACTATGTCCAGAAACACCATTGTCTACACTACACGAGTGACGAGTGAACGGTGCCCAGAAACACCAATGTGTACGGTACACCAGTGACGAGTGAACGGTTCCCAGAAACACCAATGTGTACACTACACCAGTGACGAGTGAACGGTTCCCAGAAACACCAATGTGTACACTACACCAGTGACGAGTGAACTGTGCCCAGAAACACCAATGTGTACACTACACCAGTGACGAGTGAACGATGTCCAGAAACACCATTGTGTACACTACACCAGTGACGAGTGAACGGTGCCCAGAAACACCATTGTGTACACTACACCAGTGACGAGTGAACGGTTCCCAGAAACACCAATGTGTACGGTACACCAGTGACGAGTGAACGGTTCCCAGAAACACCAATGTGTACACTACACCAGTCACGAGTGAACGATGTCCAGAAACACCATTGTGTACACTACACCAGTGACGAGTGAACGGTTCCCAGAAACACCAATGTGTACACTACACCAGTGACGAGTGAACTGTGCCCAGAAACACCAATGTGTACACTACACCAGTGACGAGTGAACGGTTCCCAGAAACACCAATGTGTACACTACACCAGTGACGAGTGAACGGTTCCCAGAAACACCAATGTGTACACTACACCAGTGACGAGTGAACGGTTCCCAGAAACACCAATGTGTACACTACACCAGTCACGAGTGAACGATGTCCAGAAACACCATTGTGTACACTACACCAGTGACGAGTGAACGGTGCCCTGAAACACCAATGTGTACAATACACCAGTGACGAGTGAACGGTGCCCAGAAACACCAATGTGTGACAATGCCTGCTGGTATGCGGAAGAAGAAAGGCCTCACAAGAACACTTTATGGGCGGCTAGCGTACTAAAGTGTGCCGGCGCTGGCTGAGGGGTGGTGAACGCGTTTCACAATTCGCCGTCATACCGAGTCCACGGTTCCATATCTGCTGCAGACAATTTGGAAGCAGGCAGCCTTGCGTTGATTTCGTCGGTCGTTCAGAAATCAATGGCAAACTACCGTATGTGAAAATTGTCGAGTAAATTAAAAACAAGCCAAAAATGCTGGGGCTGACTGTAAGGGACATAAGCTAACTAACTATTGTACTAGATGACAATCAATAGACGTCACACGGATGACTGCGCCAGATTGTTCCTGGAAAACGTTGGATGTCGGAGCTATCATGCTTGACTGACGGCTCGAGCCAGGCCTCCTGCAACCCCGGGCAAGTGGACAGCAGTCCTGGGCGGAGACAACCAGAATAACCGACCGAATATGTGGAGAATACAATGGCCGACACAAACATCAGAAATAGACTCGATTGAAAATACATGTCTGAAAACAAAACATGTAAGATGTAATAGAAACCGCGTGATTCGAAACAGAACCCAGAGAGAGAGAGAGAGAGAGAGAGAGAGAGAGAGAGAGAGAGAGAGAGAGAGAGAGAGAAAGAGAGAGAGAGAGAGCGAGAGAGAGAGAGAGAGAGAGAGAGAGAGAGAGAGAGAGAGCATCGGCAGCACTGATCGATGGTCTGTGCCCATGTCAACAGTAGCCGGTGGAGCCGTGCAATCAGTGATACAACAAATGACCTGCAGCAAGAGATGGAGGTCTCGCCAACATCCTACTTCCAGCAATACAACACTTACTGCTGTCAGTAACTGTTGCTGTGCCGGGTTTACGATGAAGCAAACACAATGTAGGGCGAAGTATCATTCACAGTATTAGATATTGAAGCTTCCATCTCTGTTAGACATCTCGAATATACGAGTGGGCTTCAAATGAAGGCCTTAAAAGTGTGATAGAAATTACAATAACCACGCTATGGTTTTGTAACCTGTCAATATTGTTGTTAAGGATGTCAAGAGGGTTGAGCACGTGACATCAGGGTGCAGACGAACACGGTGACGTCCTAGGGACAGTTTAAATATGGCCGCCTCACTCTTCAGACGCACCAAAGAGGAGCAGCGTTCTGATATTTTTCTTTAGCAAAGAAGGGGTGAAACCTATAGAAATTCATCGGCGAATGAAGGTCCAATATGGCGATGCATGTCTGTCAGTCCAGCAAGTGTATGAGTGGAGCAGGAAGTTTCAAAACGGCGTGACTTCTGTGACAGACTGTTCACGACCGGATCAGGCACACCAAGTAGTGACCCCAGAGTCAATATTTCTACAGGAATCCAAGCACTTTATCAGCACTGGAGGACTTGCATTAAACGAAAAATGATATGTTTGTTCTTACTTCTTCAGAATATATCCAATACACCTCCCCCCGCCCCCCTTTTTCCGAACCACGCCAGATATCACGTATAAAATATTATCAATCAATCAATCATGTGCCATGCCGGAAAGCGTGGGCGGTCATGACTCGCCATTTCACTCGATCACCAGCGTCGTGGATCAGCTCAGTGTTCCTGTCTCGTCCATGCCTATGTGGCCAAGCCATCCAGGTATTTTCCTCTCGGTCTTCCTCTTGGTCTGTTCCCTTCGATCTTGCCAGTTGTCACTAAGTTCTCCAATCCATTTCTTCTCATAACATGTCCAAACAATTTTGACTGTCTACGTCTAATTTCTCTAATCAATTTACGATTTTCATTTGTCTCCTGTAGTACTTGGTCATTGGTTTTTCTGTCTGTCCATGGTATTCTTTGCATTTTCCTCAGAAACCACATTTCTGCAGCCATCAGATGTTTTTCAGCTTGACTGCACATTGTCCAAGTTTCACATCCATACAACAGAACAGGCTCTATGTATCCCCTCAACACTCTTTTTCTCGTTTCAATTGACATCTTTTTATTGGTCAGAATGTTTTTCATCTTGCTAAAGGCTACTTTCGCCATGGACGATTCTTGTTCTAATCTCTTCAAGGCATCTCCCATCAGATGTTATGACTGTTCCAAGATAATTGTACCGATTCACTTGTTGAAGAGTATTCCCATTTACTTGTATATTACATTGTGGTACTACGTTCTTCCTAGTGACGACCACAACCTGTGTCTTCTTACAATTTAATTCCAACCCTAGCTGCTCACTGTGTACAACAACTGCGTCTACTAATTGTTGTAGATCTTGTGCATTGTCTGCAATCAAAACTGTATCATCTGCATATCTAATGTTATTGATGATATAATGCTAGACACAGTAAACGTTTAGATATATTACACATTCCGAAGCCTAGGATTGACTTATACAAAACAAGCTTAACGTACTCTGCAGCTCAGCTGTGGAACAATCTTCCACAAGAAATCAAAGACATCACCAATCCCTATTCATATAATCGCAAATTACTCGAACACTATCTCAGTACGGATTATCTTCCCCCTTAATAATAGAGATAATAATAATAATAACAAAACCCTAGTATAACAGCCAGTCCCCTTTTGGTTGGCCAGTATATTCCACATGGCTAATAACAAGTGTCAGACCATTATCTAATTTTACTGTGTCATGTAGTTTTGATGTTCGCATTTTGCCCATGCCTTTATAATGCATATCTTTTATATTGTTACTGTTCTCTGTTAGCCTTGAATGATGTGTGAATGAAATAATGTATGAAAGAGAGTTATAGAAGGGCAGAATGTTAGACGGGCCTGCGTGCCCAATTCTTAACCCTTTGAAAATAAAGTTTGTTTAGTTCGATGTTTCGTCCTCCAATGCTGATTCCATTTATATCTTCTACATTCCTGAAAATATTTTCACTGTATAGGGAAAAAAGATCATTATCAATCATTATGGCAGCTTGTTGTTTCCAATATATGTTTTTTATAAGTCTAATGTCTTTCCCATCAATTTGTAGATCTGCAAGCATATCTACAATGAAGACATATCTAACTTTATCAAAAGCCTTTGTGTAGTCAATAAAGCAAAGATGTATATCCTTGTTTACTTCTATAGAACGCTCAATTACTGTTCGCAGCATATACACAGCATTTACTGTACCCTTTCCTTCTACAAACCCACATTGTTCTTTCCCTATTTCAGGTTGTATTTTCTTCCTCACTCTTTGCATAATAATTCGTAGCAAAATCTGTGTGACGTGACTCATTATACTAATTGTTCTATGTTGATCACATTCCAATACATCTGCAATATTAAGTTAGAAATTCAAGCTTTCGGTTGCTGTCAGAAATAACCGATATTAAGTTAACAATTCAAGCTTTAGTTTGCTGTCAGAAATAAATGATATTAAGTTAGAAATTCAAGCTTTCGTTTGCTGTCAGAAATAACCGATATTAAGTTAGAAATTCGAGCTTTCGTTTGCTGTCAGAAATCACCAATATTAAGTTAGAAATTCAAGCTTTCAGTTGCTGTCAGAAATCAACAACATCAAAATAGAAATTCAAGCTTTCGGTTGCTGTCAGAAATAACCGATATTAAGTTAGAAATTCATGCTTTCGTTTGCTGTCAGAAATCATCAATATTAAGTTAGAAATTCAAGCTTTCAGTTGCTACCAAAAATCACCAATATTAAGTTAGAAATTCAAGCTTTCGGTTGCTGTCAGTAATCAACAATTTCAAGTTAGAAATTCAAGCTTTCGTTTGCTGTCAGAAATCACAAATAAGTTAGAAATTCAAGCTTTCGTTTGCTGTCAGAAATCATCAATATTAAGTTAGAAATTCAAGCTTTCAGTTGCTACCAAAAATCACCAATATTAAGTTAGAAATTCAAGCTTTCGGTTGCTGTCAGTAATCAACAATTTCAAGTTAGAAATTCAAGCTTTCGTTTGCTGTCAGAAATCACAAATAAGTTAGAAATTCAAGCTTTCGGTTGCTGTCAGAAATCACCAATATTCAGTTAGACATTCAGATTTGTGGGGTTTGTAATCACATTGGGCCGTAAGTATTGGGAGTGGCCAGGAGGCGCTACAGAAGCAGAAATTCAGCAATTAATTCATGACTACTCTCGTCCTAGCGATGTGATTATCTATGCTATACCGATGGCTCTGTGTAAAGAGGCAACAGTCCTAGGGATTCATAGCAAAAGAAAATGGCCGATGTCTGGTAAACGGAAACTTGGCATACGACACCACAAGCTCAAGTCTGAGAATGGAGGTGGGGGTGGTTACTGCAACTATCCGCAGGTTGGAGAACAAACAGTATAGGCATGTGGTGATTGTAACTGATTCACAAACCATGCTGTTAAATGTGAAGACTGGCATGCTTCGTGCAGAATGGCATGCACCGATTCAGAGGTCACTGGTTGTGAGCATTCGCTGGATCTTTCCTCCAGGACACTCTGGTGTGGTTGGAAATGAACAGGCAGACAGATTGGCTGGTGCCACATCATTAAGGGGTGATTTGATGCAGGATAAGGCAGGTGTGGTGAAGGCCCTCTGGAAGAATGTGAATAATGCAGGCGAACTGATGGACTATCATGGTCTAGAGTGAATGCGGCAGCAAGGGGTGGTCATAGGATCTGGTCGACAGTCCTCATTCAGAAGTAAAGCAACGGGCACTATTAGTGCTGGAACTCTTCGCTGGCTGTTGAAGTTGAGGAATGAGCGCTTATGGAAATGCCCCGAGTGCCTTGGTTTCGGTTCTTGACTCAACACAATTCAAGTTAGAAATTCAAGCTTATGGTTGCTGTCACAAATTTCCAATATTCAGTTAGAAATTCAAGCTGACGGTTGCGGTCACAAATCTCCAATATTCAGTTAGAAATTCAAGCTTACGGTTGGTGAACGAAATACTGTAGATGCTTAATACCCAGCCCTGTTCCACCCCTCACTCACGGGCTCAAAGGCCGCTCTTTTCTAATAACATGTGCTGGCGCGTGCTGGCACAGGAAGTGAAGTGCTGTAGCCAGGGTCAGGTCGGTGTATGTTTCTGACAGGGGACTTGGGAACTATGACAGGGACCTCTATCCGGGGCAGACGGTGTGGGAGAGTGTGTCTGTGTATGTGTGGTTGTGTGGGAGTGAGAGAGAGAGAGAGTGTGTGTATGAGTGAGAGAGTGTGTACGAGAGTGTGTGTGTGTGAATGTATGTGTGAGGTGTATGTGTGTGTGTGAATGTGTGTGTGTGTGTTGTGTGTGTGAATGAGTGAGAATGTGTGTATGTGTGTGAGAGTGTGTCAGGGAGAGCTTTAGAACTATGACAGTGACCTGAGTATGTATCAGGGGCGGACGGTATGTGTGTGAGAGAGCGTCAGTGTGTGTGTGTGTGTGTGTGTGTGTGTGTGTGTGTGTGTGTGTGTGTGTAGTTGTGAGGAAAGGCTTAAGAAAACTGACAAATTTAATATGAGATTACGTGGAGGCGTCTCTCTCTCTCTCTCTCTCTCTCTCTCTCTCTCTCTCTCTCTCTCTCGCTCTCTTGTGTGCATGCGAGCGTGTGTGTGTCTGTGTGTGTGCGTGTGTGTGTGTGTGTGTGTGTGTGTGGGGGAGGGAGGGGATACCTTTAGAAATACACCCACGATCAACACGAATCAAATATGTAAAGACGTGTGGTTGGGAAGTGAAGGATAAACTGTGTGTGGTTGGGGAAGTGTCCTGGCACCTGTGTGTGGTTGGGGAAGTGTCCTGGCACCTGTGTGTGGTTGGGGAAGTGTCCTGGCACCTGTGTGTGGTTGGGAAGAAGAAAAAAAAGCTTTTAGCAACAAAAAGCTGGTAAATACGAACACCAGGACATCGCTCAATTGAAGTGAGAGGAACCATATCCGGGCGGGAGCGAGAGAGCCTGTCTACAAGAAAAGTGCACAGAGTCAACACTGACGCCCAGAGACCTCTATCCTCGGAGGCGGGGAAGAAAAGACAATCACACAGCTATGGCGGTGTTCGATAGATCGATATATGAACAACAGGTGAGGCTGTGAGATGGATGTTTGCCACGAACACTATTGTAGACGGCAGAAGTACAAGGCCCGGTGCCCGACATCACGCAGTCAATAATGTAGAATCCAATTACAGCTGGTAGCTCAGCACGCGGGTCTGCGGATCTGAAATCCACAGGGATAGAGGATTGAGAGGATGCCACAAGCATAGGGGATTAGGGGAGGGGGGGGGTGCAAACATAGGGATAGCGGGGGGAACATAAGCGTAGGGGATAGAGAGGAAATCACAAGCTATAGTGGATAGCGAGGGGAAAAAGCATAAAGGATAGAGGGAGAAAACAAGCATAGAGGATAGAGGGGAAAACACAAGCTATAGGGAATAGAGGGGAAAACACAAGCATATGGGATAGATGGGAAAACAAACATAGGAGATAGAGGAGAAGACAAGCACAGTGGATAGAGGGAAAGGTAAAATTAGGGGTAGGGGATAGAGAGGAAGACAAACAGAATATAGGGGAAGACACAAGCATAGGGGATAGAGGAGAAGACAAACATAGGAGATAGAGGGGAAGACAATGAGAACTTGGACAGTTACCACAGAGATGGAGGATAATTGTTGGGTAACGTGAGAGATGGAGGGTAATTGTTGGGTAACGTGAGAGATGGAGGGTAAATGTTGGGTAACGTGAGAGATGGAGGGTAATTGTTGGGTAACGTGAGAGATGGAGGGTAATTGTTGGGTAACGTGAGAGATGGAGAGTAATTGTTGGGTAACGTGAGAGATGGATGGTAATTGTTGGGTAACGTGAGAGATGGAGAGTAATTGTTGGGTAACGTGAGAGATGGAGGGTAATTGTTGGGTAACGTGAGAGATGAAGGGTAATTGTTGGGTAACGTGAGAGATGGAGGGTAATTGTTGGGTAACGTGAGAGATGGATGGTAATTGTTGGGTAACGTGAGAGATGGATGGTAATTGTTTTGTAACGTGAGAGATGGATGGTAATTGTTGGGTAACGTGAGAGATGGAGAGTAAATGCTGGGTAACGTGAGAGATGTATGGTAATTGCTGGGTAATGTGAGAGATGGAGAGTAATTCTTGGGTAACGTGAGAGACTGTCCCACTAACAGTTACTATAGTCCATTCACATTTGGTTGCCCTAATATAAAAATCCATATCTCAGTAACCATCTGAGGGAAAATTATGAGATTTAGCATATAACCTTATAATTATGTCCACCCAACAAAAAAATTGTTTGTTCTGGAGATTTTACAGCAGATTTCAATGCTTGTTTAAATGCGGTATATAATTTACGGGTCAGAGATGAGGTGCATATTATAAAATGTATTACATCTTCACCCAGAAACATCAGCAGTCAATGGTTAATTTTCTCGTGGTACACGAGGATGACCTTAAGAGAAACAGCCAGTGTTGCCATTTTGACGCTTTTCGCACCAAATTTAGTGCTTTTTCAAGCCATCTAGTGCAAAAATTTTACATTTAGCGCGGCCGCGCGAATTTGGTGCTTCACAATTTCTTTTGGGTGCTTTTTGGTGTTTTTTGGGGTGGGTAAAAATTACTTTAAAATCATTTTGGGAACACTAAAAAGCCGAATTTGAACTTAAGCGAGGGAGTAAAACAGTCTTAGTACATTACCGCGCAATATTCAAGTAATTTAACTCCCTTTAATACGATTTAGTTGAAGTGAGTGACTGCAACGCGCAGGCAATATGCAATGCGTTAAAAGATTGTTTTAAACAAGAATGGACTTGAGTTGCAAAGACTAGTTGCACTCGGCACTGACAATGCATCTGTCATGACAGGTGTAAACAATGGAGTATATACAAAATTAAAATCCGAAGTTCCTCATCTGGTACTAGTTAGGTGTGTATGTCATTCCCTTCAGCTGGCAGTGTTAAAGGCTACAGCTGCTTGTCTGCCCAGGAACATAGAGTTCATGATTAGAGAAACATATAACTGGTTTTCTCACTCAAGTCTTCGTCAAGCAAAGTACAGGGAGCTTTTTGCTTCAATAAATGATGGACAACATCCGCTGAAGGTTGTTCAATTAAGCCAGACACGATGGATGTCCATTCAATCTGCCATTGTCAGAATATTGCAGCAGTGGGTCGAACTCAGAACTCATTTTGATATAGCAAGACTCAACGAGCGCTGTTATACAGCAGAACTTCTAAATTCTATGTTTAGCGACATGAAAAACTATGTGTATCTCATATTTCTCAAGCATATTCTCGGAGAAGTTCAAAGTGTGAATAAGAAATTCGAAGCAGATATACAGGATCCAACAAAACTACTCAGCGATCTTGTCCAACTCACTGATTCTATCAGTTCAAAGATTGCTATTCCTGGGGGGAAAATAACAGAAAGTGATGCTATTCAAGATTATTTAGATCCTAATCCCAATCTAGGTTATGAGTTTGAGAAAACATAGCAGGCTGCCAGTTTCCTGAAGAGAAAGAAATTCGTGGAAGGTGCATCCAGTTTTTAACAGAGCTTTTGACACAGCTGCGTTTATGTTTGCCGATAACGTTCGAGTGTTGTCATGTCTTAGTGGAAGTGAATATCTACAGCCAATGAAGCCCAGTATATTGGATCTTGCTAAAATGTTTGTAGAAGATGCAGCTACTCTCACCCGCATCGATTTCCAGTGGAGAAAACTTCATCATATGCAGTGGACACAGACCTCTGACACACTTGGACTGTGGGCAGAAATAGCCTCATACAGGGATGCCACCGGTGAAAATCCTTTCCAAGATCTTACAGATTTAGCTTTAACTGTGCTCATTTTACCTCATTCTAATGCGGACGTGGAGCGTATTTTCAGTCAGATGGGAGTTATAAAATCAAAATTGCGGAACAGACTGAGCATCAAGAATTTGACAGCTGTTTTGACTATTAGATATGGGATGAAAAGATATGACAAATGCTGTCATGATTATAAACTACCTAAGGATATTCTACGAAAAATTGGATCACAGGAGGCATATACACGTTTCTTTCAATCATCATCATCATCATCGCAGGAGCAAACACAGCAGGAAATAGCTACAGAAACTGAAGAGGAGTTGTCTGACTGGGATTTGGCAGATCTGGAATAAACTTCATTCTAATATTCAGTGATAATAATAAATTATAATGTGCTACTTTATAACATTTTGAATGAATACCGCCAGTGCTTGTTTTAGTGCTTTCCCCAAAAATATTATTGCAATTTAGTGCTTTTTTTTTGGCTCGAGAGTAGTTCTGATTGGGATTTGGCGGATCTGGAATAAACTTCATTGTAATATGAAGTGATAATAATAAATGATAACGTGCTACCTTGTTACATTTTTTTTTTGGGGGGGGGGGGGGGTGTTTGGTGCTTTCCAACAAATGTTGGTGCTTTTTAGTGCTTTTTTGGGTCGATTTTTGTGCTTTTTCATGAAAAGGAGATGGCAACACTGGAAACAGCTCGCGTAGTGGACCGGGGGTGTTCAGAGTTGTCGTCAGTAATGTGGGTGCTTTCATGAAACGTGATTATTTTTATAAATCTTACCAATTATCGCTAACATCTGAATGTGTGAATATTGTTGAATGCGACTGAATGTGAAATTGTGTACACTTCAAAGCGTCGCTAAGAAGTTGTACACATATTTTTATCAAGAAGCTGATCGCAGGAAACTGTTTCATATACTATTACAGATCCCCATAAAAGAACAGTGCATGCACTGAGTTTGAGTAAACGGTCATTTCGTCGATGGGTGCAGGAATCTAGAATGAAACCACCACGCATCAAGCAAACGATTAGTAGAAAGGCAATTGTAGACAGCTTTGACATGGATGCCATAAGGCGAGCTATTATAAAAATGCTGGATACCAAAGAAACAGTGATTGTAAGAAAACTTAGGGTTTGGTTGAGAAAGAACAATGACATAAAGCTATCCAAGACAACTTTGTAGAACATTATAAGGACATTAGGTTTCACGTTTAGAAAGTACAAGGTAGGTAGAAATATCATTTGCGAGCAACCGCATTTAGGAGCCATGAGAAGCAAATACCTACGTGAAATAAGGGAAATGCGCAAAGAAAATTATGACATAAGAGTATTTGGATCAAACCTGGATCAATGCGCATCACAAAAATGAAAAATAATAGAAATCAGTGGATGGAAAGATAAAGCAAGATGTGCCCATAAGTAAAGGGCAGCCGTTTGGTCATAGCCCATGCTGGTAGTACGCATAATGGTTTATTACTTCGGAATGCTGGACTCATGTTCGTATCAAAGCACACAGACAATATGGATTATCATAATGAAATGAATGGTAATGCATTTAGAGATTAGCTCGAGAATACAGTGCTCTGGGATGCACCAGAGCTGGTAGGCTCAAGATGATGCAAGCGAAGGCATACCTCAGAGTAGTTGCTGACACAGATAACCCGTTGCATGAGGCGCTGGACGAAGTTAAGGGTCAGCGACTGATAAGAGTGAAATCATGGATAGCTCAGGCGGAGGATACGATCAGACAGGTGTGCATCTTGGAGAACATTAGGCGAGGAGAGGAGTGGGTCAGAGTGCCAGCGGAGCAGTCAGACTTGTGCAAAGTTATAATCACATTGAGCCGGGAGTGCAGGGAGTGACCAGCAGGGGCCACAGAAGTGGAAATCCAGCAACTAATTCAGGATAATGCTCGCCCGGGTGATGTGATTATATACACAGATGGTTCCGTGTTGAGAGGCAGAAATGCCTGGGGGTTCTTAGCAAAAGCTAATGGTTGGCGTTTGGTGCAGGAGAGCCTGGCATATGATACCACAACATCTAGCTTAAGAATAGAGGTGGAGGCGGTCAGTGCAGCTTTCTGCTGGATGGAGAATACGATATACACACACATCGTGATTGTAACTGACTCAGAAAGCATGCTGAGTAGGGTGAGGACAGACAAGCTTCGTGCAGAGTGGCTTGATTCGCTTCGAAAGTCACGGATGACAAGCATCGTCTGGATCTTTTCTCCTGGGCATGCTGGTGTGCTGGGGAATGAACAGGCGGACAGATTGGCTGGCTCTGAAAAACTTGGTGGAGTATTGATGCATGATAAGGAAGACGTGGTTGCGGCTTTGTGGGAGCACGTGTACACCTCGGAGGAGCAAATGGATCACCATGGTCTGGCAAAAATGCGACAGTGAGGGGTGACGAGGGGATCTGGCCGACGATCGACGCTCAGAGGAAAGGCGAGATGGACTTATAATCAGATTTCTACTGATATTATTAGTGTTGAAACTCTTCGTTGGCTGCTAAGGATGGGGACGTAGCGCTTATGGGAATGCCCCGAATGCTGTGATGTCGGTTCCTAAATCAATCAATCAATCAATCAATCATACAGGGCTTCCATCCCTAGATATACCGTCTTGTCTAATTATGAACAATGCATCATATCACAATGTCGTGGCCCAAGAAGACAAAATAACTACAGCATCGAGCACTAAGGAAGCAATAAAGATATGGCTCCGAAATTTAAAACATACCATGTCCAGAAAAGTATTTCAAGCCAAAATTGTTGTCCCTTGTAAAACAGACGCCAAAAAGCAAGAAATATCAAACTGACAAGTTGATAGAAGATTAGTTTAGTTTAGTTTAGTCGTTGGATCAACATCACGGCACACGGTTTAACCCATAAGTGCTCTGTTTTCCTCCTAACTCAAACCTGAGTCTGGAGAAACTCAGCTCAATGCACGAACTCCGTTGCATCGGCGAGGATCCTGAAATACTTTTGGGTAGATTTTTAACTCGTAATTTTGCCCGGGCAGCGCCGATAGGCTACTCTTTTTCAATTTCCAACTGCCAAGGGATCTTTTTTACGTGAGCAACAATACACACGGGCGTCCGATCTCACTACCCAGAGACCAGGGGAAATTTTATTACTGGAAGTCCAGGTGGATTGTTTAGATAAATCCCGGTCCTCACTGGGGCCTAAACCCGGGGCCTCCAGCACTCGAGGCGGACACCATTCCTCGAGACCACTCTAGCCTCGCCTCGACCCCCCCCCCCCCCCCCCCCCAGCTGATAGAAGAGCATGGCCATGGGTGCTTGAGACTTCCGCCGTACCATTCTCATTTACACCCTATAGAACTTTTTTTTCCCCCGCGTTTCCATCCTGTTTCAGGATATTGCGGTCAACATCAGCATCTTTCAGCTGTATGTTGATTGCTAGGCTAGATTACGCTCATCAGCACGCCACGACTTTCTGAGCGACCGGCTCCATACTCTCATAAGTCACTGGCGCGACTCGAACCGCTTCCAATTCTCGTGCGCTCACGTCAACCACGAGAGTATTCGGGGTTACGGAGAAAGCTGCTAACTCTCGGCCAGGGAGACCGGCCTATAGAACTTGTGTGGGCTAAAATTAAAGGACACGTGGCAGCTGACAATACTACATTCAAATTGTCTGACGTCAAGATACTAACCACAGTCCGCGCTATTAAATATTGATAAAAGTTACTTTAAAAATGTGAGGATCATGTGTTGAAAGAGGAAGATGACTATTGGAGAAAGGATGGATTGAATTTTAAGCAACCGAGAGCAGTCATCAATCTACTGGAATCGTCCGACACACATTAAAGGTCTGTGCAGATCGCAGACATTAATCAACATGCACACCTTCTGGGATAGCTTTGCTCCAGCTAATCAGAAGAAGAATTGCAGGCCCTTAACATGACAGCATCGGCACAAACAATACAACTTGTCAATGGCAACAGTTTTTATTCCACAGTGATGTATTTTCAGTTCCGTAAGCCCTTAACATGCCGGCTTCGTGGCTTTGAGGTTATGACTTTTCTCCGTAATCAAGTATACTCTCGTGGGTAACGTGATGACGGTTCAAATCAGCAGTGGTTCGAATCGCATCGATAACTTACGGGGTATGTGAGCCGGCCGCTCAGAAAGCAATGGCAAACTACTGAGCGTAATCTTGCCAAGAGATCAACATACAGCTGAAAGATGCTGGTGTTGACAGCTAAGTCCTGTAAAGGATATGCTAAAAAAAAAAAAAAAAGCCCTTAACAGTGACAAACAACTGGCATTGAAAAAAAAAAAAAGAAAAACGCTAAACGCATTGAATACCAACACAAGAGTAATATTGCGGTGGAAACTGGCATATTGTGGCATAACAAGAAACGTGAGAACAAACACGAAATTTGATCGTGAATGCGGGCAAACATTTTGGAATAGACTGTAGCTAGTGTGCTCCAATCCCTGTCCCAATAACAGTTGCTAACTAGTGTGTCCCAGTCCCTGTCCCACTAACAGTTGCTAGCTAGTGTGTCCCAGTAACAGTTGCTAGCTAGTGTGTCCCAGTCCCTGTCCCACTAACAGTTGCCAGCTAGTCTGTCTCAGTACCTGTCCCACTAACAGTTGCTTGCTAGTGTGTCCCAGTCCATGTCCCACTAACAGTTGCCAGCTAGTCTGTCTCAGTACCTGTCCCACTAACAGTTGCTTGCTAGTGTGTCCCAGTCCATGTCCCACTAACAGTTGCTTGCTAGTGTGTCCCAGTCCATGTCCCACTAACAGTTGCTTGCTAGTGTGTCCCAGTAACAGTTGCTAGCTAGTGTGTCCCAGTCCATGTCCCAGTAACAGTTGCTTGTTAGTGTGTCCCAGTAACAGTTGCTAGCTAGTGTGTCCCAGTAACAGTTGCTAGCTAGTGTGTCCCAGTCCACCATGTCCCACTAACAGTTGCTAGCTAGTCTGTCTCAGTCCCTGTCCCATTAACAGTTGCTAGCTAGTGTGTCCCAGTCCATGTCCCACTAACAGTTGCTTGCTAGTGTGTCCCAGTAACAGTTGCTAACTAGTGTGTCCCAGTCCACCATGTCCCACTAACAGTTGCTAGCTAGTGTGTCCCAGTAACAGTTGCTAGCTAGTGTGTCCCAGTCCCACTAACAGTTGCTAGCTAGTGTGTCCCAGTCTATGTCCCACTAACAGTTGCTTGCTAGTGTGTCCCAGTAACAGTTGCTAACTAGTGTGTCCCAGTCCACCATGTCCCACTAACAGTTGCTAGCTAGTGTGTCCCAGTAACAGTTGCTAGCTAGTGTGTCCCAGTCCCTGTCCCACTAACAGTTGTTAGCTAGTCTGTCTCAGTCCCTGTCCCATTAACAGTTTCTAGCTAGTGTGTCCCAGTCTATGTCCCACTAACAGTTGCTTGCTAGTGTGTCCCAGTAACAGTTGCTAACTAGTGTGTCCCAGTCCACCATGTCCCACTAACAGATGCTAGCTAGTGTGTCCCACTAACAGTTGCTAGCTAGTCTGTCTCAGTCCCTGTCCCATTAACAGTTGCTAGCTAGTGTGTCCCAGTCTATGTCCCACTAACAGTTGCTTGCTAGTGTGTCCCAGTAACAGTTGCTAACTAGTGTGTCCCAGTCCACCATGTCCCACTAACAGTTGCTAGCTAGTGTGTCCCAGTAACAGTTGCTAGCTAGTGTGTCCCAGTCCCTGTCCCACTAACAGTTGTTAGCTAGTGTGTCCCACTAACAGTTGCTAACTAGTGTGTCCCAGTCCATGTCCCACTAACAGTTGCTTGCTAGTGTGTCCCAGTAACAGTTGCTAATTAGTGTGTCCCAGTCCACCATGTCCCACTAACAGTTGCTAGCTAGTGTGTCCCAGTAACAGTTGCTAGCTAGTGTGTCCCAGTCTCTGTCCCACTAACAGTTGCTAGCTAGTCTGTCTCAGTCCCTGTCCCACTAACAGTTGCTAGCTAGTGTGTCCCAGTCCCTGTTCCACTAACAGTTGCTAGCTAGTGTGTCCCAGTCACAAGTAACAGTTGCTAGCTAGTGTGTCCCAGTCCCTGTCCCACTAACAGTTGCTTGCTAGTGTGTCCCAGTAACAGTTGCTAATTAGTGTGTCCCAGTCCACCATGTCCCACTAACAGTTGCTAGCTAGTGTGTCCCAGTAACAGTTGCTAGCTAGTGTGTCCCAGTCTCTGTCCCACTAACAGTTGCTAGCTAGTCTGTCTCAGTCCCTGTCCCACTAACAGTTGCTAGCTAGTGTGTCCCAGTCCATGTCCCACTAACAGTTGCTAACTAGTGTGTCCCAGTCCCTGTCCCACTAACAGTTGCTAGCTAGTCTGTCTCAGTCCCTGTCCCACTAACAGTTGCTAGCTAGTGTGTCCCAGTCCCTGTCCCACTAACAGTTGCTAGCTAGTGTGTCCCAGTCCATGTCCCACTAACAGTTGCTAGCTAGTGTGTCCCAGTCCATGTCCCACTAACAGTTGCTAGCTAGTGTGTCCCAGTCCCTGTCCCACTAACAGTTGCTAGCTAGTGTGTCCCAGTCCATGTCCCACTAACAGTTGCTAGCTAGTGTGTCCCAGTCCATGTCCCACTAACAGTTGCTAACTAGTGTGTCCCAGTCCCTGTCCCACTAACAGTTGCTAGCTAGTCTGTCTCAGTCCCTGTCCCACTAACAGTTGCTAGCTAGTGTGTCCCAGTCCCTGTCCCACTAACAGTTGCTAGCTAGTCTGTCTCAGTCCCTGTCCCACTAACAGTTGCTAGCTAGTGTGTCCCAGTCCCTGTCCCACTAACAGTTGCTAGCTAGTGTGTCCCAGTCCATGTCCCACTAACAGTTGCTAGCTAGTCTGTCTCAGTCCCTGTCCCACTAACAGTTGCTAGCTAGTGTGTCCCAGTCCCTGTCCCACTAACAGTTGCTAGCTAGTGTGTCCCTGTCCATGTCCCACTAACAGTTGCTAGCTAGTGTGTCCCAGTCCCTGTCCCACTAACAGTTGCTAGCTAGTCTGTCTCAGTCCCTGTCCCACTAACAGTTGCTAGCTAGTCTGTCTGTACGCGTACGCACACATACATTTAAACACACGAACGCACACATACAATTAAACACACGCACGCGCGTAAACACACACACATTTAAACACACACACGTGTACACACACATTTACAGACACATTCACACACATATTTACACACACGCACGTAAACACACACACATATTTACACACAATCACGCATATTTACACACACACACACATTTACACACATATTTACACACACACACATTTACACACACATTTAAACACACATAGATTTAAACACACACACACACAGATTTACACACACACATACACGCACACTTCCACACGCATTCAGGCACACATTTTCACTCTTTCAAATACACACATTGCACATATCCCCAGACACGCATCATACAGACGCAAACACAGATACAGCATAAAATATATATATATATATATATATATATATATATATATATATATATATATATATATATATATATATATATATATATAGTGCGCTAACACATATAATCACATATTTCCTGAAATACATTCTCACACATCCGATACTCAGTCACACACACAATAAACATTCACATAGTCGAAAACACACTTGCACACATTGGTACCCAGACAGACTCTAACACACACACGCACATGCGGATTTTGAGATGATTTTCTAAAGTTAAACCACATTTGTGATCAGGGAAAAAGTTGGTAAGTTAGAGACAGTGAGAGGGTGCCAGCATGTGGGGTGTATTAGTTTGTTGGTTGGTAAGACAGAGATATACGGTGCAAACATGTAGAGTGTTTTATCACACTCTATATAGAGTGTATTATCGTCGTGGCTGGTGAGACAGAGATAGAGAGACGGTGCAAACATGTAGAGGTTGTATAACACTCTATATAGAGTGTATTAGCTTCGTGGCTGGTGAGACACTGATAGAGAGACTGTGCAAACATGTAGAGTGTTTTATCACACTCTATATAGAGTGTATTAGCGTCGTGGCTGGTGAGATAGAGATAGAGAGACGATGCAAACATGTAGAGGTTGTATAACACTCTATATAGAGTGTATTAGCTTCGTGGCTGGTGAGACACTGATAGAGAGACGGTGCAAACATGTAGAGTGTTTTATCACACTCTATATAGAGTGTATTAGCTTCGTGGCTGGTGAGATAGAGATAGAGAGAAACGTGTAGAGTGTATTAGCGTGCTGGCCAGTCAGCGACTTGTGAACTGATGCATATTTCATGCAGTGAGAGCAGCCCCTGTAATCGCGTGTTGCCGTGGACAAAGTGCTCACACCCGCTCCCACAGACATCGATTGAGCCTGAGTCAATGACTGGGGCCACACACTGTATGGCTGGTATGTTCCTAGCTAGGTGGGAGGCAGGGCGATAGACAATGAGGGAGATATGAGGGCACAGACGTGAGGGGAAACATGAGGAAATAGAAGTGAGGGAGACATGAGGAAACAGACGTGAGGGAAACATGAGGAAATAGAAGTCAGTCTGATTGTCTGTCTCATTGTTTCGGTGTCTGGGGAAATAAAGCCAATCTCATTGTCTCACTATTTCTGTCTCCCCCCAAATAATCACGCATTGGGGCCGTGTTTATCTACCAACGTATACAGTTTCAATAACTCCACCCTTGGTTATCTAACATTTGTTCATCTCTCACTACCAGACTTCCTTATTATAGCCCATGCCGTGTGGCGTTGGTGATCACGTCTGTCCACAGCCTTCTGTCTAGTTTACTGCCAATCTTCTTATAGTCCCTGCCCCTTGGCGTTGGTGATCACGTCTGTCCACAGCCTTCTGTCTAGTTTACTGCCAATCTTCTTATAGTCCCTGCCCCTTGGCGATGGTGATCACGTCTGTCCACAGCCTTCTGTCTAGTTTACTGCCAATCTTCTTATAGTCCCTGCCCCTTGGCGTTGGTGATCATGTCTGTCCACAGCCTTCTGTCTAGTTTACTGCCAATCTTCTTATAGTCCATGCCGTGTGGCGTTGGTGATCATGTCTGTCGGGAGACTTCTGTCTAGTTTACTGCCAATCTTCTTATAGTCCATGCCGTGTGGCGTTGGTTATCATGTCTGTCCACAGCCTTCTGTCTCGTGTGCTGCCAATCTTCTTATAGTCCATGCCGTGTGGCGTTGGTGATCATGTCTGTCCACAGCCTTCTGTCTAGTTTACTGCCAATCTTCTTATAGTCCCTGCCCCTTGGCGTTGGTGATCATGTCTGTCCACAGCCTTCTGTCTAGTTTACTGCCAATCTTCTTATAGTCCCTGCCCCTTGGCGTTGGTGATCATGTCTGTCCACAGCCTTCTGTCTAGTTTACTGCCAATCTTCTTATAGTCCATGCCGTGTGGCGTTGGTTATCATGTCATGTGCTGCGAATCATTTGTGATGCCGATGTTCGTCCATGTCGTGATGGCTAACTGTCTCGCTTCCTCTCTATTGGTCTAACCTCTACCTTTCCTCCTCTCCGGTTTTCCCGATGTGACGACATACTCCAGCTTCTCGTGACTTGGCCAATGAATGCGGAATGTCTTCGTCTGATGTAAGTGACCAGTTCTCGTTGTCCGACTCCCAGGAAGTTGTCTGCTACCCACTTCCTGAAGCTTGGTTATGTCCTGGAGCCATGAGGTCATGACAAATATATTACCTGCTAGAGGGTTTGAACCCATGGCCCCCGGGCGGGTTGCCAGGGAACTACGACCAACCTCCTGCAACCGGTATCGTATTGTATGGGGTATTATTACGCAATCGGTTGACTGTTATAACATATTTCAAAATAAGAATACAAAAAGCAATAGGCGTTGGTATAGCACTGATGCCGCGCAGAATAGGGGTATTGAGACGGTATGACAGTATCATTATGTGCAGCTCATGAGAGATCATTAACAAATACCAGCGAACCAAGAGGTGGGAAAAGAAAAAAAAAAAACGCTGGCGATGGATATGCTGTACATTAAACCAAAAAAAAACAAAAAACATTTGATAAGTTTATTAATCAAACCGTGAATTTCTGGGTTTATGCCTGATTTTATGTTCTCAAACCAACTGGAGGGGTCCTTCCAACAAAAGCCGAGGTGGACCTGAAGGTGTTGAAGCCTGTCAAAGTCAAGTGTGACGTCAACATCTCTTTTGCATCTGGATAAATTTCATTAATATCTATCTTAAGAGCAGAAACCTCTGGCACATAGTTCTCTCTCTCTTCTCTCTCTCTCTCTCTCTCTCTCTCTCTCTCTCTCTCTCTCTCTCTCTCTCTCTCTCTCTCTCTCTCTCTCTCTCTCTCTCTCCATCTTTCTTCCACCTTAAGTTTAATAGAAATATTCCTCTCTGATCCCGTCTGAATCCGCTTCATCGTATGTTTGACAACACCAAGATAGTAAAGCTAGGTGTTTTAGAATCCACGGGGCATAAGAAATAGAGAAAGCCCTAAACACAAGGAGGAGAGAAGCAAAGACAGAAACTAATAATTTGGGGAGGGCATGGACAGTGCCATAGCTGAGTATAGGCAGTCTTGGGGTCAGTTAGATGAGGGCATATGCCCCAGTAGCTAATGTATGGCGAAAGAAGGGGATGTTGAACGTTCCAAGAATGGGATTATCTACATGCAGGGTGTGTGGTGTCCGAGCTGAGCTGAAAGTTCTACAGATTGACGGGGATCTCGAGAGAAGCCGCTGCCACGTCCGAGACTCACGTGACACACTGTGGGAATTGACAGGCCGGGTTATAGAATGCGTTGTTTCTATCCTGTCATTGCTGGACTTGACATGGCCGGCTCTCCCCCAGGCTTTCATATCTTTGTGGCAGTCACGTGTTTCCGATTTCATCATGCACACACTAAGGCTTGGGCAGATCTGCTAGCAACTGTTAGTGGGACAGGGAATGGGACACACTAGCCTTAAACTGTTAGTGAGACAGAGAATGGGACAGGGAATGGGACACACTAGCCTTAAACTATTAGTGAGACAGAGAATGGGACACACTAGCTAGCAACTGTTATTGGGGACAGGGACAGACTAGCTAGCAACTGTTCTTAGGACTGGGACACACTAACTAGCAACTGTTATTGTGACTGGGACATACTAGCAAGTAACTGTTAATGTTATTGGGACTGGGGCACACTAGCTAGCAACTGTTATTGGGACAGGGACTGGGAATGGGACAAACTAGCTAGCAACTGTTATTGGGACAGGACTGGGACACACTAGCTAGCAACTGTTATTGGGACAGGACTGGGACACAGTAGCTAGCAACTGTTAGTGGGATATGTGCAATGTGTGTATTTGAAAGAGTGAAAATGTGTGCTTGAATGCGTGTGCGAGTGTGCGTGTATGTGTATGTGTGTAAATGTGTGTGTCTAAATGTGTGTGTGTGTTTAAATGTGTGTGTGTGTGTTTAAATGTGTGTGTAAATGTGTGTCTGTGTGTATAAATATGTGTGTAAATGTGTGTGAGTGTGTTTTAATATGCGTGATTGTGTGTAAATATGTGTGTGTGTTTACGTGCGTGTGTGTGTAAATATGTGTGTGTACACGTGTGCGTAAATATGTGTGTGTTTAAATGCGTGTGTGTTTACGTGCGTGCGTGTGTTTAAATGTATGTGTGCGTACGTGTGTTTAAATGTATGTGTGCGTATGCGCGATTGATGACGACTGTATATGAATGATGTAACAAAGGGCAGCATGGGAAGCGAGCCTGTAGATCACGGACACAACTAGTCCTGTACGCTGACAGAGATCTCAGAACTAACCTACGAGAATGTCCACAGTACAATTCCGACCATCCACACAGAACTAACCCACGAGAATGGCCACAGTACAAGTCCGATCATCCACACAGAACTAACCTACGAGAATGTCCACAGTACAAGTCCGACCATCCACACAGAACTAACCCACGAGAATGGCCACAGTACAATTCCGACCATCCACACAGAACTAACCTACGAGAATGGCCACAGTACAATTCCGACCATCCACACAGAACTAACCTACGAGAATTGCCACAGTACAAGTCCGATCATCCACTCCGAACGACACCACAAAAGTGGAACACAGTCCAACAGTAACTGGCAGCGGAGACAGAACAGCCCGGACACAAGTTGCTGAGGGAGATGAAAGACCAGGTTCTAGGCTATACAGGGCGCGCGGGTTCAACACTTGCGCGTGGTAGGTTTCCACCAATTATTTCCCAGCTCAATATGTCAATACAACTAATAGTCTCATCGATTGCCGGCGTCGCTGGCTGAGTTATGGGGCAACGTCTTCCGCACAAGATAGCGGACTAACGTCGGTCGCAGATGTACGCCGTGTACACGGCTCCGACAACAGTCTGAGTTACACACATACCACAGGCCCCTACATTTACCAGCTGTAGGGTGATCCCGGAAACTACCGACTTGTGGAGGCTGGTCTCTTTCTCTACACTCTTCCTTGACACACACACCCACCCACACACACACATACAGAGCCGAGAGAGCGAGAGAGAGAGAGAGAGAGAGAGGAGAGAGAGAGAGAGAGAGAGCTGTGAAGATACAATCACATCCAAATAAACACAACTCTTTTACTAATAATGAACATATGCTCACACACATACACTCACACACCGAGACACAATACTTTTACTGTGTAAATATGGTTCACACACACACACACACACACACACACACACACACACACACACACATTCTGATTCAGCATATGCACACGTGTGTTGTGGCAAGGAACATAAACAAACCTACGTGGATATGTGGAGACATTCTAATTACGAGAGAAATATCGGACTGCATTTTATAACATACAACGTTCTATTACGAGAGAAACATCCGGTTGTATTGTTTAACATACAACATTCTACTTATGAGAGTAAACCCCCGGTTGTATTATATAACATACGACATTCTACTGACGAGAACATCCTCAGATCTGTTAACTCTCTAGGTCAGTGGTTCTCAACCTTTTTTTGGCCCATGCACCCCTTCACAATACATTCAGAATGTCATTCCCCCACCCCTATTTTGTATGTCCTCCCTATAAATCCCCCGCCCCAGCCCCTACACAGCATATGTAAAATTGGAAGCTAAATGTAATAACACATACTAGAACAAGTCTAGACGTCTACATAAAACGTGATTTGCGGGTCTACATACGCGATAAAACGAATTTCAGAAGGGCGAGAAGTACAGAACCGTAAAGTATGGAGGGGAAAAACAATATCAAGCAATCGGTTCTTGTATTAACGCGATCTTGAAATAATCTTAATCGCCCCCCCCCCCCTGGAAACCCTAAAATTCCCCACCGCTTGAGAAACACTGCTCTAGATGAAACTAGATCTGCCAACACTCTAGCTGTGGGGTCAACACTCTAGCTGTGGGGTCAACAACCACACGTGGTACAGTTTCCAACAGTCTACACACATGAGGAGGGGTTGGGGGGAGGGTTAGGTTTAATACTTGAACTTCCAACATCCAACAGTGGACCAAACACAGCTGTATTATCAGGCTGTAATCTATATCTAACAGCACATACACGGCTGCGGGGGGGGGGGGGGGGGGGCGTGTACCCCCTGCGGTACCATAACTTTCAAATACCCAGGCAAACAAGGACACCGTTGCAGTATCACCATAACTAGGGTAAACACCCAGCTATGTTATAACATGCCTATATGCCGAGCTGGGGAGAAGTTACCCAGCTGTATTATACCACTTACAATTCCCAGCCATGGATAACAGCCAGCTGTATTATTTAATATATCAGGTGGCAGATGTTGAGGAGACACCCGGCTGCGGTCACGTGTCAAAGCCATCGGAAACAAGAGGGTGAGGAGTGGTAGTGGGAAATGATGACGTCAAGAAGTCTGATGATGTGTGCTAGAGAGTGAGAGATAGTGAGAGAGAGGTAGGGAGAGAGATGGTGGGATGGAGAGTGGGTGGAGATAGGAACAAAGTGAGGGGAAATGGAATAAGAGAATGGGAGGGGTGGAGACAAGAATAGAGGGAGGAAGGGGTGGAGGAAGGAGTGAGATGGGTTAGAGGCGGAGGGAAAAAGAGAGGGGAAAGTAGAGAGACAGAGGGGGGAGTAAGTAAAAGAGAGAGGAGGGAAGTAAGAGACAGGTGGAAAAGAGATGGGGGGGGGGGGGAGAAATGTGGGTTGAGAGAATGTGAGAGTTAAGAGAGAGTGACAGAGAGGGAGGGAGTGTAAGAGAGAAAGTTGTAAGAGAGAGGGAGAGAGAGTATGAGAGAGTCGGTAAGAGAGAGAAAGAGAGAATGAGAGAGAAAGAGAGAGAGAGAGAGGGTAAGAGAAAGAGGATAAGACTCTTACCGTAAGAGAGATAGAGAGACTCCTTACCCCTCCCAATCCTAACGGAGACAACAACAACCAGCGTCGGTGCGCGATGCCGTGATGAGAGCAAACCTCCACACCGCAACCGAGTGGTGGAGCCAGTGGGACCCACCACCCAACACTGGAGCCACCAGCCGAGAAGGTCAACGGCTCGGTGATGTACCGGGTTCACACAGCGGGCCAGTGTCTTCTGAAAGATGACACCAACATGGCGGTCTGGGATAGCGTCTGGCAGACGCCAGGAGAGGCCAACCTGGCACTGACTGGCAACAGCTATGCTAATGTGTTTGTTTACCTAACATGTGGAGTGTACAAGTTAGTTGAGCACCTTGTGGAGTGTACAAGTTAGTTGCATACCTTGTAGAGTGTACAAGTTAGTTGCATACCCTGTAGAGTGTACAAGTTAGTTGCATACCCTGTAGAGTGTATAAGTTAATTGCGCACCTTGTGGAGTGTACAAGTTAGTTGCATACCCTGTAGAGTGTACAAGTTAGTTGCATACCCTGTAGAGTGTACAAGTTAGTTGCATACCCTGTAGAGTGTACAAGTTAGTTGCATACCCTGTAGAGTGTACAAGTTAGTTGCGCACCTTGTGGAGTGTACAAGTTAGTTGCATACCCTGTAGAGTGTACAAGTTAGTTGCGCACCTTGTGGAGTGTACAAGTTAGTTGCGCACCTTATGGAGTGTACAAGTTAGTTGCATACCCTGTAGAGTGTACAAGTTAGTTGCGCACCTTGTGGAGTGTACAAGTTAGTTGCATACCCTGTAGAGTGTACAAGTTAGTTGCGCACCTTGTGGAGTGTACAAGTTAGTTGCGCACCTTATGGAGTGTACAAGTTAGTTGCGCACCCTGTAGAGTGCACAAGTTAGTTGCGCACCTTGTGAAGTGTACAAGTTAGTTGCGCACCTTGTGGAGTGTACAAGTTAGTTGCGCACCCTGTAGAGTGTACAAGTTAGTTGCACACCTTGTGAAGTGTACAAGTTAGTTGTGCACCTTGTGGAGTGTACAAGTTAGTTGCGCACCTTGTGGAGTGTACAAGTTAGTTGCGCACCTTGTGGAGTGTACAAGTTAGTTGCGCACCTTGTGGAGTGTACAAGTTAGTTGCGCACCTTGTGGAGTGTACAAGTTATTTGCGTACCCTGTAGAGTGTACAAGTTAGTTGCGTACCCAGTAGAGTGTACAAGTTAGTTGTGTACTCTGTAGAGTGAACACGTTAGTTGCGTACTCTGTAGAGTGTACAAGTTAGTTGCGTACCCTGCAGAGTGTACAAGTTAGTTGCGTACCCTGTAGAGTGTACAAGTTAGTTGCACACTCTGTAGAGTGTATGAGTTAGTTGCGCACCGTTTAGAGTGTACAAGTTAGTTGCACACCTTGTGAAGTGTACAAGTTAGTTGCGCACTCTGTAGAGTGTACAAGTTAGTTGCACACTCTGTAGAGTGTACAAGTTAGTTGCGCACCCTATAGAGTGTACAAGTTAGTTGCGCACCCTATAGAGTGTATGAGTTACTTGCGCACTCTGTAGAGTGTACAAGTTAGTTGCGCACCTTGTGAAGTGTACAAGTTAGTTGCGCACTCTGTAGAGTGTACAAGTTAGTTGCACACCCTATAGAGTGTACAAGTTAGTTGCGCACCTTGTGAAGTGTACGAGTTAGTTGCGCACTCTGTAGAGTGTACGAGTTAGTTGCGCACTCTGTAGAGTGTACAAGTTAGTTGTGCACCTTGTGAAGTGTACGAGTTAGTTGTGCACCCTGTAGAGTGTACAAGTTAGTTGCGCACCTTGTGAAGTGTACAAGTTAGTTGCACACTCTGTAGAGTGTACGAGTTAGTTGCGCACTCTGTTGAGTGTAAAAGTTAGTTGCACACCTTGTGAAGTGTACAAGTTAGTTGTGCACCATGTGGAGTGTACAAGTTAGTTACGCACCCTGTAGAGTGTACAAGTTAGTTGCGCACCCTGTAGAGTGTACAAGTTAGTTAAGCACCTTGTGAAGTGTACAAATTAGCTGCGTACCCTGTGGAGTGTACAAGTACCCTTCTAACTAGGTATTTCTCTGTTAGATATATTCCTGTGGCTAGGTATTCCTCTATTAGATATATTCCTGTGGCTAGGTATTCCTCTGTTAGATATATTCCTGTAGCTAGGTATTCCTCTATTAGATATATTCCTGTGGCTAGGTATTCCTCTATTAGATATATTCCTGTGGCTAGGTATTCCTCTATTAGATATATTCCTGTGGCTAGGTATTCCTCTATTAGATATATTCCTGTGGCTAGGTATTCCTCTATTAGATATATTCCTGTCGCTAGCTCCTCCGCTACATGATGTAGTTTCCAGGCTAATTTCCGTCCTACAGAAACACAAAACGCTAGCTATCGGAGATTTCCCGCTGCTGCCATAATGCCCACACTCCCCAGATGTCATCATCGAGAAGATAGGAGAGAGATTGAGGGGAAGAGAGCAAGAGAGAGAGAGAGAGAGAGAGAGAGAGAGAGAGAGAGAGAGAGAGAGAGAGAGAGAGAGAGGAGAGAGAGAGAGAGAGAGAGAGAGAGAGAGAGAGACGTGTGTTGTTGTGATGTCCCTTTGTGGATGGCACAGTGTAGAACACACCAACAGATGCCTGCCACCAGAAATCAATAGAGACATGCCGAATGTTTCCCGTCCTTAATTTGCTCATTTCCTCCAGGCCATTACGTGGCCATTCTCTCGCCCCAACCATAAATCTCATCAAACAGGGGGCAGTCTTCGCTCGATTTATCGCGCTCCAGACAGCACAGACAACCATACCCGCGCTGTCTCCCTCTTGTGGTTGCTGAGACCAATTTGTACAACCAGCCAGCTTGTCTTCACGTGTACAGTACAAAGAATGGTTGGGTTACTGCTGTGTTTGCTCATCTGTACAACTCTCATTCTACAGGTCGCATTCAAGAGCTCTGACATAAATCATACATTGTTCTGAAGCAGTTTCTGCTGTGTGTCTGTGCCGTGATGACGTCATCACATTTTGTAGACCAAGAGCAAAGGGCAATAGATGTCCAATCTTTCCATCACTTTGGTAAACGACGAGCCCGGGCGTCGGATCAGCTTCCGACCGTTTCTGGGACATACCGGCTCAGTTGGCTATCGACTTTGTTATATAGCACAGAGATGGTCAAATGGTATAGCACAGAGAGATGGTCAAGTGATATATTATAGAGAGGTGGTCAAGTGGTATATCACAGAGAGATTTTCAAGTGACATATCGTAGAGAAATGGTCAAGTGATATATCACAGAGAAATGGTCAAGTGATATATCACAGAGAGATAGTCAAGTGGTATATCACAGAGAGATAGTCAAGTGGTATATCACAGAGAGATGGTCAAGTGGTATATCACAGAGAGATAGTCAAGTGGTATATCACAGAGAGATAGTCAAGTGATATATCACAGAGAGATAGTCAAGTGATATATCACAGAGAGATAGTCAAGTGATGTATCATAGAGAGATAGTCAAGTGATATATCACAGAGAGATGGTCAAGTGATATATCACAGATAGTGAGTTAAGAACTGACATCACTGCACTCAGAACATTCTCATACTGTCTCTGTCCCCTCGTTCAACAGCCAGTGAAGAGCCACATTACTAATCGTTCCCACCGCTATCCCTCTCAGTGTTGAGATTCTTCCAGAACCCCTGCCTATCCCTCAGTAATCTCATTCTTTATACACACGTGTTCTCAATATGTTCTCTCACCTGCTCTGCATGGTCCCACATGAGCTCAGCCATCTCTCCCTTGTCCATAGGTAATCTACCACCAAGGGGTTCATTCCCTGCCAGCCTATCAGCCTGTTCATTCCCCCCGCCCTCCCGCATGGCCAGGGCAATATATCCATACAATTCTCACAATCTGTGACCAATGAAGCGAGGTAAGCCTTTCCACACGAAGCATTCATTTCTTCACCTTACTAAGCATACTCCTTGAGTCTGTAATGAATACAATGTGTGTTGCAGTGGTCTCATCTAACCACCGGAATGCCACTGTTACTGCTTCCACCTCCATTCTCATGCTAGAGGTTGTAGTCTCATAAGCCAGATTCTCCTGTTCTCAAGCATCATTCATTAGCATCAGTATAGATGACTATGTCACCTTGATGTGTGTTACACTGATCAGTTGTTGCACCTCAACCTCTGTGCGGCCTGCTGCCCATTCTCTGCACTCATGTTCCAATGTTACTATTACATTGTGACAGTCCGACATGTTTTCCCAATACTTTAACCTACTCTTTTTCACGAATGATGGTCTCTAGATCACACACCCTGGAGGGAGGGGGGGGAAGGGGTGGGTGTATGTGCCATTCAGGGCATGTCTCGTCAGTCTATGACCCTTGACCATATCAATGGCTTCATGCAAGGGGTGGTCCCTATCTGCAGCAACTCCCAGATACCACTTGGCTTGAAGGAGGAACAACCATGTCACGAAACATCTACAATCAATCTAGTCAATTATGCCACCAAACTTCTACAATAAAGCCACCAACCATGTCACGAAGCTTCTACAATCAACCCACCAACCATGTTACCAAACTTCTACAATCAGCCCGTCAACCATATCATCAAATATCTACAAACAACCCTGTCAACAATGTCACCAAACATCGACAATCAACACCGCCAACCACGTCACCAAACTTCTACAATCAAATCCGTCAACCACATCACCAAACATCTACAATCAACCCCGTCAACCATCCGTCAACCATGTCATCAAACTTCTATTCAGAATTATCACGAGGAAACCACGAATAGAAATAACGATGGACATTAGTGACGGCAGGATTTGTAGAAGGGAAAGGAACAAACAATGCAATATTCTACGTACACCAACAGAGAGATCAGCAGAGACACAGAAAGACACAGTAGTGCTTCATAGATCACAATGAATGAAGTAGGACTAACTAGGGGAGAGCTGTCAGATGTGAGGAGGAAGTAAATGACACAAAGACAACGTGTGTAAACAAATACGGGTCATCTGACCGGCACTCAGATAGAATAACGTCTAGTCTACCGTGACCGCTGTTTAGCAATCAGACAGTTGGCACTCAAACAGAAGAAGTCTGAATCTACCATGACCACTGTCTGGCATTCAAACAGAAAAAGTATAGTCTACCGTGACCACTGTCTGGCACTCAGACAGAGGAATTCTGGTCTACCGTGACAACTGTCTGGCATTCAAACAGAAGAAGTCTAGTTTACCGTGACCACTGTCTGGCATTCAAACAGAAGAAGTATAGTCTACCGTGACCACTGTCTGGCATTCAAACAGAAGAAGTCTAGTTTACCGTAACCACTGTCTGGCATTCAAACAGAAGAAGTCTAGACTACCGTGACTACTATTAGAACTCTGTCAGAAGAAGTCTAGTTTACCGTGACCACTGTCTGGCATTCAAACAGAAGAGGTCTAGACTACCGTGACCACTGTCTGGCATTCAAACAGAAGAAGTCTAGGCTACCGTGACCACTGTTGGCACTCAGAAGAAGTCTAGTCTACCGTGACCGCGGGAAGAGGTTCAAACATCGCCCCACATTGACCACGCCCCACTTAGGGTGACGCCAGTGGTGGAGACTACATATCCAGATTCAGTGAACAATATTACCCGTATTGTATGCATCCCAGTATTATTCCGAGTGCCTTCTAGTAACCTGTATTTTACATGTGGTGGAATTGTCAGTCAGTCAGTCTACCGTAGGGGGGTCGTTCCGCACGCAGGTCAGTTGGCTTTCTATGTCCTCCTTGAACTATGGACGTAAATTACTTTAGATGTCGGCTTGGATTCGTCTGATCTCGAGGGATGTTATTAATTAGGAAAGCACGCACAACCAGTCCAGTAGACTCACCAGCAGTAGCAACTACCATAGTCCATTCCATTTCATTGCCTCAATATAAATATCTACAGCTCAGTAACCAACTGAGGGAACATAATGAGATTTAGCGTATAACCTTATCATTATGTCCACCCCCCCCCCCCCAAAAAAAAAAAAAATGGCTCTGGCGATTGTACAGCAGATTTCAATGTTTCTCTATATGCGGTATATAATTTATGGGTCAGAGATGAAGTTCATATTATAAAATGTATTACATCTTCACCCAAAAACATCAGCCCTCAATAGTTAATTTTCTCGTGATTCACGAGAATGACCATATGGCAAGAATCTCACGCTGTTAAATGTGAGTGTTCAGAGGTGTCGTCAATAATGAGGGTGCTTTCATGAAATGAGATTATTTTATACATCTGACCATTTATCGCTAACATTTGAATGTGTGAATATTCTTGACTGGGACTGAATGTGAAATTTTGTACACTTCAAAGCATCGCTATGAAGTTGTACACATATTTTTGTCAAGAAGCTGATCACCGGAAACTGTTTCATACTATTATAAATCCCGAGAAAAGAACAGTGTATGCATTGGGTTTGAGTAAAAGGTCATTTCGTAGATGGGTGCAAGAATCTGGAATGAAACCATTACGCAGTAAGCAAACGGTAGGTAGAAAGCCAATTGTAGACAGCTTTGACAAGGATGTCATAAGGCGAGCTATTATAAAATGCTGGATGCCAAAGAAACAGTGACTGTAAGAAAACTAAGAGTTTGGCTGAGAAAGAACAATGACTTAGAGCTATTCCAAAAAAAAAAAAAACTCTTTGTGGAAAACTATAAGGACATTAGGCTTCACCTTTAGAAAGTACAAGGGAGGTAGAAATATCCTTTGCGAGCAACCGCATTTAGGAGCCATGGAAAGCAGATACCTACGTGAAATAAGGGAAATGCGCAAAGGAAATTATGACATAGTGTATTAGGATGAAACCTGGATCAATGCGCACCACACAAGTGAAAAGGAATGGCAATCAGTGGATGGAAACATAAAGCGATATGTGCCCAGCAGTAAAGGACAGCATTTGGTAATAGCCCATGCTGGTAGTACTCATAATGGTTTACTACAGAATGCTGGACTCGTGTTCGTATCAAAGCATACAGACAAGAGGGATTATCATAATGAGATGAATGGTAATGTATTTAGAGACTGGCTGGAGAATACAGTGCTTTCATCCCTAGACAGACCGTCTTGTCTAATTATGGACAATTCATCATATCACAATGTTGTTGCCCAAGAAGACAAACTACCTACGGCATCGAGCAAAAAGAGAGCTATAAGGATATGGCGCTGAAAGGAAAATATATCATTTCTATAAGCATATTTCAAGCTAGAATTGTCTGTCCCTTATAAAACTGGCGCAAAAATGCAAGAAATATCAAATCCACAAATTTATAGAAGAGCATGGACCATAGGTGCTTGAGACTTCCGCAGTATCATTCGCATTTAAACCATATAGAACTTGTGTGGGCTAAAATTAAAGGACAGGTGGCAGCTGACAATACTACAGTTCAAATTGTCTGTACGTCAAGATACTAACACAGTCCGCGCTATTAAATATTGATAAAAGTTACTTTAAAAAATGTGAGGATCATGTGTTGAAAGAGGAAGACAACTATGGAGAAAGGATGGATTGAATTTTATGCAACCGAGAAGTCATCAACATACTGGAATCATGCGACACTAGATTAAGGTATGGGCAGATCGCAGACATTAATCCACATGCACACCTACTGCGGTATTTTTGGTCCAACTATTCAGAAGAATTGCAGGACCCTTAACATTACAGCATCGGCACAAACAATACAACTTGTCGATGGCAACAGTTTGTATTCCACAGTGATGTATTTTCAGTTCCGTAAGCCCTCAACGGTGACAAACAACTGACATTGAAAAAGAAAAACAAAAAACTAAACGCACTGAGTTGAGTTGAGTTGAGTTGAGTTAAGAACCGACATCACTGCACTCAGGACATTCCCATACGTGCTCCGTCCCCTCGTTCAACAGCCAGCGAAGAGTCATAATACTAATCGTTCCCACCACTCTCTGATTAAAAGTTCTCCTTGTATTCCCTCTCAGTTTTGAAGATTCTTCCAGAACCCCTGCCGATCCCCCGCAATCTAATTCTTTCCACATATGGGTTCTCAATCTGTTCCCCCGCCTTCTCCACCTGGTCCCACAAGCGCACGACCACCTCCCCCTTGTCCATAGGCAAACTACCACCAAGAGGTGCATTCCCTGCTAGTCTATCAGCCTGTTCATTCCCCCGTACCCCCACATGGCCAGGGATAATATCCATACAATTCTCACAATCTTTGACCTCTGAAGCGAGGAGAGCCATTCCACACGAAATATTCCTTTCTCCACCTTACTAAGCATACTCTTTGAATCCGTAATGAATACAACGTGTGTTGCAGGGTCTCCTCTAGCCACCGGAATGCCGCTGTTACTGCCTCCACCTCCATTCTCATGCTGGAGGTCGTAGTCGCATATGCCAGACTCTCCTTTTTCAAGACTCGTCCATTAGCCTTTGCAATAAAGCCCCAGCCACTACGTCTGTTTCTCACCACTGACCATTCGGTGTAGATGTCTATGTCACCTTGATGTGTGTTGCTCTGGATCAGCTGTTGCACTTCAAACTCAGTGCGGCCCGCTGCCCATTCTCTGCACTCACGACCCAGTGTTATCATTACATTGTGCCAGTCCGTCATGTCTTCCGGACCTTCAACCCACTCTCTTTCACGATTGATGGTCTCTAGATCACACACCTGACTTATAGAAAGTTCTGCCTGTGCCATCCAGGACCTGCCTCGTCTTAGTCTATGACCCGTAACCATATCCATTGCTGCATGATGCGGGTGATCCCTGTCTGCGGCAACTCTCAGGTACCATTTGGCCTGAAGGACCCTATGTCTATCCGTCATTGTTGATAGTGCCAGGATATGCCTCATGCATATAATTGGTGTGTCCTTTGTGCACCCCAGGATTAACCGCATGGCAGCATTCTGTATGCGCTCCAACCTTTCAAGCTGGCTCTTTGATACTGTCAGCAGCCCTAAACCATACTCAATGACAGAAATTATTAACTGCTGAAAGAGCCTGTACAGCATCCTCTGATCTACCCCGGTTGCTGCCATAGCCCTCAATGCATTAAGTCCCCTACCAGACTTCACCACCAAGGCCTCCGCGTGATCCTTAAAAGACAAACACCTGTCAAAGGTGATACCCAAGTACTTCAATTTACTCTCTCGACTAAGAGGACATCCATTCAACATAATACCTGGGACATCTGCCTTGACGATCCGGTTATCCAGGGAGTACCACACAACCGATGCCTTGTCTGGGTGTATAATGGCCCCTGCGTCCCTGCACTACTCCGCTACGCTGTTTACTGTAAGTCTTTCGCCAAACTGGCCCTGTCTCTGCCCTGTTTGTACACCAGCACATCATTTGCAAATGTCAAGATTCTACCCACACCTGGTGTCTCAATAGCTGCGATTTTGCTGGTGTAGATAAAAGAGCACTGGGGACAAGGCAGATCTCTGCGGCAACCCAGGTGTAATAGTATAGGGCTCAGAAGTCCAGGAACCCATGCGCAGTGCACATCTTACGCTTATAAAGAACTGCCGCAACCCATCTAACAAGGCAAGGGCAGACTTCCATGTCCAACAGTGCGTGTATCAACCGATCATATCTTACCCTGTTATACGCATCCTCCAGGTCAAGAGCTACCGCCACCGTCTCCACTGGAAGCCCTCGTAGACATCAAATGCAAAAGTTGCAGCATTGGCCCAGGTGTCATTTCCCAGGCCGGTAACTCCCGAGTCCTTGGGGAAGCAGATTACGACTTTCCAAATGTCGCTGGAGCCTGCGTGCTACTATCTTTTCGAGGACTTTGCCATACGTGTTTTGCAGGGTTATGATTCAGGTATCCATTAAGTCTGGAGTGATCCTTACCTGGCTTTGGGAGTGGGACCAGGTAGCTATGCAGCCAATCGTGGGGTATTTCCGCCGTATTGATGCTTAGGTTGAAACAAAGAGCCATCTCCTCCAAGTCCCCATCATTTATGTTCCTCATATGGGAGTACCTCACCCATCCGGACCTGGCGCTGTGTCTTTAGCCCGCTTCAGTACCCGTCTAATGTCCTCCACTTTAATCTCACAGTCCTCATTCCTAGTGACCCGTGACAAGGCTTCTCTGACGTTATCTCTAATATCCCTATCTTGCTGATCCGTCTGTTTTAAAAATCGCGCAATAAAAGCCTCCCCTTTGTCCTTGTCAGTTGCTTGTCATAGGTCGGTTGTTATCATCATAAACGGTGCCATGTGTACCAGGCATCAGCCTGTCTCTTCATCTGCCGGTGCAGCCTCCAGAATTTTCCCAATGTCACATCCCCACCGACTTCATTGATAAACTGTTCCCACTTAATCCTCTTTGCCTCTGCTGCCTGGAGTTTAAAATCCTGCACCTTTACTTTTTATATCTTTCAGCCTCTTCCAATTCTGTGTCAACTGAATTGGTTGCTCTCCGCACCCTCTGCCAATTCCTTATGGCCGCCCTCTTTTCCCTCCATGAATTCTCTACCTCTGGTGTCCACCATGGTGGTTGGGTGAAGATTCTTCTTGTTGGTTTAGATCTTCTCTGTGATCTAAGGCGCCCCAAGAGCGAAGAGTGGTCGCGATCATAACTGAATGCCCTGCGAGCTCTTATAGCCCTAACTGTGCTGGACTTAGGTATCAGCACAGAACAGGGGAGGTGGTCACTTCCATGGTCTCCAAGGACGCTCCATTTTATATCTGATGCCGCCTCTTGGGATACAAGCGCCAGGTCGATGGCCGTGTCAGGGTCCCCCGGTCTCATTGCTAGCCTAGAGGGTGTCCCGTCATTTAGACAGACAACATCCATCTCAAGCAAGGCCTCAGCAAGAGCAGTACCCTGTCTGTTCTCTCCCGACCTGTCCCATTCCTTGGCGCGGGCGTTTAAATCATCACATATCAGATACCTGGTACCTGGAGTGTCCACTGAACCTTTCAACCAGTCCCAATTCTCTCTGCTTATGCAAGATTCCCCACTTACATATACATTTATCAGGTTCTAGCTCTATCGGCCGATTTGTATCCGCATTCCCTGCACCTCTTTACTCTCCTGATCCCACCCACTCATATCCTTATTGAATGCTTTAAACCATCCTTGACCACCAGAGCCTGCCCATGTCTTCCCTGCCCAGTTGGGTTAATGTAACATGTATACCCAGGGCACTTAAAAGAGTTTGTATTCAGCTCTTGTAACATCAGGACATCAAAATCGTAGACCAGTTTCTCCAGTATTGGACCTCGTTGCTTTGCACTGCGGCAATTCCAATACCCAACCCGTACATTTTTGAGTCCCAAACGATCCGTTTTCTTCTACCCCTTCTGGCTCCAGCCCCCTTCTTCCTTTTCCTTCCCCCTCTCTCCCCTACTTCTTCTCCTCCGCTTCATTCTCTTCCCGCTGGCTGTTGTCAAAGGTATCGAGCACAAAGCACGTACTCCGTTGCTTCTGTGATAATTCTTTGTATTATTCATAGTTGGTTAGATACGACGGCAAGATATAATCGGTCACCCTAGTAGAGCCTGCCTGCTAGGGAAGGGGCAAGGGATGTCCCTCAGGAGTCCATACGCCTGGCGCCGCCCCGCCCACATACCAGACGTACCACGTTCACGACCAGCTCACTCGTGGCCATTCAGTCCTCAGCACGTCGGTCCACCTTAAACTTGGGGGTTTATAATCGGAGTTTTCCATCTCCTAGATTGGCCGGTGTAATAGCTAACGGGCCCAGTCTACCCGGAGGCAAGAGGTTCCAGCGCCTCATTCCTGGCGAACACAGTAGCTACATGTATACGGGGAACAAAACCAATGTCATACAATATCTATGAAATGTCTTTGACTTTAACTATGTAGTAGGTACTATTTCATTTCTTAAACGCACGGAATACCAACAGAAGAGTAATATTGCGGTGGGAACTGACATATTGTGGCATAACAAGAAATGTGAGAACAAACACGTTGTCAGATGAGGGGGAAACACGCGAACATACGAATCAATCTATAAACTTCAATGAAAAGAAGACCAAGCATCTTGATCGTTAAGAAGGAAGCCCACTTCAGAGACATTCACAGCTATATTCGTCGTGCAAAACAGGTAATCATCTTCCGTCTCAGCAGAGTACACATTGCATCCACTCACATGCTTATCTGGATAGCTTTGTGTCGTCACCCGAACTGGCGGGCATTACTGTAAAACAAGTTTGTTAGCGTGAATTCATTAGTTTTTCGCCAAAACATCAAAGAAATGTCGCCGCTTTCCATGATTTAAGTTGCTTTTGGACCTATCAAAGACATATTCCTTGGGTTCATTCATTCAGTAGCATGTCCTGTGCAGAACCTCGCTGCCATAACTACCTTCCGGAAAACCTCTCGATCATAAGCAAGATGTCCCGCGTCTGATACACCCATCTGGAGATCATCCGCCACATCCTGCACCCATCTTCTCTTTGGCCTTCCTCTTCCTCTCTTCCCAGGCATATATCCTTCCATTATTGTTCTCTCCAAACTTTCGTGACGTTTCAAGTGAACAAAATATTTCAATTTTCGTTGCTTTATCATCTTTAATAGCCAACCTTCTTCAATATTCAATTCTTGAAGTATGGATGCATTTGTTCTTTTCTTTACCCAAATATTCTTAGAACTCGTCTATAACATTTATGTTCAAAGGCATTTATGCGCTGTTCAGCTTGTTTAGTAAGTGTCCATGTCTCACAGGCGTATGTTGCAATGGGGAAGATGCATGCTCTTAAAAATCTAATTTTTGTAGTTCTGTCTGTCCCACTCCAAAATTTGGGTGGGGGTAAATATAAGACCGCAGGAAAAATTTCATAACAACGCAACAGACAGTTTTCAAAATAATTGATCGTGAAAGAAGGCATTCATTTCTGGACAGACTATAGTAGTTCGTGTGTGGGTTGCGCTCGAATTCAAAACGAGCGAAACGAAAAATGACTATCACCAATCACAACCCGAAATGTACTCCCAAAATATGAACTTGTGAAAAATGCTGTTTCTTATCAAGAAACAGCAAGACTGAAAGTGCGCGGAAGCTAGTACAGAGAAACAGAGAAGATGACAATATACAGCAAGACTGAAAGTGCGCGGAAGCTAGTACAGGGAAGACAACAGACAATGTACACACAACTGTTGAAAACTAATCTGCTGACCAACGTCGTGTCCACAAACTTGCTGATCAACTTGTGCGATCCTCGGGCCACAATAACAACAAACAACAAAACATCCAACTGTGAACACACACAACAGGTAACAGCGTTGTCATTGAGATACACATACACACGTGCGCGCGAGCACAGCCACAGGTAAAAACGTTGTCATTGAGTGAATAATGTACACACATAGTCCAGAATCCTGTACTGTATGCCGGAAGACATGCCACGCTACGAACCACAGGTCGCGTTCTTAGACTCACATTGACAATCGAATATCGAACTATCAATACGCACATACCTTCCCGCGCCAGACTTAACTAGCATACAGATGGCAACCAGCACGGTGGCTTATCTGCTGGATGAGTGATTCTGCACACGATGAGAAATGAAATAACCTGGTTGAACGCAACTAATCACACACAGGCACACGCGAATCACATAAATCACACAGAATCCAGATGGGAAACGAACTGGCTGTGGTGTGTGTGTGAGCACCGCTCTAGCAGACGGGCAGGGAGATAAACATTTCTGCTGGAAGTGCGAGGAAAGGAAGATCCATTGCCTGGGTGCCGTACACGTCAAATCACGCCGTCTGCTGGCGAGGACAATGCGGGGTTATCTCGCGCACCGGCGATACACCCGCCAACATCTTCACACGACGCACGTGTATCACTCGCGCGCTGGGTCTGGCTTGGGGAGGCCGTTAGACAGGCAGAATGTGGGTTTTCTTGATGGCTGTGGCATTAATGGGATCAGGATCAGCCCAAGACAATAAATATATGGCCGCTCTGTGTGAGTGTGTGTGAGTTTGTGTGTGTGTGCGTGTGTGTGTTTGTGTGTGTGTCTCTCTCTCTGTCTCTCTCTCTCTCTCTCTCTCTCTCTCTCTCTCTCTCTCTCTCTCTCAAATCCTATTCAAGAACTCTGATATACAAAGGACACGGTTCTTCTCTCTAACAATGCCGAAGGATTAGAGGAGATAATCATTATGTTGCCTGTCAGCTAGCGTCTCACCACAGATATCGGTTTTTGATGTTCTTGATCAACATCAACTCTGCTGATATTCCCCCATGCCGCCGTCTCAGTTCATCCAGCATCATTTCTTTTGGTCTGCCTCCGCCTCTCTTCCTCTTGATTTTTCCTGTTGTCACGATGTTCTGCAATGTCTCTCTTCTCATCACAAGACCAAAGAAGGCAATTAATCTCTTGCTTGTATATAATGTTCTAGTTTCACGAGTCTCTTCCAGGCAATCGTGAATTACACTGGCAGTTCAAGGTATTCCTAGAAAAGTTAATCTGTCAAAACACAGTGAAGATGGACGTCTCTTTCTGAACACCACAAACAACAACGCAGAAATACAACATGTCACAAAATGAACACCACAATCAACAACGCAAAAATACAACATGTCACAAGCTGACCATCGCAATCAACAACGTAGAAATACAAAATGTCACAAAATGAATATCACCATCAACAACGCACAAATACAGAATGTCACAAACCGAACATCACAATCAACAACAATGGACACCCCCATGAGAAACAGAAGAGACTGAAAATAGACTGACAATAGACTGACAGTAGCGATGCAGTCAGAGGGAGAGAAATGCCGACATTCTACCAGATGTGAGCATGGGTCAACACTGGCTTACAAACAGCGTCGTGTCAGGGAGTCTGGGATATCATGTCCATGGTGAACGACACAGTGGGCGGAGACAACAGTCGTGCCTCGGAGTCTGGGATATCATGTCCACGGTGAACGACACAGTGGGCGGGGACAACAGTCGTGTCTCGCAGTCTGGAATATCATGTCCACGGTGAACGAAACAGTGGGCGGGGACAACAGTCGTGTCTCACAGTCTGGAATATCATGTCCACGGTGAACGACACAGTGGGCGGGGACAACAGTCGTGTCTCACAGTCTGGAATATCATGTCCACGGTGAACGACACAGTGGGCGGAGACAACAGTCGTGTCAGGAGTCTGGGATATCATGTCCACGGTGAACGAAACAGTGGGCGGAGACAACAGTCGTGTCTCGGAGTCTGGGATATCATGTCCACGGTGAACGACACAGTGGGCAGGGACAACAGTCGTGTCTCGCAGTCTGGAATATCATGTCCACGGTGAACGAAACAGTGGGCGGGGACAACAGTCGTGTCTCACAGTCTGGAATATCATGTCCACGGTGAACGACACAGTGGGCGGAGACAACAGTCGTGTCAGGGAGTCTGGGATATCATGTCCACGGTGAACGAAACAGTGGGCGGAGACAACAGTCGTGTCTCGGAGTCTGGGATATCATGTCCACGGTGAACGACACAGTGGGCAGGGACAACAGTCGTGTCTCGCAGTCTGGAATATCATGTCCACGGTGAACGAAACAGTGGGCGGGGACAACAGTCGTGTCTCACAGTCTGGAATATCATGTCCACGGTGAACGACACAGTGGGCGGGGACAACAGTCGTGTCTCACAGTCTGGAATATCATGTCCACGGTGAACGACACAGTGGGCGGGGACAACAGTCGTGTCAAGCCTGCATCCGGTGAGACACGGTTCCCGGGAGGCAAGGTTCCGGCAACACGATGCTGGGGTCCATCAACATGAGGATAGGGTCTATCAACACGAGAATGGGGTCCATCAACACAAGGATGAGGTCAACCCACACGAGGCTAGGGTCCACCAACACGATCCTGGAGTCCACCAACACGAGGCTGGAGTCCACCAACACGAGGCTGGAGTCCACCAACACGAGGCTGGAGTCCACCAACACGAGGCTGGAGTCCACCAACACGAGGCTAGGGTCCACCAACACAAGGCTAGGGTCCACCAACACGAGGCTTGAGTCCACCAACACGAGACTGGAGTCCACCAACACGAGGCTGGAGTCCAAAAACACGAGGTTGGAGTCCACCAACACGAGGATGGAGTCCACCAACACGAGGGTGGAGTCCACCAACACGAGGCTGGAGTCCACCAACACGAGGCTGGAGTCCACCAACACGATTCTGGAGTCCACCAACACGATTCTGGAGTCCACCAACACGAGGCTGGAGTCCACCAACACGAGGCTGGAGTCCACCAACACGAGGGTGGAGTCCACCAACACGAGGCTGGAGTCCACCAACACGAGGCTAGGGTCCACCAACACGAGGCTAGGGTCCACCAACACGAGGCTTGAGTCCACCAACACGAGACTGGAGTCCACCAACACGAGGCTGGAGTCCACCAACACGAGGGTGGAGTCCACCAACACGAGGCTGGAGTCCACCAACACGAGGCTGGAGTCCACCAAAACGATTCTGGAGTCCACCAACACGATTCTGGAGTCCACCAACACGAGGCTGGAGTCCACCAACACGAGGCTGGAGTCCACCAACACGAGGGTGGAGTCCACCAACACGAGGCTGGAGTCCACCAACACGAGGCTAGGGTCCACCAACAAGAGGCTAGGGTCCACCAACACGATGCTTGAGTCCACCAACACGAGACTGGTGTCCACCAACACGAGGCTGGAGTCCACCAACACGAGGTTGGAGTCCACCAACACGAGGATGGAGTCCACCAACACGAGGATGGAGTCCACCAACACGAGGCTGGAGTCCACCAACACGAGGCTGGAGTCCACCAACACGAGGCTGGAGTCCACCAACACGACGCTGAGCATGGGACATTATAGACTGTTGTGCTTGGGTAGTTGAGATAGTGTGTGTGTGTGTGTGGGGGGGGTGTGGGTGTGTGGGTGTGTGTGTGTGTGTGTGCGCGCGCGTGCAGTGGTTTGCCCTGGTATGACAGAATCATCAGTGTGGAACTCATGGAGAGATTTAAACAAATGCCAGTGAACCAAGAGGTGAATACAAGACGCTGGCACTGGATAGTACACACACTGAGAACACCTGAGACAATATAACCAAACACTCTTGTGTGGAACCCCTGAGGCAAACCAAATACCCGCAGACCTGTTCACAATTGGGTGCCTCCATTTAAACATCCATATCTCAGTAACCAACTGAGGGGAAATGATGAGATTTAGCATATAACCTTAACATTATGTCCATCCAACGAAACTTTTTTTGTTCTGGAGATTGTACAGCAGATTTCAATGTTTGTTTATATGCGGCATATAATTTACGGGTCAGAGTTTAAGTCCACATTTTTAAATGTACTACACCTTAACCCAGACACATCCACGCTTTTTGAAAAATTTGCTCGTGGTACACGTTATGGCAAGAACGGCGAGCAGTTAAATGGGAGTGTTCAGAGATATCGTCAATGTGGGTGCTTTCATGAAACGTGATTATATAAATAAATATATAAATAAATCTTACCATTAATATAATATTAATAGCTAATATTTAAATGTGTGAATATTGTTCAATGGGATTGAATGTGAAATTTTGTACACTTCAAAGCATCGCTATGAAGTTGTACACATATTTTTGTCAAGAAGCTGATCGCAGGAAACTGTTTCATGCTATTACAAATCCCGAAAAACGAACAGTGCATGCACTGGGTTTGAGTAAACGGTCATTTCGTCGATGGGTGTAAAAATCTGGAATGCAACCAACACGCGATAAGCAAACGGTAGGTAGAAAGGCAATTGTAGACAGCTTTGACAAGGATGTCATAAGGCGAGCTATTATAAAAATGCTGGATGCCAAAGAAACAGTGACTGTAAGAAAACTTAGGATTTGGTTGAGAAAGACAAATTACATAGAGCTATCCAAAACAACTTTATGGAAAATTATAAGGACATTAGGCTTCACTTTTATATAGTACAAGGGAGGTAGAAATATCATTTGCGAGAAATCGCATTTAGGAGCTATGAGAAGCAGATACCTACGTGAAATAAGGGAAATTCGCAAAGAAAATTATGACATAGTGTATTTGGATGAGACGTGGATCAATGCGCACCACACAAGTGAAAAGGAATGGCAATCAGTGGATGGAAAGATAAAGCGATATGTGCCCAGTAGTAAAGGACAGCTGGTAGTACTCATAATGGCTTACTACAGAATACTTTACCCGTGTTCGTATCAAAGCATACATACAATAGGGATTATCATAATGAGATGAATGGTAATGTATTTAGAGATTGGCTCGAGAATACAGTACTTCCATTCCTTGATAGACCGTCTTGTCTTATCATGGACAAAGCATCATATCACAATGTTGTTGCAAAGAAGACAAAACACCTACGGCATCAAGCACAAAGGAAGCAATAAAGATATGGCTCCGACGGGAAAATATACTATTTCCAGAAACATATTTATGGCTACAGTTGTAAAACAGGCGCACAAAAAGCAAGAAATATCAAATCGACAAGTTGATAGAAGAGCATGGCTATAGGTGCTAGAGACTTCCGCCGTACCATTCTCATTTAAACCCTATAGAACTTGTGTGGGATAAAATTAAAGCTGACAGTACTACATTCAAATTATTTGACGTCAAGATACTAACCCAGTCCACGCTATTAAATATTGATAAAAGTTACTGGAAAAAATGTGAGGACCAAGTGTTGAAAGAGGAAGACTATTGGAGAAATGATGGATTGAATTTTATGCAACCGAGAACAGTCATCAACCTACTGGAATCGTCCGACACAGTTTAAGGTCTGGGCAGATCGCAGACCTTAATCCACGTGCACGCTTACTGAAATATTTTGCTCCAACTTTTCACACGAATTGCAGGCCCTAATGATTACAGCATCAGCACAATTTCAATGGCAACAGTTTGTATTCCACAGTGATGAATTTTCAATTCCACAAGCCCTCAGCGTTGACAAACAACTAGTATTGAAAAAAAAACAACAAAAAACACACACACAAAAAAAAAAACACACACACACACTAAATGCATTGAATACCAACAGAAGAGTAATATTGCGGTGGAAACTGACATAGTGTGGCATTCCAATAAACGTGAGAACAAACACGTTGTCAAATGAGGAGACAACACACGAACATGCGAATCCTGTGGACACCCACACTCCCGTGTGTTTCCGGGGCCCATAAGGGAAGCAAAGAATAGCAACACTGTAGCCTACCATGCATGTCGTAAGAGGCGACTAAGGAGGCTTGATGGTTCCGTCGCCCTGATACTGAGTGAGTGCGTGGCGCGACACTGTGAGCTGTGAGTTTTGTGTGAAATGCTTTTGAATCTGCCCGAGGTTTTTTGGAACGTGACTGCATGTTCGGAGCGATGGTAGATGGCTATGTCCCAGAGTTGACCGGTTTTTGCCTTATGCAGAAATGCGTGGCTGCTGGGCTTCTGGTTGACTGCCACTGCCATCGACGATGAACTGTATTTTCGTGGACTGTGTGGGTGAACATCTAGGAAACATCCAGATGGGAAAATGACTGCCGATTCCATCAGAGATGAACTGGGTGTTTCGTTGGGGACTATTGTGTTGACATTCTGGCGGCGGCATTATGCACAGTGTATCTGTGCGGGCTGTTGTTTGTCGAGACTCCTGTCTTTTCCACTTTTCACATTGGGTAGTGGGGAGCGTTTTGTGCGATATTCACTGGCACAGGAACGGAGCATAATGGGGACAACCCGTTGCTATGAGGTTGGAACTACGACTAACTAACTAACTAACATACGAATCAATCTATAAACTTCAATTAAAAGAGGGCCAAAACAGGTAATAATCATGTTCGATCTCTGAACAGTAAACAGCAGAGTAGACAATCTTTCGCAAAGACTCAAAACGGTTCTGTCACCAATGTGCACGTGTGAACAAACCACACAGACAGCTGAACAGATCCTTAAAAATTGACACATGATGACTAAACTGATGTATCATCAATGGTCACTCCATACGCACATTAACGCACAGCTGTTTGGAAGCCATCACGAACTCCATATAAAATGCTAAATGCATCCTAGTAACATGACTCCTTGTGTACACATTATTAACCAGAAGCTGAAGAAACAAGAAGGAAATGAAATATAAAGTAAGAAGTATATTCTGTCTACTTTCCTGTTCAATTCCATTTCGGTTTCACATTATTTACCTCATGCCTCTGTAAATTCTGTCTTTACTTATATTACATGCACATTGCACCCACTCCCATAAGAATCTGGATACACCTTGTGTTCTCATCGGAATTGAGGTTGCGGTACTGTAAAACAAGTTTTTTAGCGTGAATTAACTAGTTTTTCGCCAAAACATCAAAGAAATGTCGCCGCTTTCCATGATTTAAGTTGCTTTTGGGCCTATCAAAGGCATATTCCTTGGGTTGGGGTAAATATAAGACGGCAGGAAAAATTTCATGACGATGCAATAGACAGTTTTCAAAATAACTGATCGTGAATGAAGGCGTTCATTTCTGAACAGACTACAACAGCATAGGAGAGGAGAATGACAGAGATGGTTACTGCCGGGAGCACATGGAGGCAGCTGCAGGAGATAGGACGGCTTGGCATGGTGTAGTTAATGGTCTATGCCCACATGGGAAGATGGAGACAGCGAAAGAAAGAAAGAAAGATAGAAAGAAAGAAAGAAAGAAAGAAAGAAAGAAAGAAAGAAAGAAAGAAAGAAAGAAAGATAGAAAGAAACAAAGAAACAAACAAACAAACAAACAAAGAAACAAAGAAACAAACAAAGAAACAAAGAAACAAAGAAACAAACAAAAAGAATGAAAAGGGGAGGGAGGGAGGAGTGAAAGGAAGGAAGGGGAAAAGAATGGAAAGAGGGAGGGAGGGAGCAGCAGCAGTAGTAGTAGTAGTAGTAGTAGTAGTAGTAGTAGTAGTAGTAGTAGTAGTAGTAGTAGTAGGTAGTCAGCAGCAGCAGCAGCAGCAGCAGCAGCAGCAGCAGCAGCAGCAGCAGCAGTAGTAGTAGTAGTAGTAGTAGTAGTAGTAGTAGTAGTTGTTGTTGTTGTTGTTGTTGTTGTTGTTGTTGTTGTTGTTTGCCATTGCTTTCTGAACGAGAAGTCAACTTTAAAAGAATATACACCAGACAGATGGATATGACAGCCTGGAGTAGATACAGCCAGGTCACGGAAAGGAACAACTATCACCACCCAACACCAACATAACGGAATAGAACAACAACCACCATCCAACACCAACATAACGGAATAAACCAACTACCACAACCCAACACCAACACAACAGAATAGAAGAACTAACACCACCCAACACCAACACAACGGAATAGAACAACTACCACCATCCAACACCAACATAACGGAATAGAACAACAACCACGAACCTCACAGGCTATAGGCATGCGATACACTCAATCCTCTGGTTTCTTATTTGTTAGAAACTCTTAGCCTTATGCGTATCCTGACTTCCATCCAACACCAACAAAATGGAATAGAACAACTACCACCACCCAACACAACGGAATAGAACAACTACCACCACCATCACACAACGGTATCTCGCAAAACGACATATAACAACTACCATCACCCTCAAATAACGGCATAGAAAAACTGCCACTACTCTCACATAACGGCACATAATAACTACCACCACTCTCACATAACGGTACATAATAACTACCACCACTCTCACATAACGGTATAGAACAACTACCACAACTTTCACATAACAGCATATACCAACTACCACCACCCTCACATAACGGCATAGAACAACTACCACCACCCTCACATAACGGCATAGAACAACTACCACCACCACCCTCACATAACGGCATAGAACAACTACCACCACCCTCACATAACGGCATAGAACAACTACCACTCTCACATAAAGGCATAGAACAACTACCACCACCACCCTCACATAACGGCATAGAACAACTACCACGACACCCTCACATAACGGCATAGAACAACACACGACCACCCTCACATAACGGCATAGAACAACTACCACGACCCTCACATAACGGCATAGAACAACTACCACCACCCTCACATAACGGCATAGAACAACTACCACCACCCTCACATAACGGCATAGAACAACTACTCTCACCGCCAACATCATCATGTTCTCTTCTCTCTATCTTATTATCTCACTTTCAACACCATATCCCTTCTAACAATCAGGCTTATCCTACGTCAGACATATATTCTTCCCCCCCCCCCCCCACCCGGTCCTACAGTATATCCTACGTTCTGCCGTTCTCCTTCTCTCTATCTCCACGACTTTTGAAACATCCAAATTCCTCCCCTGTCTCTATCCCCAACACCCAACACACTTCTGGCTTCTTGTTTCTCTTGATCCTGTTGTCGGATTCGAAATCGTCATTTCCGGGTCATGTCTGGGATAATGACTATGTCCTGGAACATTGTCCAACATTATCTGCCCTTGACCAACGAGTTATCCTCTCCTGTTCGCAGGCAGTTGAACGCTCTGTGTGTGTGTGTGTGTGCGTATGTGTGGTGAGAGAGAGAGAGAGAGAGAGAGAGAGAGAGAGAGAGAGAGAGAGAGAGAGAGAGAGACACACACACAGTTGTGTATACTGTACCATGATGTGTGCATGAGCGTACACAAGATCACATGCATGCACATGTGTACGTGAATGTCTATAATATTAATAATGTGCCGGGAGCAGTTTCCTGCAACGAGTCTGTGGTGTGGTAGCACTCTCACATGTTGTAGACCTGGGTGCAAGGGGGGGGGGAGGAGTGGGTGGCCAGTCTCTACCTTGCTTTTGTAGACGACGAGCCCACCAGGCGTGGAGCCCGGGTTGGACCATTCTACGTGTACCGACTACATTCACACAGATATTCCATCACCCAGTCACAGACTAGCAAACTACCATTCTATGTTTACCGACTAGGTTCATACAGATATTGCATCACCCAGTCACAGGCTAGCAAACTACCATTCTATGTTTACCGACTACGTTCATACAGATATTGCCATCACCCAGTCACAGGCTAGGAAACTACCATTCTATGTTTACCGACTACGTTCATACAGATATTGCCATCACCCAGTCACAGGCTAGGAAACTACCATTCTATGTTTACCGACTACGTTCATACAGATATTGCCATCACCCAGTCACAGGCTAGCAAACTACCATTCTACGTGTACCGACTACGTTCATACAGATATTCCTCACCCAGTCACAGGCTAGGAAACTACCATTCTATGTTTACCGACTACGTTCATACAGATATTGCATCACCCAGTCACAGGCTAGGAAACTACCATTCTATGTTTACCGACTACGTTCATACAGATATTGCATCACCCAGTCACAGGCTAGCAAACTACCATTTTACGTGTACCGACTACGTTCATACAGATATTCCATCACCCAGTCACAGACTAGCAAACTACCATTCTATGTTTACCGACTACGTTCATACAGATATTGCATCACCCAGTCACAGGCTAGCAAACTACCATTTTACGTGTACCGACTACGTTCATACAGATAATGCCATCACCCAGTCACAGACTAAGGGAACTGCCATTCTACAAGAGATAGTCGTTTATGTGGACTATAAACACTTCCGTGGATTTTGTTACAATTGATATTGAGACAATGCGCAGAACCTGCAACAATTAGTAGGTGCGGTTGTTGTACACAGTGAGCAACTGGGATTAGAATTAAATTGTAAAAAGACTCAGGTTATGGTCGTCACTAGGAAAGAAGAAGTGCCACAATGTAATATACAAGTAAATGGAAATATTCTTCAACAAGTGAATCGGTACAATTATCTTGGAACAGTCATAACATCTGATGGGAGATGCCTTGAAGAGATTAGAACAAGAATCGCCATAACGAAAGTAGCCTTTAGCAAGATGAAAAACATTCTGACCAATAAAAAGATGTTAATTGAAACGTGAAAAAGAGTGTTGTGGGGATACATAGAGCCTGTTCTTTTGTATGGATGTGAAACTTGGACAATGAGCAGTCAAGCTGAAAAGCATCAGATGGCTGCAGAAATGTGGTTTCTGAGGAAAATGCAAAGAATACCATGGACAGACAGAAAAACCAATGACCAAGTACTGCAGGAGACAAATGAACATCGTAAATTGATTAGAGAAATTAGACGTAGACAGTCAAAATTTTTTGGACATGTTATGAGAAGAAATTAGTATAATGAGTCACATCACGAAGATTTTGCTAAGAATTATCATGCAAAGAGTTAGGAGGAAAATACAACCTGAAATAGGAGAAGAACAATGTGGGTTTGTAGTAGGCAAGGGTACAGTAAATGCTGTGTATATACTGAGAACCTTAATCGAACGTTCTATAGAAGTAAACAAAGATCTACACCTTTGCTTTATTGACTACACAAAGGCTTTTGATAAAGTGAGACATGTCAACATGATAAGGATGCTTGAAGATCTACAGATTGATGGGAAAGACCTTAGACTTGTAAAAAACATATATTGGAAGTAAAAAACATATATTGGAAACAACAAGCTGCCATAAGAGTTGATAATGAAGTAAGCCAATATCAGCCTATTAAGAGAGGTGTGAGACAGGGATGTGTAATGTCTCCAGATCTGTTTTCCCTGTACAGTGAAAATATTTTCAGAAATATTGAAAATATGGAAGGAATCAACATTGGGGGACGATGCATCAATAACATTAGATATGCAGATGATACAGTCTTGATTGCAGACAATGAACAGGACCTGCAAAATTTAGTAGATGCGGTTGTTACACACAGTGAACAACAAGGGTTAGAATTAAATTGTAAAAAGACACAGATTATGGTCGTCACTAGGAAGAACGAAATACCACAGTGTAATATACAAGCAAATGGGAATATTCTTCAAAAAGTGAATAGGTACAATTATCTCGGAACAGTAATAACATCTGATGGGAGATGCCTTGAAGAGATTAGAACAAGAATCGCCATGGCAAAAGTAGCCTTTAGCAAGATGAAAAACATACTGACCAATAAAAAGATGTCAATTGAAACGAGAAAAAGAGTGTTGAGATACTACATAGAACCTGTACTTTATATGGATGTGAAGCTTGGACAATGAGCAGCCAGGCTGAAAAACATCTGATGGCTGTGGAAATGTGGTTTCTGAGGAAAATGCAAAGAATACCATGGACAGCCAGAAAGACCAATGAAGAAGTATTTCAAGAAACAAATGAAGATAGTAAACTGATCAGAGACATTAGACGTAGACAGTCACAATTTTTTGGGCATGTTATGAGAAGAAATGATTTGGAGAACTTGGTGACAACTGGTAAGATCGAGGGGAACAGACCAAGGGGAAGACCTAGAAACAAGTATCTGGATGGCTTGGCCTTGTGGCATGGTCGAGACAGAAACACGGAACTGATCCACGACTCTGTTGATCGAGTGAGATGGCAGAACATGACCGCCCACGCTTACCGGCATGGCACATGATGGATGGATGGATGAGAAGAAATGGACTGGAGAACTTAGTGACAACTGGCAAGATCGAAGGGAACAGACCAAGAGGCAGACCGAGAGGAAAATACCTGGATGGCTTGGCCACATGGCATGGACGAGACAGGAACACTGAGCTGATCCACGACACTGGTGATCGAGTGAAATGGCGAGTCATGACCGCCCACGCTTTCCGGCATGGCACATGATTGATTGATTGATATTGAGGTTCCCAGTCAACCACACCAACATGGGTACCATTAAATTTACTGGGAGGCAAAGGCAGCCAGCGTAGTAATAAGGACATCAGCCATGGGGTGGTGAAATAATGAGGACATCAGCCATGGAGTGGTGAAAGGTCTAAAACATGGAGCTAGCATGATATGCCCAGGACTCCTCCTGACCTGACACGGGATCCTCTGCTAGAGAGAAGGGCAACATTAGGAGGTAGGAACAGTCCAGGGAACAGGGCAACATTAGGAGGTAGGAACAGTCCAGGGAACAGGGCAACATTAGGAGGTAGGAACAGTCCAGGGAACAGGGCAACATTAGGAGGTAGGAACTGTCCAGGGAAGAAAGTCAGATAACGGAGAACAGTAGGACCAGGCAGGATAACTCGACCCAATAACACATCACTGAGGCACATTAGCACAGCGGCTAGAGCACTGAGCTGTCGATCCTTGATGCTGGGTTCAAACCTAGCTCCAAGCGGACTTTCTTCCACAATCACGTGACTCGACGTTTCCACGATCACAGGGATCGATATTTCCACGATCACTAAGCTCAGCGTTTCCACGATCACGTGACTCAACGTTTTCACGATCACATGGCTCAGTGTTCTTATCAAACGAGAACAGCAGAACATGCTCTGGGAGACAGTGATAAGCTAAATAATGATCCCAGGCCTTCCACATCAATTTAGTGAGTTTAGTTAAGAACATGAGTTTACCACTTAACCCTCACTAGGGAATTTGGTTTTTCTTCTACTTCTTCATTCTTCTTCTCATTCTCTCACGCCCCCCCCCCCCCCCCCCCCCCCAATCTCTCCTCCTCCCTTTGCCTTTCACCTCCCAATGCAGAAAACGCCAACAACCAGGCCCCGCCAAGAAATGTTCAGACGTGTTCGTGATGAGAGCCAGATTCTGTAACATGATGTTGATGATCTTTGAATCGTTTCTTTCTGGCCGCTAAGACTACGGGCATGTTTCATATTTTTAGCAAACTACCAACGTTTGGTTCCTACTGGAATACTACTGTTTGCATTATTAATGATCCTAACTGGCAGTTTTCCCTCAAGCTGTTTCCAACTGTCTTGATCCACAACTGGCCGGGTCTGACGCTTGCCGTGTTGCGTTGTGTGTTGAGATTGTGTGTTCCCAGCAACACCTGTGTCGGTGTTGTTCTATTTAAGTGACTTCTGTACGAGTGCCAATGTTGCATGTACTTTGCCACAAACCCCAGGCTGATCTCCAGGGCAATTTTACGTTTAGTAGTTTGCCAGTTTTTTGAACGAGAAGTCACAAACACTCAATGTTTTTAATGTCTGACTTCTGCATGAGTACTAACATTAAATATGTTATGTTATCTATACACTTCTGACTTCTGTATGAGTACTAACATTAAATATGTTATGTTATCTATACACTTCTGACTTCTGTATGAGTACTAACATTAAATATGTTATGTTATCTATACACTTCTGACTTCTGTATGAGTACTAACATTAAATATGTTATGTTATCTATATAAGTCTGACTTCTGCATGAGTACTAACATTAAATATGTTATGTTATCTATACACGTCTGACTTCTGCATGAGTACTAACATTAAATATGTTATGTTATCTATACAAATCAGAACGGGCTTGGTAAAATAAGCGGGGAAAGAAGACCTTGTTGAGCTTGACTCTAGTCCGACTTTGTGAAGACACATGAAGGGTGTAGCATAGGTGGGAGTGCAAGCGCAATTGAAATACCACTACTTTTAATTTATCGTTTCTTTACTTATTCAGTCCATCGTGGAAGGTTGGGAGACATTGCTCGCAATAGACAAGTGATGTCTCCTGTGGTAGCTCTGGCGGGCCTATTCCCGCTGGTCGCGGGGGCCTCTAAAAGTCAGGTGGAGAGTCTGATGATAGCGCACGCTTTACACAGGTCCGGACACTTGTGATTGACAGTAGTGCGCGCCCCTATGGTCCGGTCTCGTACGAGGCCCTCACCTATGGGACTTGGCTGAACGCCTCTAAGCCGGGTCCCGTGGGTGTCAGGGTCTGGCCATCACTCGCCACCTGCTCGTGGTGGCGAGGTCTCGGAGGATTCGACGCTGTGCCGCCAGCGTCTGCAGCCTACCTTGTGCCAGACGTATTGGTTACCCA
>JACEFZ010027368.1:0-127500 GCA_014155875.1 Cepaea nemoralis | reverse complement strand
ATGATGATGTCAGCATGCATGTCCACTTACACACAATCTGAGTATCCAGTTACACACTATCTGTGTATCCACTTACACACAATCTGTGTATCCACGTACACACAATCTGTGCATCCACTTCACACAATCCGTATATCCACTTACACACAATTTGTGTATCCAGATAATAATATATAAAAATTAATTAAGATAATAATATGTGTATAAAGGTACATATCAAATTCATCTGTATACCCACTTACACATCATATCCATCTGAACGTCCACTTACAGTTAAAAGTTAGTTGCATATCCTTTACAGGACGTCGCAGTCATCACCAGCATGTTTTGCTCTTGTGATCTCTTGGCAAGTTTACGTTCAGTAGTTTGCCATTGCCTCTGAACGACTGGCACCCATTTCGTTAAAAAAAGAACGCAAGACGGTCTGCTACCAAATCGCCCGCAGCTGTGTTTCGAACGCGAGTATGCGGGATTACAAACTGTGTCCGTAACCTCTTCGCCACAGAGACGGTTTGTGTATCAACTTAAATATGATACAAATGTGTGTACCCAGTTGTGCGTCATCTCAATGTGTGTACCTAGTTGTGCGTCATCTCAATGTGTGTACCCAGTTGTGCGTCATCTCAATGTGTGTACCCAGTTGTGCGTCATCTCAATGTGTGTGCCCAGTTGTGCGTCATCTCAATGTGTGTACCCAGTTGTGCGTCATCTCAATGTGTGTACCCAGTTGTGCGTCATCTCAATGTGTGTACCCAGTTGTGCGTCATCTCAATGTGTGTACCCAGTTGTACGTCATCTCAATGTGTGTACCCAGTTGTGCGTCATCTCAATGTGTGTGCCCAGTTGTGCGTCATCTCAATGTGTGTACCCAGTTGTGCGTCATCTCAATGTGTGCACCCAGTTGTGCGTCATCTCAATGTGTGTGCCCAGTTGTGCGTCATCTCAATGTGTGTACCCAGTTGTGCGTCATCTCAATGTGTGTGCCCAGTTGTGCGTCATCTCAATGTGTGTACCCAGTTGTACTTATCTCAATGTGTGTACCCAGTTGTGCGTCATCTCAATGTGTGTACCCAGTTGTGCGTCATCTCAATGTGTGTACCCAGTTGTGCGTCATCTCAATGTGTGTACCCAGTTGTGCGTCATCTCAATGTGTGTACCCAGTTGTGCGTCATCTCAATGTGTGTACCTAGTTGTGCGTCATCTCAATGTGTGCACCCAGTTGTGCGTCATCTCAATGTGTGTGCCCAGTTGTGCGTCATCTCAATGTGTGTGCCCAGTTGTTCGTCAACTCAATGTGTGTGCCCAGTTGTGCGTCATCTCAATGTGTGTGCCCAGTTGTGCGCCATCTCAATGTGTGTACCCAGTTGTGCGTCATCTCAATGTGTGTACCCAATTGTGCATCATCTCAATGTGTGTACCCAGTTGTGCGTCATCTCAATGTGTGCACCCAGTTGTGCGTCATCTCAATGTGTGTGCCCAGTTGTGCGTCATCTCAATGTGTGTGCCCAGTTGTGCGTCATCTCAATGTGTGTGCCCAGTTGTGCGTCATCTCAATGTGTGTGCCCAGTTGTGCGCCATCTCAATGTGTGTACCCAGTTGTGCGTCATCTCAATGTGTGTGCCCAGTTGTGCGTCATCTCAATGTGTGTGCCCAGTTGTGCGTCATCTCAATGTGTGTGCCCAGTTGTGCGTCATCTCAATGTGTGTACCCAGTTGTACTTATCTCAATGTGTGTACCCAGTTGTACGTCATCTCAATGTGTGTACCCAATTGTGCGTCATCTCAATGTGTGTACCCAGTTGTGCGTCATCTCAATGTGTGTACCCAATTGTGCGTCATCTCAATGTGTGTGCCCAATTGTGCGTCATCTCAATGTGTGTGCCCAGTTGTGCGTCATCTCAATGTGTGTGCCCAGTTGTGCGTCATCTCAATGTGTGTGCCCAGTTGTGCGTCATCTCAATGTGTGTGCCCAGTTGTGAGTCATCTCAATGTGTGTGCCCAGTTGTGCGCCATCTCAATGTGTGTACCCAGTTGTGCGTCATCTCAATGTGTGTACCCAATTGTGCGCCATCTCAATGTGTGTACCCAGTTGTGCGTCATCTCAATGTGTGTACCCAGTTGTGCGTCATCTCAATGTGTGTGCCCAGTTGTGCGTCATCTCAATGTGTGTGCCCAGTTGTGCGTCATCTCAATGTGTGTGCCCAGTTGTGCGTCATCTCAATGTGTGTGCCCAGTTGTGCGTCATCTCAATGTGTGTGCCCAGTTGTGCGTCATCTCAATGTGTGTGCCCAGTTGTGCGCCATCTCAATGTGTGTGCCCAGTTGTGCGTCATCTCAATGTGTGTGCCCAGTTGTGCGTCATCTCAATGTGTGTACCCAGTTGTGCGTCATCTCAATGTGTGTGCCCAGTTGTGCGTCATCTCAATGTGTGTGCCCAGTTGTGCGTCATCTCAATGTGTGTGCCCAGTTGTGCGTCATCTCAATGTGTGTACCCAGTTGTGCGTCATCTCAATGTGTGTACCCAGTTGTACGTCATCTCAATGTGTGTACCCAGTTGTGCGTCATCTCAATGTGTGTACCCAATTGTGCGTCATCTCAATGTGTGTACCCAATTGTGCGTCATCTCAATGTGTGTACCCAGTTGTGCGTCATCTCAATGTGTGTACCCAGTTGTGCGTCATCTCAATGTGTGTACCCAGTTGTGCGTCACCGCAATGTGTGTACCCAGTTGTGCGTCGTCTCAATGTGTGTACCCAGTTGTGCGTCACCGCAATGTGTGTGCCCAGTTGTGCGTCATCTCAATGTGTGTACCCAGTTGTGCGTCATCTCAATGTGTGTACCCAGTTGTGCGTCATCTCAATGTGTGTACCCAATTGTGCGTCATCTCAATGTGTGTACCCAGTTGTGCGTCATCTCAATGTGTGTACCCAATTGTGCGTCATCTCAATGTGTGTACCCAGTTGTGCGTCATTTCAATGTGTGTACCCAGTTGTGCGCCATCTCAATGTGTGTACCCAGTTGTACGCCATCTCAATGTGTGTACCCAGTTGTGCGCCATCTCAATGTGTGTACCCAGTTGTGCGTCATCTCAATGTGTGTACCCAGTTGTGCGCCATCTCAATGTGTGTACCCAGTTGTGCGTCATCTCAATGTGTGTACCCAGTTGTGCGTCATCTCAATGTGTGTACCCAGTTGTGCGTCATCTCAATGTGTGTACCCAGTTGTGCGTCATCTCAATGTGTGTACCCAGTTGTGCGTCATCTCAATGTGTGTACCCAGTTGTGCGTCATCTCAATGTGTGTATCCAGTTGTGCGTCATCTCAATGTGTGTACCCAATTGTGCGTCATCTCAATGTGTGTACCCAGTTGTGCGTCATCTCAATGTGTGTACCCAGTTGTGCGTCATCTCAATGTGTGTACCCAGTTGTGCGTCATCTCAATGTGTGTATCCAGTTGTGCGTCATCTCAAAGATAATACAAATATGTGTGTCCATCATCACGTAGCAGGTCATTCTCATCATGTTGCTATCACAGACAGAAGGAAGACTTATCACAGACAGAAGGAAGACTAATCACAGACAGAAGGAAGACTAATCACAGACAGAGGAAAGACTTATCACAGACATAGGGAAGACTTATCACAGACAGAAGCAAGACTTATCACAGACAGAAGGAAGACTAATCACAGACAGAGGAAAGACTTATCACAGACATAGGGAAGACTTATCACAGACAGAAGCAAGACTTATCACAGACAGAAGAAAGACTTATAACAGACATAAGGAAGAATATTACAGACAGAACGAAGACTTATTACAGACAGAAGCAAGACTTATCACAGACAGAAGGAAGGCTAATCACAGACAGAGGAAAGGCTTATCACAGACATAGGGAAGGCTTATCACAAACAAAAGGAAATCGTATCACACACAGAGGGAAAACGTATCACCAAAAGAAGGAAGACGTATGGCAGACAGATGGAAGGCTTATCACTAACAGAAGGAAGACTTATGGTAAACAGAAGGAAGACTTATCATAGCCAGAAGGACAAAAGGGAGACTTATCACAGACTGAGGGAAGACTGATCACAAACTGAGGGAAGACATCACAGACTGAGGGAAACTTCCATGTGGTTCAACGCTAGCAGTAATAGGGATGTTTCCAGCAACATGTTCTCGTAGTTATTTCCCCTAGTGACCGTTGTCTAGGGGCCTTCAATGTTTGGGTTATCCCTCTTACAAATGTACACATTGCAAAATCTGTACTGACTACATGTGTTTATGGGGCAACATAACACACGATAACATAGCATAATATAACAACTTAACACACGACAACACAGCATAATATTACAACATAACACCCGATAGCATAACATAATATAACAACATAACACACGATAACATAACATAATACTGTATTACAACATAATACACGATAACATTGCATAATGTTACAACATAACACACGATAACAGCATAATATAAAAACATAGCACAAGACGACACAACATAAAACATGACAATACAACATTGCATAACAACAACAAGGGAACATAACAAGACGACACAACAAAGCATAAAATAACATACGACGACACAACTCAATGTAATAACATAACAACACAACATAACACGACGACATAACATAACAACATAACACATGATGATACAACATAACACATTATGACACTAAACAACATACTATAACATACGACAACACAACATAACATAATATAACACACGACGACACAACAGAACATATCACAGCGTAACAAAACAACACACACGACACTACATAACACCTCATTAACATCCAATATTCTCCAACACTGAGCCCTGGCTTTACAGATTTGATGAGTCCCGTCTAATGAATATATTCTTCCATCATGTATCACTGTCAGCTACCCAAACCCACCCCTAGGAAATCAACGGTTCCCAAACTTCAAGTGTTTTTTTTTTTTTTTCAGCCGAACTTTCGAGGGGCACGACGTCATAAAACGAATACACGACCGACTTAAAACAGCAGTAAGCCACAAAATATTGACTGCTGAACCAGTTATCAGATATAAAACAGCAGTAAGCCAAACATTCTTTGCTGTTGAACCAATGATCAGATATAAAATCGATGCTGACACCATCTGTGAAAGATGCTTTTGTTTGTACACCAAATCTAACTGCGTTTATCAATTCCAGTGTCAAGCAGCTTATTTAGGTAGAACGGAAATATAATTAGTAAATCGAGTAACCGACCATATAGCAATGTGGGTGGGGTAAAAAAAAAAGTCTTCAGGAATCCCTGGGCAGTCAACAGGCTATAAAACGCACTCCTCGACGATTTCTTAACAACTTGCAAACTTCGGTCACAAAGTTAACAAAGAAAATGAATTTCACATACTGTATTTGGCGAAGAATAAACGATTGCTCTAATACAGTGAGGACTTGGCAATTAGGCGTTTCCAGCATGTTTTATGCAAGGAAAGATTTCGTTCCAAATTTGAGATTACCGTGGGGGATAACAAATCTCCACATTTGAATGATACATGTGACTGTGTTTAAATATTTCAGCTGAATTATTCTCCGTTTATTTACTTCACATGTAATACAACTCATACAAAATGCTCTATGTAGACCAACAAGCAGCGGTTAGAATATATGGTGAGACATCAGATTGGTTTGACACCAAGCAAGGAGTTTGTCATGCTGTGTGCTGATGGTGAGACATTAGATTGGTTTGACATCAAGCAAGGAGTTTGTCATGCTGTGTGCTGATGGTGAGACATTAGATTGGTCTGACATCAAGCAAGGAGTTTGTCATGCTGTGTGCTGTTGGTGAGACATTAGATTGGTTTGACATCAAGCAAGGAGTTTGTCATGCTGTGTGCTGATGGTGAGACATTAGATTGGTTTGACATCAAGCAAGGAGTTTGTCATGCTGTGTGCTGTTGGTGAGACATTAGATTGGTTTGACATCAAGCAAGGAGTTTGTCATGCTGTGTGCTGATGGTGAGACATCAGATTGGTTTGACATCAAGCAAGGAGTTTGTCATGCTGTGTGCTGTTCCCCTATTTGTTTAACCTGTACGCCGAAAGTATGAGAAATGTCAGAGATGATATAATACAAAGAACAATATGATGGCCTACATATGGGTGGTCATGACATACCAGAGATTCCATGTGTTGATGATACAGTTTTACTATTCATATCACAGAATGGTATAGAACATCTAGTAATCTCAATCCAAAAGAATAGTGAAAATCACAACTCATATATTAACATAGCAAAAACAAAGATAGTGCATACAGATAAAACTATTATGGAGAAAGAAATTTATGTTAATGAGGAAAACTAGAGTTGGTGGAAACTTAAGAATATCTTGGGTCATTAATTACCAACAATGGTGACACAATGAAGGACATTAAAAGACGTATATCTATTGATCTTCAAAAACTAAAACAACTTAATAAATTGTGGCGTGGAACAGATAGACCTACAAATATTAGATTTTTAAGAGTATGTATTTTCCCCATTGCAACATACTTTTGTGAGACCTGGACACTTACTAAACAAGCTGAACAGCGCATAAATGCCTTTGAATATAAATGTTGTAGACGAGTTCTAAGAATATCTCGGGTAAGGAAAAGAACAAATGCATCCATACGACGAGAACTGAATATTGAAGAAAGTTGGAGAGAACATTCAAGGAGTGGTATGTTCCCGGGGAGAGAGGAAGAGAAAGGTCAAAGAGAAGATGGGTGCAGGATGTAGCAGGTTATCTCCAGATTGATGTATCAGACGCAGGACATTTTGCTTATGACCGAGAAGTTTTTCAGTAGGTTGTTATGGGAGCGAGGTTCTACAAATGACATGCCACTGAATGAATGAATGAATTAATTAATTAATTAATTAATGCATGCATGAATGAATGAATGAATGAATGATTGAATGAATGAATGAATGATATATAACTGCAGAATATATTTAAACTATGTCCCTAGCACATGCCGGGGTCAGAGGCATGTCGGCATCTGTGGCTGGGTCAGTGAACGCAGTCTCACAAGTCTCCGACACACCGGGTCGAGGGTTCGACATCACCGGTAGGTGACTATGGAGCGGAAGGCTTTGCGCTGATTTCCATGTTATGAGAGCACCGTCAAACTACTGAATGTAATAACTGTCCAGTCAATCACAAGCAGCCAATCAATCCTGGGGCCGATGTAACGTCCTGTGAAAAAAAATGTTAGCTGCAATACGTGGCAGTTAACAACTTTTTTTTTGACGGGGGGGGGGGGGGTGTTTGTGATTTCTTGGCAAGTTTACGTTTAGTAGTTTGCCATACCTTTTTCGTATGGGAACCAACACAAAGATGTCTGCTTCCAAATCGTAGGCAGCTGTGTTTCGAAAGCGGTATGGGGGATTACGAATCGCGTTCGTAATGCATTCGTCACGGTGCCGACAATTAACATGTTTTAACCAGAAAAACCAGAGAACAAGAAAAGGAAGTTTCACAGAAATTACCTCACCCTTATCGCTGGGAAATATGAGCCTTAATTCAGAGTTCAGGCGAGCCATCGACTGGGGGACTGGGTCAAGGTTTGCGTAACTCGGGTCAAGGTTTGCGTAACTCATGCCATGCCCAGCTACTGCGGAGATGGTATTGTCAACACTGGATGTGGATATGGTTTAGTATTGTCAACACTGAGTGTGGATATGGTTTAGTATTGTCAACACTGAGTATCGAGATGGTATAGTATTGTCAACACTGAGTGTGGGGACGGTATAATATTATCAACACTGAGTGTGGGGACGGTATAGTATTATCAACACTGATTGTGGAGACGGAATAATATAGTCAACACTTAGTGTGGAGAAGATATAGTATTGTCAACACTAGGTGTGGAGATGGTATAGTATCTCAACACTGAGTGTGTTAGACAGTATAGTATTATCAACACTGAGTGTGGAGACGGTATATTATTGTCAACACTGAGTGTGGGGACGGTATAATATTATCAACACTGAGTGTGGGGATGGTATAGTAATATCAACACTGATTGTGGAGACGGAATAATATAGTCAACACTTAGTGTGGAGAAGATATAGTATTGTCAACACTAAGTGTGGAAATGGTATAGTATTCTCAACACTGAGTGTGTTAGACAGTATAGTATTATCAACACTGAGTGTGGATATGGTTTAGTATTGTCAACACTGAGTATCGAGATGGTATAGTATTATCAACACTGAGTGTGGGGACGGTATAATATTATCAACACTGAGTTTGGGGATGGTATAGTAATATCAACACTGATTGTGGAGACGGAATAATATAGTCAACACTTAGTGTGGAGAAGATAGAGTATTGTCAACACTAGGTGTGGAAATGGTATAGTATTCTCAACACTGAGTGTGTTAGACAGTATAGTATTATCAACACTGAGTGTGGAGACGGTATAGTATTGTCAACACTAGGTGTGGAGATAGTATACTATTGTCAACACTGGGTGTGGACACGGTATAGTATTGTCAACAATTGGTGTGGGGATGGTTATAGTATTGTCAACACTGGGTGTGGAGATGGTAAAGTATTCTCAACACTGGGTGTGGAGATGGTAAAGTATTGTCAACACTGTACGTAGAGATGGTATAGTATAGTGAACACTTAGTGTGGATACGGTATAGTATTGTCAACACTAGGTGTGGAGATGGTATAGTATTCTCAACACTGAGTGTGTTAGACAGTATAGTATTATCAGCACTGAGTGTGGAGATGGTATAATATTGTCAACACTAGGTGTGGAGATAGTATACTATTGTCAACACTGGGTGTGGTCACGGTATAGTATTGTCAACAATAGGTGTGGAGATGGTATAGCATTGACAACACCATATGTGGAGATGGTTAATATTGTCAACACTGGGTGTGTCATGGTATAGTATTGTCAACACTGGTGTGGAGATGGTATAGTATTGTCAACACTGGGTGTGGAGATGGTATAGTATTGTCAACACTGGGTGTGGAGATGGTATAGTATTGTCAACACTAGGTATGGAGATGGTATAGTATTGTCAACACTGGGTGTGGAGATGGTAAGTATTGTCAACACTGGGTGTGGAGATGGTAATGTATTGTCAACACTGAGTATGGAGATGGTATAGTATTGTCAACACTGGGTGTGGAGATGGTATAGTATTGTCAACACTGGGTGTGGAGATGGTAAATTATTGTCAACACTGGGTGGGAGATGGTATTGTCAACACTGGGTGTGGAGATTGTATTGTCAACACTGGGTGTGGAGATGGTATAGTATTGTCAACACTGGGTGTGGAGATGGTATTGTCAACACTGGGTGTGGAGATGGTATTGTCAACACTGGGTGTGGAGATGGTATAGTATTGTCAACACTGGGTGTGGAGATGGTATTGTCAACACTGGGTGTGGAGATGGTATTGTATTGTCAACACTGGGTGTGGAGATGGTATTGTCAACACTAAGTGTGGAGATGGTATAGTATTGTCAACACTGGGTGTGGAGATGGTATAGTATTGTCAACACTGGGTGTGGAGATGGTATTGTCAACACTGGGTGTGGAGATGGTATAGTATTGTCAACACTGGGTGTGGAGATGGTATTGTCAACACTGGGTGTGGAGATGGTGTAGTATTGTCAACACTGGGTGTGGAGATGGTATAGTATTGTCAACACTGGGTGTGGAGATGGTATTGTCAACACTGGGTGTGGAGATAGGGATTGTCAACACTGGGTGTGGAGATGGTTTTTTGTCAACACTGGGTGTGGAGATGGTATAGTATTGTCAACACTGGGTGTGGAGATGGTATTGTAAGATGGGTATGTCAACACTGGGTGTAGAGATGGTATTGTCAACACTGGGTGTGCGAGGATGGTATAGTATTGTCTAACACTGGTGTGTGGATGATGGTATAGTATTGTCAACTACTGGGTGTGGAGATGGTATTGTCAACACTGGGTACGTGGAGATGGTATAGTATTGTCTAACACTGGTGTTGTGGAGATGGTATTTTCACCACTGGGTGTGGAGATGGTATTGTCAACACTGGTGTGTGGAGATGGTATGTCAACACTGGGTTGTGTGGGACTGTATAGTATTTACTAACCACTGATTGTGGAGACGAGGAATAATCTAGTCAACACTAGTGTGGAGAAGATCTTCGTATTGTCACACACTAGGTGTGGAGATGGGTATAGATTTCTTCAACACTGAGTGTGTTAGACAGTATAGTATTATCAAACACTGAGTGTGGAGACGGTATCTTATTGTCAACACTGAGTGTGGGGACGGTATACTATTACTCACCACTGAGTGTGGGGATGGTATATTATATCAACACTGATTGTGGAGACGGAATATATAGTCAAACACTTAGTGTGGAGAAGATATAGTATTGTCAACACTAAGTGTGGAAATGGTATAGTATTCTCAACACTGAGTGTGTTAGACAGTATAGTATTATCAACACTGAGTGTGGATATGGTTTAGTATTGTCAACACTGAGTATCGAGATGGTATAGTATTATCAACACTGAGTGTGGGGACGGTATAATATTATCAACACTGAGTTTGGGGATGGTATAGTAATATCAACACTGATTGTGGAGACGGAATAATATAGTCAACACTTAGTGTGGAGAAGATACAGTATTGTCAACACTAGGTGTGGAAATGGTATAGTATTCTCAACACTGAGTGTGTTAGACTGTATAGTATTATCAACACTGAGTGTGGAGACGGTATAGTATTGTCAACACTAGGTGTGGAGATAGTATACTATTGACAACACTGGGTGTGGACACGGTATAGTATTGTCAACAATTGGTGTGGGGATGGTATAGTATTGTCAACACTGGGTGTGGAGATGGTAAAGTATTCTCAACACTGGGTGTGGAGATGGTAAAGTATTGTCAACACTGTACGTAGAGATGGTATAGTATAGTGAACACTTAGTGTGGATACGGTATAGTATTGTCAACACTAGGTGTGGAGATGGTATAGTATTCTCAACACTGAGTGTGTTAGACAGTATAGTATTATCAGCACTGAGTGTGGAGATGGTATAATATTGTCAACACTAGGTGTGGAGATAGTATACTATTGTCAACACTGGGTGTGGTCATGGTATAGTATTGTCAACAATAGGTGTGGAGATGGTATAGCATTGACAACACCATATGTGGAGATGGTATAATATTGTCAACACTGGGTGTGAACATGGTATAGTATTGTCAACACTGGATGTAGAGATGGTATAGTATTGTCAACACTGGGTGTGGAGATGGTATAGTATTGTCAACACTGGGTGTGGAGATGGTATAGTATTGTCAACACTAGGTATGGGGATGGTATAGTATTGTCAACACTGGGTGTGGAGATGGTAAAGTATTGTCAGCACTGGGTGTGGAGATGGTAAATTATTGTCAACACTGCATGTAGAGATGGTATAGTATTGTCAACACTGGGTGTGGAGATGGTATAGTATTGTCAACACTGGGTGTGGAGATGGTATAGTTATAGTATTGTCAACACTGGGTGAGGAGATGGTATTGTCAACACTGGGTGTGGAGATTGTATTGTCAACACTGGGTGTGGAGATGGTATAGTATTGTCAACACTGGGTGTGGAGATGGTATTGTCAACACTGGGTGTGGAGATTGTATTGTCAACACTGGGTGTGGAGATGGTATAGTATTGTCAACACTGGGTGTGGAGATGGTATTGTCAACACTGGGTGTGGAGATGGTATTGTATTGTCAACACTGGGTGTGGAGATGGTATTGTCAACACTAAGTGTGGAGATGGTATAGTATTGTCAACACTGGGTGTGGAGATGGTATAGTATTGTCAACACTGGGTGTGGAGATGGTATTGTCAACACTGGGTGTGGAGATGGTATAGTATTGTCAACACTGGGTGTGGAGATGGTATTGTCAACACTGGGTGTGGAGATGGTGTAGTATTGTCAACACTGGGTGTGGAGATGGTATTGTCAACACTGGGTGTGGAGATGGTATTGTCAACACTGGGTGTGGAGATGGTATTGTCAACACTGGGTGTGGAGATGGTATTGTCAACACTGGGTGTGGAGATGGTATAGTATTGTCAACACTGGGTGTGGAGATGGTATAGTATTGTGAACACTGGGTATAGAGATGGTATTGTTAACACTGGGTGTGGAGATGGTATAGTATTGTCAACACTGGGTGTGGAGATGGTATTGTCAACACTGGGTGTGGAGATGGTATAGTATTGTCAACACTGGGTGTGGAGATGGTATTGTCAACACTGGGTGTGGAGATGGTATTGTCAACACTGGGTGTGGAGATGGTAAATTATTGTCAACACTACATGTAGAGATGGTATAGTATTGTCAACACTGGGTGTGGAGATGGTATTGTCAACACTGGGTGTAGAGATGATATTGTCAACACTGGGTGTGGAGATGGTATTGTCAACACTGGGTGTGGAGATGGTATAGTATTGTCAACACTGGGTGTGGAGATGGTATAGTATTGTCAACACTGGGTGTAGAGATGGTATTGTTAACACTGGGTGTGGAGATGGTATAGTATTGTCAACACTGGGTGTGGAGATGGTATTGTCAACACTGGGTGTGGAGATGGTATAGTATTGTCAACACTGGGTGTGGAGATGGTATAGTATTGTCAACACTGGGTGTGGAGACGGTATAGTATTGTCAACACTGGGTGTGGAGATGGTATATTGTCAACACTGGGTGTGGAGATGGTATAGTATTGTCAACACTGGGTGTGGAGATGGTATAGTTATAGTATTGTCAAAACTGGGTGTGGAGATTGTATTGTCAACACTGGGTGTGGAGATGGTATTGTCAACACTGGGTGTGGAGATGGTATAGTATTGTCAACACTGGGTGTGGAGATGGTATTGTCAACACTGGGTGTGGAGATGGTATTGTATTGTCAACACTGGGTGTGGAGATGGTATTGTCAACACTGAGTGTGGAGATGGTATAGTATTGTCAACACTGGGTGTGGAGATGGTATAGTATTGTCAACACTGGGTGTGGAGATGGTATTGTCAACACTGGGTGTGGAGATGGTATAGTATTGTCAACACTGGGTTTGGAGATGGTATTGTCAACACTGGGTGTGGAGATGGTATAGTATTGTCAACACTGGGTGTGGAGATGGTATTGTCAACACTGGGTGTGGAGATGGTATTGTCAACACTGGGTGTGGAGATGGTATTGTCAACACTGGGTGTGGAGATGGTATAGTATTGTCAACACTGGGTGTGGAGATGGTATTGTCAACACTGGGTGTGGAGATGGTATAGTATTGTCAACACTGGGTGTGGAGATGGTAAATTATTGTCAACACTACATGTAGAGATAGTATAGTATTGTCAACACTGGGTGTGGAGATGGTATTGTCAACACTGGGTGTAGAGATGATATTGTCAACACTGGGTGTGGAGATGGTATTGTCAACACTGGGTGTGGAGATGGTATAGTATTGTCAACACTGGGTGTGGAGATGGTATAGTATTGTCAACACTGGGTGTAGAGATGGTATTGTCAACACTGGGTGTGGAGATGGTATTGTCAACACTGGGTGTGGAGATGGTATTGTCAACACTGGGTGTGGAGATGGTAAATTATTGTCAACACTACATGTAGAGATGGTATAGTATTGTCAACACTGGGTGTGGAGATGGTATTGTCAACACTGGGTGTAGAGATGATATTGTCAACACTGGGTGTGGAGATGGTATTGTCAACACTGGGTGTGGAGATGGTATAGTATTGTCAACACTGGGTGTGGAGATGGTATAGTATTGTCAACACTGGGTGTAGAGATGGTATTGTTAACACTGGGTGTGGAGATGGTATAGTATTGTCAACACTGGGTGTGGAGATGGTGGTATTGTCAACACTGGGTGTGGAGATGGTATAGTATTGTCAACACTGGGTGTGGAGATGGTATTGTCAACACTGGGTGTGGAGATGGTATAGTATTGTCAACACTGGGTGTGGAGATGGTATATTGTCAACACTGGGTGTGGAGATGGTATAGTATTGTCAACACTGGGTGTGGAGATGGTATAGTATTGTCAACACTTGATGTAGAGATGGTATAGTATTGTCAACACTGGGTGTGGAGATGGTATAGTTATAGTATTATCAACACTGGGTGTGGAGATGGTATAGTGTTGTCAACACTGGGTGTGGAGATGGTATAGTGTTGTCAACACTGGATGTTGATATAGTATTGTCAACTATTGATGTGGAGATGGTATTGTCAACTATTGATGTGGAGATGATATTGTCAATACTTGATGTTGAGATAGTATTCACTGGAGCTGGCAGCGTGGATCAGTGTTCAAGGGACGCCACTCTTCTGCCATCGTCCGCAAACTCAGTGAAACGATTACAGGTAGTTACAGGTAGTGCCACCACAAAGACTACTAGACTACGTTGTGTGCAAATGTGTGTGTACGCGTGCAAACTGACGTGAAACAACACTTAAGTTCTCTAGGAACTAGGTTAGGTCAAGTCACGTCTTTCCCGCGCACTGATATCTTTGCGGCACACTTACCGACTCATGTCACGTGGTGACCTACTTCACAGCGACATTCAAAGCGACAACTACGACAACACACACCTCCCTTACCTTATCAGAAGTTAAGTGAATCTGTCTGCTAGAAGAATCGTCGCCCCCTTCATCCTCATCTACGAGACTGAGGGCAGTGTACCGGGCCTCGACCACCATATTCTAACACATACATACCCCGGTATGTACACACGAGTCGGTGCGGTCAGCTGTTACCTCCATAAATCTGTCGCTCAGATCACGAATGTGATGTATATAGTTATGATGTGGCCAGTAAACCGACGTGTTAAGCACTTCCCACTTTCGCCGGGTACACACGCGAAGGGCACGGTTGTGTCAACATCTTAAACACGCCTTGGTTTACTTCAACAACTTTTGGAGATCCCTAGGCACGGCTACCGGCAACGAATGTGCTAACATAACACTGCTACACGTGCGATCAGCTTGTGGATTTAAAAGATCCTAACATTCTCAAGACTGTTGTCAAAAATTTGCTTCATAAGTGATGTTGAATGAAAGAGTGTATGAGAGGAAATTGTGAAGATGGGCAGAATGTCAGACGGGCCTGCGTGCCCAATTCTTAACCCTTTGAAAATAAAGATATTCATTCATTCATTCATTCATTCAAGAAAGGCCGAGAGGTTTATCACACTCAGCGCTTAAATTTCCTTGCGCTTACGGCGGGGTAGTGGGTTCATTCCACCTACTAGCCAGTTGGGAATTATTTGACTTGTAAAATCAATGGCAAACTACTGCGCCTAACATTACCTAGACTCATGACAATCAACCAGGAGTTGATGACAACATCCTGCGGGGACGCAGCATGTGACACTTGCAAGTTGGGGTTTGTGGCTTAGGGAATAGTGAACGCAGTTTCATAAATCCCCCGATGTAGGAGTCGAGGCTTCGAAATCAGCTGCGCACCATTTAGAAGCAGACCGCTTTGCGTTGATTTAGATGGTATGAGGCGTCGGTCGTTCAGAATACAGTGGAAAGCTACTGAACGTAAAATCGCCTAGTCATCACAAATAGTTAATAAATACCGGGGTTGGGGGGATTAAACGTCGTGTACAGGACATGCCACTAACTTGTAACATTCTCACAAACTGCGGATGATGAGGGAGATCCACTGATCAGTTATGGTTCATATATAACCCACATTCTTGACGGTTATGGTAGCTCTTTCTGTCACGTACTTCTCACTCACTCACTCATTCACTCACTCACTCACTCACTCACTCCGTTCTTGTTGGTACTCACACATTCATACACAGTACAATCATTCATTCACACACACTTGTTATCTGTTAGTGTACTTGAATGACTAACTATTGGTACTCATACATATGCACAGTACAATCATTCATTCACTCGCATTGTTCTCAGTGTACTTGAATGACTGACTACAGTACTCATATGCATGCACAGTGCAATAATTCATACACCCATTGTGTCTTCTGTTCTGGGATGACAGACTATAGTACTGATACTTACACTACAATCATTGAAACGATCTCGTGTGTAGCATGACCCCTTGGCACCGTGACAGCCCCGTGTTGTGTATGCATCCGCTACCAACTTCTAGAAGCTTTATTCTCCGTCTATCGTCTACTTTGTCTCCCTTCCTTTTTGTTCTATTATATCTCCTTCTCTGACCTCCTCTGAAGTTGTCGCCACTGGTAATTTAATCATGCCTTTCTTACAGGCTAAACTTGGTCTCTACTGCCAACAGTTGAAAGTCTTCCTTTCTCTCTATAATTACATTCATATGTGTGGATCGGCGCTCTTAGAAGTAATAAGTAGAGATAGATTAGACACAATAGACAACATAAACATGGGATGCTATAGTTACCTTACCGAGATTAGACACAATAGACAACATAAACATGGGATGCTATAGTCACCTTACCGAGATTAGACACAATAGACAACATAAACATTGGATGCTACAGTCACCTTACCGAGATTAGACACAATAGACACCATAAACATTTAATGCTACAGTCACCTTACCGAGATTAGACACAATAGACAACATAAACATTGGATGCTATAGTCACCTTACCGAGATTATACACAATAGACAACATAAACATTGGATGATACAGTCACCTTACCGAGATTATACACAATACACAGCATAAACATGGAATGCTATAGTCACCTTACCGAGATTATACACAATAGACAACATAAACATTGGATGCTATAGTCACCTTAACGAGATTACACACAATAGACAGCATAAACATTGGATGCTACAGTCATCTTACCGAGATTATACACAATAGACAACATAAACATTGGATGCTATAGTTACCTTACCGAGATTATACACAATAGACAGCATAAACATTGGATGCTACAGTCACCTTACCGAGATTAGACACAATAGACAACATAAACATTGGATGCTACAGTCACCTTACCGAGATTATACACAATAGACAACATAAACATTGGATGCTACAGTCACCTTACCGAGATTATACACAATAGACAGCATAAACATTGGATGCTATAGTCACCTTACCGAGATTATACACAGTAGACAACATAAACATTGGATGCTATAGTCACCTTAACGAGATTAGACACAATAGACAACATAAACATTGGATGCTATAGTTACCTTACCGAGATTATACACAATAGACAACATAAACATTGGATGCTATAGTTACCTTACCGAGATTATACACAATAGACAGCATAAACATTGGATGCTACAGTCATCTTACCGAGATTAGACACAATAGACAACATAAACATTGGATGTTATAGTTACCTCACAGAGATTAGACACAATAGACAACATAAACATTGGATGCTATAGTCACCTTACCGAGATTATACACAATAGACAAAATAAAGATTGGATGCTATAGTTACCTTACCGAGATAAGACACAAGAAACAACATAAACATGGGATGCTATAGTTACGTTACCGAGATTAGACACAATAGACAACATAAACATTGGATGTTATAGTCACCTTACCGAGATTAGACACAATAGACAACATAAACATTGGATGTTATAGTTACCTTACTGAGATTAGACACAATAGACAGCATAAACATTCGATGTTATAGTTACCTTACCGAGATTAGACACAATAGACAGCATAAACATTGGATGTTATAGTCACCTTAACGAGATTAGACACAATAGACAGCATAAACATTGGATGCTATAGTCACCTTACCGAGATTAGACACAATAGACAACATAAACATTGGATGTTATAGTTATCTTATCAAGATTAGACACAATAGACAACAGTAAAGCATTGGATGCTAATTGTCGTGTCCTCCCTTTAAAGTGTCGTCCCTGGACGTGAGGAGATCCGACACCCACATTATAATATTATTTTTTTTTCCCCCTCAATATTCTGGAGAATCCACCAGCTTCCGTCCAACACACTCCATCAGCCTATGGACACCTTTTCCTATCACTCTCACACTGTCGTACTATGCCCCCTTCTCATACTTCCCCAACGCAACATACTCAACAACTCTTGCTTCTAGAAATTAATAAAGATTAATTTATTAAAATAAAAGTGTAACGTGTATGAGACGTGTATGCGAAGAAAATGTGTGACGTGTTCTATAAAGTGTGTAGACTCTTGTCTCTCAGACATCAACTCAGTCAGCTGATCACAGCAAAGATAGACCACAGCACGTTACGTCAGAACAAGTACGTCTCACCCGTTGCCGGAACCATCTTGCCGGATAATGCTTTGCCTCTGTAGACCTCTGGTAATCCAATTTCATGAACATCCGAAATAGACACCGGTGGTATTAACAGTTAATCATGGACCGGTTGCACTCTACACAATGTCCGTTCCTAATGTTCCTAAACAAACTGCACAAGTCTTTTGCAGTGTGTGCGCAGTTAGTTAGTTAGTTAGTCGACAGATCATCCTCGTTGCACATCGAACCACTCAGTTCATAAGGGCTACTTACTAATGTTAATTGTTACTGTACTGGATTGATCCGCACTCGTGTCTATCCAGCCTCACATATAATGTCATGTGTTCTATTACACGAGATTATATAACTCTAGGTAACTATTAGACCCAATGTCTTCAGCCCGCCACCACTGTCTGATGATGTGTGGTGCATCAGTACGCATCACTCACTTTGGTGAATCAATTTCCTTCTAGCGTAAGTTACGTTCTGTCTGCACTTTATTGTTGGTTGAACGGGTGTTCTTCCGAATGGGTTTTTTTAAAACTTGTTGAGTTTCCTTGGATCTGGTAGGGAACCTAGGATAGAAACAACACATCTGGTGATAGTACTAGTCACTGATCCCTTCGGCTGAGTGTAAGCCTATCACCTTGCTTAATGATCTTTAGCTAACTAGACTTAGTCACAGAGCAGATTAGCTACCCACCTAGAGCCGAATCAGGCTATGACAAAGAAAAAATCAGCAACCAGAATGCGGAACCCCGCCCACCAGGGAAACCTACGGGAAGATCCCAATTATCCCTCATTACTCAACTAGTAAAGCTTATCAACACTTCACTAATCTATTCTAGCTAACAGAGCCAAGTATCACTTCACTACTCTAGCTAGTTTCCACTAACAGTGCTAACCATCACACTATAGTTTAACAAGGCCACAGTCTATAGTAATTATAACGAATATATTATAATAAGTTATACCTTAAATGGCACTACTGCAGTCCTATAAATCATATCTACATCTGCCATTATAGGCACGTGCAAAATTAAGTCACTAATTAACACACGGTAGATATTATTTCCACTGGCACTGCAGTGCCCTGCACTCTGTCTAGAGCATTATTCAAGTCCACCCTAGTTGATCTCAACTCGAGTTTATATGGCAACTACCAAAGTTGTCCACGTGACGTTATCCTTTACTCCCCCACACAGGTGGCACAGTGGCAAATCATCCCCTGTCAAGAACTATTTTCCTGGCTTAAATCCTGTCAAAGTTGTCAGTAATTGCCTAGATTCTCAAAACAAGCCAGCTAGTTTCTGTAAACTCCCAACAAAGAGTTTCGATACCAAGCTGCCAATCATCTTGATGTTCCGGAAACCAAGAATTGACAGATGCACTGTTTTCCGTACTAGGTACTTCCGTTTACATCTGCCCCTGTGATCTCACGGCTTCCATCTGCATTCGAATGTTGACAAACTTGTCACTCTTCTGTTCCGTGGTGACAATCCCAGCAGCCATTTTCGTCTGATGTCCGGCCGTATAGATGACAAACGGAACCATTCCATATCCTAAGCTGACAATATATGTGATTCTACTTGTTAATGAACTGCCAACTCTGTGTATCCATTCCTACTCACTCACCACCAAATGTGTATATGGGCTGACACGATGTACCTGTACAGCTGTGTTTACTCTGTTAGTACGACTGTTGTGGCCCAGAAAATATACGCCACGCAAACGTCGATATTATTATCTGGGTTAACTCAGGGCGCCTCGTGACATAGGCCCCCTCTTAAGAGAGTAGTCCATCTCACTCTTCTCCACCAGGAGTTAAATCCAGATGATTCATTCCTCTTCTTCAGGAGCTGGGTGTCTTGACAAGAAATCCGCTCCAACATTCTCCTTCCCAGGAATGTACTCTACTGTGAAATTATACGGTTGAAGTAACAACGACCACCGCATCAAAACGTGCGTTGAGCTTCTGAGAAGTAGCCAGGAACATCAGGGGCTGATGATCCGACTGAACCCGAAACTTAACTCCATACAAATATGGCTGAAATTTTTGCACTGCCCATACGAGGGACAAGCACTCTCTCTCGACGGTTGAATATTCCTCTCCGCCTGTAGAAGTTTCTTACTTGCGTATGCCACAGGTTTCAAAACCGAAGCATCGTCTTTTCCTTCCTGTAACAAAGCGGCTCCAATTCCAATCGCACTTGCATCCGTTCTCAACACAAATGGTTTGGAAAGGTCAGGGAGCTGTAATACAGGTTTGCTGACCAAGGCCTCCTTTAACTGACTATAGGCATTCTCACATTCTGGTGTCCAAATGATTTGGTCCGGGAATCCCTTTTTCAAGGTTTCCGTCAACGGAGCTCCCAGTTCAGTGAAATGTGGGATAAATTTGTGGTAGAACCCACACAACGAGAGAAAAGATCGCACATCCTTCTTCGTTTTTGGCCTTGGTGCATTTCTGATTTTCTCCAGGTTCTTCTCTTCTGGAAACAATGTGTCCTGGAGTGATGGTGTGACCTAGAAAATTCCAGAGTCTGGTAACCAATCATGCACTTGGTTTGGACGAGCAGTAAGCCCTGCTTCCTTGAGTCTATTAAACACTCTCTCCAAGGATTGTAAGTGGTCATCCAAGCTGTCACTGGAAATCAGAATATCATCCATGAATGAGATGATGGACGGATCCTGTAACGGATCTAGTAAAGTCCTCATCATGCGTGTAAACACACTAGGTGCATTGCTGAGGTCCAAAGGGCATGACCTTGAATTCGTAGTGTCCACTGGGTGTACTGAAAGCTAACAGTGGTCGAATCTCCGGTTTGACTGGTATCTGATAGTACCCCCGACTCAGATCCACCTTTGAAAAGTACCGAGCCTTATGGAGCCTAGCGAATAACTGAGTTGGATTCGGCAAAGGTTCCACCTGAAACTGTGTATGACTGTTCAGCAGTCGGTAATCTATACACAACCTGTGTTCTCCACTTGGTTTGCGTAACAAAACTACCCCCGCATTGTATGGGGATGTGGATGGTGCAATCACGTCATCCTCCAGCAGTTTTTTTATTTCCTCCTCCAGGGCCTTTTCTTTAGAGAATGGCACTGGGTAAACCTTCTGACGAACCGGCTCCTGTGTGGTCAAAGTCATCTCAACTCCACCAACCTCGTTCGTCCTGGTTTATCAGTCAGTATCTCCTTATGAGACTTGAGAACCTGGGTTATCTTTTCCCTCTCCTGTGAGGTCAGATCAGGTTCACTTGTACATCCCTATAGGTTTCCTGGTGTACCAAGGGATATTCCCTGCCCTCGCTGGTTCCCACTTCTGTCTCCACTGCAACAGCCATTGCCATGAGGTGAGCTGCCTTGTCTCAGGGTCTCTCTTCGTATTTCCGCAAGAGATTGATATGGAAAATCTTCGACTTTCCCCGGATCCGGATCTGATAGTTGGTTCTGGATATCACCCTTTCCACGGGAAATGGTCCTTGCCAACCTATCTCCAGTTTGTTGTTTCCCGTTGGGAGTAACAACAAGACTTTATCTCCTACCTCTAGAGATCTTTCTTTAGACCTACGGTTATAGTAAGCCGCATGTCTTTTCCTGGCCTTTTTCAAGTTTTGATTTGCCAGAGTCCATCCCTTGTGGAGATTTTCTTTCAGTTCCTCCACGTATTGATAGGATGAGATCACTTCTTCTGACGTCCCCTCTTCAGTCCAACTCCTCAACATGGCTTCCAACGGTCCTTTGATTGGACGACCAAACAGCAACGTAGCGGGTGGTAGTCCTGTTGAGCCATGAGGAACTTCCCGATAGGCAAAGAGTGCTGCAGGGATATATTCATCCCATCTATCAGGTTTTTCCTGCGCTAGTTTCCTGAGCATTGTCATCAACGTGCCGTTGAAACGCTCTACTTGTCCATTGGCTTGAGGGTGGTAAGGGCTGGTATGTATGTGGTTAGAGTGAAACACCCTAAATACCTCCTCCATGAGTTTTCCACAAAACTGAGATCCATTGTCCGTCAGAATTTGATCCGGAAAGCCTAATCTGGTAAAGGCCTCCATCAGTGCGTCCGCCACTCTTTTCGAGTCAATCGTGGTCAACGGTATCGCCTCACCCCACATTGAACAGCAATCCACCATTGTGAGTATATACATGTTCCTCTTCCTAGTCCTGGGAAGTGGACCCACGATATCGATGGCTACCCTCTCGAAAGGAGAGTTCATGATGGGCATCTCACCCAACATCAACCGGTGCTGTCCAGTGTTTCGGTGCCACCCTCTGGCACTCAGGGCATGACTTCACATTACCGACGCACATCATCGTCATTCCCGGCCAATAGTAGTGGCAGGAAATCCGCTGCAATGGTGGCGGCAATACCCATGTGTCCACTAAAGGAGATGGTATGCCCCCTATGAAGAATCTGGGACCGATGAGCTTTCGGGACGACCAACTGACCGTATAGGTTGTCTCCCCTTCCTGCTCTCCTGTAGAGTATCCTATTCTTCATGTAGTACTGCCCCCGTCCTGGTGGATCAGCACTTTTCTGCAGCTTTTTGTAGCAAGGACGTAAAGTATCATCCTCACTCTGGGCAGTTCGTAGCTCCCCCGGCATTGGGTTAGTCACAATTGCGTCTGCCTCTTCCGTTCTCGTCTGAGAGCGAGTCTGCATTGCTCCCATATGGATTGGCTCCCTGGGCATTCCCAGAAAGACATACCGGCAACCTAGGATGACTGGAAAAATGGGATCGGTCAATACAGCGGCCTTGATGGTGCCGGTGACGTACCTTGACCGAATCTCCACATTAGCAATGGGCAACTTCATGGTTACAGCACTCTTCTGTGCAGGCTGTATATCCAATGTTTCACCTGTGAATTGTTCTGGATGTACCAGATCCGCAGAAATCACGGCCTCCCCGTCCAGTCCTGTGTCGTATAAACACTCCACTTGACGACCGTTAACCTCTACCAATTCCACTACAGGTGGTTTTTCCTGGTCTGGAGTCTCTTCCTCGGCCTCGACCTGTTCGGTGGGCTCCACCTTAGGTTTCCCTGAGCACACGACGAATTGAGTGTCTCCTGACTTTTCCCTGCAGTCAATAGCATTGTGCGTATTCGACTGACATTGGTTGCACCATTTCCCTGTCCTAGATTTTCTATTGTCGGACTTGAATGAGCTCTCCTGGTGGCGAGCTTCCTTGTTGACCTTGGCATTTTCCGTGACAACCTCCTTGGAAGTCACTTGACATGCTGCAAAAGTGAGGGTTCTTAGCCTTCGATTTGCAGTCCCTCGTATTGTGAGAGGGTGACTTACAAATTGAACACCACTTCTCCGACCACGGTCGTTTAGGTGTAGAGCTTGAAGTGCTCTTGCTTCCCTCCTTCTTCTTCTCTGAATTATTCCTCTGATTTTTGGCACATAAGGTTCCCACTTTTTGGTTCCTGAGTTTTTGGCTTTCTTCTTGTCATGTTTCTCTTGACTTTTGGTGTTGGTGGAAAGGTTCTCCCCTGCCTCCCCATGTACCTCGACGAACCGTTCTGCTAATTTATTCACGAGGTCAATACGTTCCGCTCCTTGTTCGCACCAGGAACGTCCTGAGAGGTTTAGACATTTGCTTCTTCAGCTGGTCGACCACCATGAGCTCTTCCAGACTCTCATAGTCATGTGCGAACCCAGGCCAAATCCATCCACTTATGGAGATAAGATTAAACGCAAACTGTAGGCGGCAAACAACTCTCCCGGTTCTCGTTTCGCTGCTCGAAATTTTTTCCGGTAGGTATGTGACGTAACCTCGAAATCGTTTCAGCAGAGCCGTCTTTAACTCATCATAATTGTTCTCATGTCCTGGTGGCAGGCGAGTATAAACCTCGTATCCCGTGTAAACCTCGTATAGCCGGGATGCTATAGTCACCTTACCGAGATTAGACACAATAGACAACATAAACATTGGATGTTATAGTTATCTTATCAAGATTAGACACAATAGACACCATAAGCATTGGATGTTATAGTTACCTTACCTAGATTAGACACAACAGACAACATAAACGTGGGATGTTATAGTTACCTTACCGAGATTAGACACAATAGACAGCATAAACATGGGATGATATAGTTACCTTACCTATATTAGACACAGCAGACAACATAAACATTGGATGTTATAGTTACCTTACCTAGATTAGACACAATAGACAGCATAAACATGGGATGCTATAGTTACCTTACCGAGATTAGACAATAGACAACATAAACACTGGATGATATAGTTACCTTACCGAGATTAGACAATAGACAGCATAAACACTGCATGCTATAGTTAACTTACCTAGATTAGACACAACAGACAACATAAACATTGGATGTTATAGTTACCTTATCTAGATTAGACACAACAGACAACATAAACATTGGATGTTATAGTTACCTTATCTAGATTAGACACAACAGACAACATAAACATTGGATGTTATAGTTACCTTACCGATATTAGACACAATAGACAGCATAAACATGGGATGCTATAGTTACCTTACCGAGATTAGACAATAGACAACATAAACACTGGATGATATAGTTACCTTACCGAGAGTAGACAATAGATAGCATAAACAGGTAATGCTACAGTTACCTTATCGAGATTAGAAATTAACTTCCAATTAATAGCTCCTGGCTGCAGGAACACAGCCAGCCTAGGCACACTCTCGACTTCTTTTTTCTACTATTATGAGCGCCAATCAATATTTGAGAATTTGTTTATGTGTAGCAGCAGCAGCAGCGGCGGTGGCGGCGGCGGTGGCAAAGGCGGCGGCAGCAGGAAACAAGTAATAAACATGGAAGCTGACACTTTGGATATCATCCGCTGTGGCTGGCAGATGGCAGTATCACTTACCACCGTACAGATATCAGGCAAAGGTGACCGCCTGTAAACAGAATTGAGTGTTTACACTTGCGGGGGTTCCCCAGGACTGGAGTATAGTTGTACGGATGACGGAATGTCAAGGGATGTCGCGCGGGGATATTGCCAGTTTCCGTCATGAGGACCCTTGATGCCTGGTTGGTTGACGAATTGCAAAATATTTAAGTCGCAATTTTTGTTCCCTTCAAATTTTCATTTTCTCCTCATTGTTCTGATTTTTTTCATTCTTCTCATCCCGTTCTTATGCCTTAATGTAGTCGCTGGAGGGTGTTCTCCGCGATGATATGTTGTTCTTTGTGCATGTATTTGTTTGCTAATGAAAGCTAGTCACCGCAACGTTCTGTCACGGTATTCTCCATGATTATATGTTGCCTTTTGTATAAAGCTTTAATCTGTACAGTTCGTGGAGACTGCACTAGCCAGGCGGTCTTAATTCTTCAGGCTCAAGACCCCCATGCCATACACCACAAGGTACTTTGGGGGGGGGGGCAGTTTTTGTGTATGTCTTTGTTTGCTGTCCGGTCTCCCTGGCAAAGGACGCTGTTCGTAATCCCGTATACCCACCACGTACGATTCGGCAGCGAATAGCGTCGCGTTGCTTTCTTACGAAAAGATGCGTGAGCCTGTCGTACAGAAAGCAATGGCAAACTACTGAACGTAAAACTTGCCAAGACATCAACATCAGCTGAACAATGCTGGTGTTGACTGCAATGTCCTGTAAATAGGATATGCAAAAAAAAAAAAAAACAGAATTTGTAAGGCTAGTCGCCGCAACATGCTGTGTTTTCCCTAATTCTGCTCTGTAATGCTGCATTAGTGTTATTTTATATTGTTTATATTTCCACAGCTTTACCGCAGTTCCACTAAATTTATTCATCATGTTTCTGATACAGACAGTTTGACAGTGAAAACAACAGTCACAAACACCACTATAAAGGATACACACACGAAATGCCTCCAAGACCATGAAGGCGAGTAAACACGCATGTCTGGCTGAGCTCACCTTGTGCGTGAGGTCACAACTGTACTCTAACCTGCCACACTCCCGACCAGGAACGCGGTACTGTGCGAGCAGCCAACTTACTTAATCCATCTTTTCGCGAAGGTGTAACCTAATCCATCTTCTCGTGAAGGTGTAATCAGAGTCCAAAGAGCGGGCCAACAATGCGACTATTGTTTCCCGATTCTAGATCCTCAAAGAAAGCTTTCATGATTAACCAGACGTCACTTTACGCTGGGCCATGGAAGTCAGGCGCCCATATACCATACCTCCAGAGCCCCGTATATAACTGTGTTCTGTCAACATTAAGCGGACAACAATGCCAGGGTGATGACACGTTACTCCCCCACAATGAAGGAATGCCAGGGTGATGACACGTTACTCCCCCACAATGAAGGAATGCCAGGGTGATGACACGCTACTCCCCCACTTCTGCATTCATCCAGAGGTTTTTTTTCTGTTCCGGATGTGATTGCGTTGTGCCTGTTTATAGCAAAGCTGCGTTCTTGCGCCGTTAGGCCGACACATCCGACTTCTGCGGGCATTTCTTGACCGGGTTAACCATCCCGGGGCTATTGATATTTGAAAGGTATGTATTCCCTGAGAGGCTTTCAACACAGAAGCCGCAAACAACATGTTGCACTATTTATTGCCTGGCATATTTCGCTGCATCTCGTCAGATATATGTTAAATGCCTCACGGGTTCCCCAGTCAGCGGTAGAGGACGCAGTTTCTCAATCTCGACATACCGGATTAATTGTCAACCTCCGTCCATTTGGAAGCAAACCGCGCTTTGCGTTGATTTTTAGTGCTATCAGCGTTGGTCGGACAGAAAGCAGTAGCATACTAATGGACGTAGTAAAATTGCCTAGAAAATAAACAAACAAATAAAAGAAACCGTGGATATATGATGGGGCCGATAACGAGGTCCTGTGAAGGACATACAACTGATTTGTTATGTTCCTCAGTAGGTAAGTGTGTGGATGTGTATATGGTGGGGCCGATGACGAGGTCCTGTGAAGGACATACAACTGATTTGTTAAGTTCCTCAGTAGTTAAGTGTGTGGATGTGTATATGATGGGGCCGACGACGAGATCCTGTGAAGGACATACAACTGATTTGTTAAGTTCCTCAGTAGGTGAGTGTGTGGATGTGTATATGATGGGGCCGACGACGAGATCCTGTGAAGGACATACAACTGATTTGTTAAGTTCCTCAGTAGTTAAGTGTGTGGATGTGTATATGGTGGATATAGGCGGTTCAGCTCAGGTTAGCCTTTCCACTTGAACAATAACTGACACCTGGAGCTGATAGAAACATCTTACTCATAAACATGAAAACATTACGTCATGTTGGAGTTAATTACATGTGTTAGTGAAGTGGTTCTCAATCTTGTTTGGCCCATGCCCCCCTTTACCATACGTTCAGAACGGCATTCCCCCCCCCCTTTCGAATTTCCTCCCTATAAAACTTCACCCTTCCCCACCCTTACACAGTATACATAAAAATGGAAGCTAAATTTAATAACACATACTAGAACATGTCTAGACATCTACATAAAACGTGATTTGCGAGTCTACTTACGTTATAAAACGAATTTCATTATGGCCGAGAAGTACAGAACGGTAAAATTTAGAGGGGAAAACAATATCAAGTAACTGGTTATTGAGTAGTGTAGAACGCCATTATCACGCGTATTTTTGTGGTGGTGGTGGAAATCGATATTCCACCACAAAGGGCGATAACTCCGGGTTGTTTAAAAAGTCAAGGGCGATAACTCCGGGTTTTTTATTTTCCTCCGCAAAGGGCGATAACTCGTTTTTAATAGGCGTGTGTCCGAGTAGATGTGGTCTAGTGACACTAGGTACGTGTACAACATAAAAAAATAAAACATTCAAAATAACAAACGAGTCAAGTAAGGTATATGTTTTTTTATTAAACCATGTATAGACAAACAATGCATATTAAATAAGTAATGGCATAGTCGAGATATTATCACTGTCAACCTTTCTTTTTATATACAGATAGGACAAAGATGCACGATGTTGCTGATATGTATATACAGAAGAGTCTTGTGTTTTGAAGCCTATATTGGTCCCCCCACTTGGTGTTTGGGTGTTGAGTACTTCTAAAAAAGTGTCCTTGTTTAAATGCGTGTTGTGGTTTTTGGTCAGACCTTTGGTACTGATTTTATCATAATCTCCGACACAAATATACGTCTTACTACATAACGACACCATCCCCTCCCCTTCGTATTCTAGTTTAAAAAGCCCGGGGGTTCTCTTTTCATAGGCTTTGATAGCCACACAGTCCTGACAGGTTGTAATTCTATGAACAGGGCAGGTTTCAGACGGGAACCACTGATTATAGACTCTGTCATATTCTTCTCGTAGGTGTGGTCTAACTACTTCAGAGAGTGAATCGGCACTAAGGGCCAAATATAGAGAGTCAGTGTCCATTTCACAAAGCTGAAAGTCGTCTTTAGAGATAAATTTGTCTAGAAAGTCATAATAAAAAGCTAACATTCTTAATTTGGCATACTGGTAAACGATAAAACCAATCTGTAGAGGTAGATCCCAGACAGTTTTCTTCTTTAGTGTTTCAACTTCGAATAGATCAGGTGTAATACCAGTCATGCTTTTGAACCTGGGGTTATTGAGTACTTTGGTCGTGTCTTTTCCCTGGCAGTAGGAGACATCGGTATGTTTGGCTTTATTAGTTAATGTTTTACCGTAAGCGGCGTTACCTAACAATTTCATCGTGTCGGCTGTAATACTCTCAGCTGGATTTTTGTCCCCTTGGCGACGGGCATTAGACACTGTTTCCCCAAATTGTTTAAAACAACTAACCTGGTCGATACTCTATTGTCTGGTAGATGTGTGTAACTACCAACCCATGGGCTAGATACCACTTTAAAAGAGGGGTGGCTAATAATATTTTCTTCCCGAAATAACTACTAATCAAAGTCCGTCGTGGGGTACTCAGTAGTTTATTTTTTATGGCGTAGTCTTTCATAAATTCCCCAATATCGTCCCTCGACACTTCTGTGTTCTTGAAAATAGGGGGCATTTCGGCAAAGGCCTCTTGTAAATCAGTCGGGGTCTCTATATCGCACTCCACCAACCCGAAAAAAGTATCACTTTTTACAGCCTCAATTATCTGGTTTTCACTCAAAGAACCCCAAGGAAGCTCTGACGGTGGAAATTTTCCGTCAAGAAACACTTGATGATTGTGTTTGATCTCTTTAATCTCTGCCACTCACATTCCCAAATAACCTTAACTGTCACCCCGACAGTTTTTTCTAGATACGCGTGAATGTCACACGTATTCTGGTGCAGTTCTACTAGTGGTTTCTTATTAACGGGATTAATAGTTTTCCCAGCAGTTAGACGGCAAGAGGGGTGCCCATGGAACAAACACCCATGGAATTGGTAAGCTGTATTATTCTTTTTATCCCACCCATCTACTCGAATATGTCGATCACCGAGTTGCATCTCATGACTATTGAATTGGGTTTTTAAATCTATATTTTCATTATGTGACACCCAACTTAACCACTCTCGACACTGACGTGTGTATTTATGTAATCTATGTGCTCTAAAACCATCCTCGCGGCTTCTATATATGGGGAAGTCTGTTGGCATATCTTTCATCAGAGACCAAAGGTATAAGGCATTCGCATCAAACCCTTTAATACCTTTTACCGGCTTATTACCCCTGATATGGGTCTGATTGGCCTCGTGGTAACGATGAAAAATGATACTCGGCCCACCCACTATATTGTCTCGTAACAACTTGTGCACCTTCTCCTCCTTCTTCGAACACAAAACAAAAGAAACATCTTTATTCATGGTGTTGAATAGGTACTGTAGAGTAATACCGGGGACTGAGATGGCCTGCTTACACATGTCTATTTTTAACTCGGCATAAAAGGCTACTTGTTTGTCCAGGGCTTTTAGAAAGGGGGACTACGTCTTTGATGTTGTACCAAATTAAAAAATCCCTCAACGTAGTCATCTTATTGTCGGTCCATGCTTTCTGACAAACTGTGTATTCTGCCTCGGAAATGTTACGGTTTTTAAGCTTTGAGAAAAAGGCCGTATGTGGTGGTAGGGCTGTCTCATTTAACTTTCCCAGATCGGTCAGATATTCGTATGGCAAAAACGCTTTTGTCTCTTCTACACCAAAAGAGGCCAGATATTGCGCGTAACTTACACCTGGAACCAGAAAGTTGGAGACGTCAAGGAATTTCAGTCATTCTGTCGCTATGCACATGAAATTATTATTTCTTTTGACTATAAACTTGAATGGGTTAGCCTCCCGATCAAGGAAATATTGTATCAAATAAGGTTTATTAGGTTAATGTCATATTTTCCGCTATTCAACCCAAATAGAGGGAGGTCTTTCAGAAAGGAGTCGAGCCTTTCACTTAATTTTGGGTGGTCACCTAATTTTGCAAAGGACTGGACTCGAACTGTTTTAGTAACTAGCTCATAAGACCTATCAGATATGTCATGGAGATAGTCCATCATTTTATTTACGAGGACCTGTGGATCACCTGTGGTGAATGAAACATTTAGGGGTGTCGAACCCAGGGACATTAGAGGCGACGGCACACGAGAGAGGGGACGTGTCTGGCTATAAATGTCGTCGACTTTGAGTTAGCTGGTAATTTTTCATTAGAGAAGAAAGATTCCATGTCGTAGCATGCTCTATATGGGAAAATAAAGTTTACGTCTACATCAAACCCATGTTCACATAGTAATTCCAAGATGGATTCAGTGGGGTGATAAATCCCGCCTTTATACGTTTCAATGGTAGCTATGCCTTTACACGTAAGTTCGTGGGGTGTCAATCGACAATACATCTTAAACAGTTTACCACATTTCCCACAGGAAAAACATCGAGCGGCCCTATTAATATCAACAATATACATGAAATGGTTTTCATGTAGAAGCAGATTCAATATATCTGGATGTGTACTAGTACTTCTGATTTTCGGAACTAGATGTTCCTCCTCTGTAAAACTAAACACATTTATTTGTATTTTGAAACATTCTTTCCAGGACAGGTAAATCAACTAAATTGACCCCTGTGAAATGTTTGTGGGAATTCAATTCTTTATAAAGTACCCATTCTTTGAAAAGTGCTCGTGTGTGTTTTATAAGATCCCTGACATCTTTTCCTTGTGATTTAAACACAGATATACAGCGAAATATACACAAGTTGTCTGTGTACGGCTTACCAGTGAGTCGTTTGAAGAGTATTAATAAAATTGTTGTGTTTGATAAAGTCGGGGATTGATTCTAAACAACAACCAACAGGGAATTCTACCAGTTTATAAACATAAAAAGTGATACTGGAATTGCTTCGACGATAGTATTTTGTATCTGGTCGGGTTAGTGTCGCTGAATTCACCAAGTCAACAGCGTTTAGTTGGTTACAAAGGCCTCGAAATCAGATCTATTGTTCACTAAGAACGGTATATCGAACAATGAGGAATTATTTGGACTGGCATGGTAGAACCGTAGGGCTTGTGTCTCTCGATGTCTCAAAACTATGTGAAGACTGGGGATTATTATAAACCGCGAGTTTTGAACATTAAAAGCGGGAATAAACGAGTGCCCCAATCTGTTGTCATATCACTATCTGGTCGATTAAAAAATGTCCATTCACATAGATAGCGACCGTGTCGTATGTGTGACCTAATCGTGTCCCAATGCTCAGTATATACAACCCTAACATCCTGGGGTAATTTCTGTAATGACAGATATTCAGTAGTTGTGTTAACACCAGAGGTTCCTGGCTGCTCGTCTTGTCCCAAGGTACTAGATGATGATAGTTGATCAGATGTCGACAAGGTATCTGTTGATACTGCGTCACTTAGTGTGGTAGCAGCTGATAGCTGAACATCTGTTGACAAGGTACTTGGTGTTGATGATGCGTCACTCGGTAAGGCACTAGATGATAGATGAGTATTATTAGTAGGCGTCAGGTTATCGCCGCCGCCATCCGACAGGACACCTAGTATTGTTGGTTCTGCGTCAGTCCCCAAGTGACTAGATGATGATAGGTGAGTAGGTGAAACATGATCACCCATACTAACCGACAAGATACTGGATAGTGATTGGTTTGTCGTGGTAGCTGGCAGTATTTGAGTGTCTGTAACTGGCGACACTCTGTCCTTTGATGGTTGTTTGTTTGACTTTCGGCGTTTACCATTAGATTGTTCATCTGTGGTCAGATCTCTTCTCCTCTTACGGTTTGTGGTTTGTTGATTATTAGCAGACATGTGGTTAGATGATGATTGAGTGGTCGACACATCACTTAATAGTACGTCATGTTCAGTCTTTATGTGTCTCCGTAAATTATCGTATCTCGTATAACTACGATCGCAAAAATCACAAGTAACTGTTGTGTAGAATGAGTAGTCGCAACATGACGTAATAAAGCATCAGGTCGTGTGAAGTTTTTATTACACAGAGTACGCGTGTGCTTCTGCATAGCTGACATTCTGGATAGACCACTGGATAAAATGACCGAAGTATTTGTGAATGTTATTCAGGTATACAACACAGTTTGTAAGACGAAAAAAATTAGTCAACTAGTTGATTCGTAATTATGTGTCGTTTGAGTCTGTTGTAGATAATATGGCAAGTGATCAAACATGTATTTGAGAATATCACAGACGACTTATTGTCTGATTGTGGGCGGATAATAATGGTAATGTCTTTGGGCAGATATTTAAGTAAGAACTCCTTGTACAATAGTGATGAACAAAGGCCAACCAGTTTTATACGTTTCTGTATCAGAAGACACGCTAGTTAAAGGCCATTGAATTTAATATCCGTTGAATGAAAACATCCTTCTTCGTTGACTGCGAAAATGAGAAAAGACTTGACCTTCGTTTCGTCACTGTTTTTGATACTGTCTGCGTGAGAGAGATGTATATCTGAAATGAACAACGTTCTGTCAATAAGAATCAAGCAATCAGAACACAGATAACATCAAATCACATATGGCATATCTCCTGTAGTGGTCTGAGGGACATTTTGAATCAACCAATCAGAGACCAGATAACATCAAATCACATATGGCATATCTCCTGTAGTGGTCTGAGGGACATTTTGAATCAACCAATCAGAGACCAGATAACATCATATCACAAGTGCCATGTCTCCTGTAGTGGTCTGCGTGACATTTTGAATCAACCAATCAGAGAACAGATAACACCAAATCACAAAGGGCATATCTCCTGTAGTGACCAACGTTCTAATCTGCCTGACATTTGAATCAACCAATCAGAGAACAGATACACCAAATCACATATGGCATATCTCCTGTAGTGACCAACGTTCTATCTGCCTAACATTTTGAATCAACCAATCAGAGAACAGATATATACATAATCACAAATGTCATGTTCCAGATGTAGGTCGTGTGACCGGAAGCCCACTTTGGTCATTTATGTCCACGTCTTCCAGATGTGCTTTATGTTTCCAACCCGAACCACCACCACCTTTGACCTGGTGTAACCCACTTTAACATGTGCTTGTTGTAAAATGTCACAGCCCAAAACAGAGACTTGTATCTCTAAGATACCACAGTGGTATGACATTATTTAAACCATATATACATCACTAACCACCATTAAAATACACCATTGATTTGTAATAGTTATATATCGAAAAAGTCCCAAGTCGGCTTCTGATGTATCAAAGACCTTCTAACACGTGGCACTATTTTCACTTTATACAGGAAAACAAACTATTTTAGTAATTAAAGTTTGTTTTAAATGAAACCTGAAGTATTCTAATATGTGAACTTTGAAAATTAATTGTCTTAAGTCTTGTTGCGACCCCACATAAGTGTATATAAGAAAATATTCCAGGTTCCTGGTTGATCCAGAAAGTCAGATGTATTCATACATGCCTTACTACTACCATTCAGTAGCATGTCCTTTGCAGAATCTCGTTCCCATAAAACGCGGCGAAAAAAAAAATTCTTGATCACAAACAAGATGTCCAATACACCCATCTGGAGATCATCTTCTTTTGGGCCTTCCAAGACATACACCTCTCTATTATTGCTCTCTCCAAACTTTCATGACGTTTCAAGTGACCAAATATACCAATTTTCTTTGATCGTCTTTAAAAAAAAACCATCTTCAATATTCTTGAAGTATGGATGAGTTTGTTCTTTTGACCCAAGATATTCTTAGAACCCCTCTATTACATTTATATTCAAGTGCCTTTATGACGTGTTTAGTAAGTGTCTCGCAGGCGTAAGTTGAATACTCTTAAAAACATAATTTTCTGTAGTTCTATCTGTCCCACTCTATTAAGTTGTTTTAGTCTTTGAAGAGCAATTGATAATCGATTAATTTCTTTCATTGTGTCACCATTGTTGGTAATCAATATATTCGAAAGTTCCCACCTCCATGGTTGTTACAGGGTTCTTGGCAATGTTTACCGAAAGCACATTACTTTCCTTCTGGACAGTGACTATTTTAATCTGTGACCACCCTGATGATCTATCGGTGCCAGACCATAACCATCAACAATATGTTGTTACACTTCATCCACATGCTTCCATGGGTTCACATAACCCTGATTCGGGTACTCCACCAAAAGTGCCCCGTAGAAGAAAGAAGGATACCCTGTAATCGGGACTACCATTACACAAGTAAAATTTATACCAATCTCTCAGAATATCACACGCACAATCAGTCATACACACTCTCATTGTGAGTTGTTTATAGGCTGTCTGATCGTTGTGCTAACATTATAGGTCTTAGAGTGACCACCAAGCAACAACAACAACAACCAACAACAACAACAACAACAACAACAACAACAACAACACATATAGGCGGACACGCAGTCATAGATACCAGTATAGCCACATAGAGAAACAGAAACCCAACGACAAATAAGCAGATACACACAGACAGACAGACATACACACAGACAGTACAGACATATAGATAGACATATAGACAGGACACGTTTTTAGTCATAGGCGCAATCACTAACACAAACCATTAACAGATAAATGAAACAACAAACATGAAAACACGGCCCGAAAGTTCCCCAATCACATTACATTCTTACTTTTCAATCCTTGTGCTCATAATATGGTGAATTTTAGATTTATTCTGATGACATCAATCTGATTATCATGTGGTTACACATCTATCCATACAGCATGTCGCTAGGACTTTTCAATCTTTGTGCTCAGAATATGGTGAATTTTAGATTTATTCTGATGACATCATTTTGATTATCATGTGGTTACACATCTATTCATCCATCATGTCACTAAGCGGTCATGTTCTACCATTTCACTCGATCACTAGAGTCGTGGATCTGGTCTCGACCATACCCCAGTGACCAAGCCTTCCAGGTATTTACTTCTCGGTCTGTTCCTCTCGATCTTGCCAGTTGTTACCATGTTTATTTCTCCTAAAAATACCCAACAAATTTTTTCTATGTCCAATTTCTATAATCTATTTACGATTTTCATTTTGTTTCTTGTAGATTATTTTCTGCCCTTGGTATCTTTTCTCCACATTTCCATCAGATGTTTTTCAGCCTGGTCCACACATCGATACAAAAGTAACACTATGAAGCACTTCAACACTTTCTTTTTCGTTTCAATTGCTATCTTTTTGGTCAGTATGTTGTTCATCTTGCTAAAGGCTACATTTCCTGTGGCGATTCTTGTAATCTCTTCAAACCATTGCCCAACAGAACTGTTCCGAGATAATTGTACTTGTTTTCCTATTTACTTGTGGTGTTTCCTTTTTCCTAATAATCTGTGTCTTTTTAATGCTAATCCTAGTTGTTCCCAACAAACGCATGTACTAATTGTTGCAGGTCCTGTTCCTTGTCTACAATCAAGACTGCATATCTATTGATGTCCCGCAATGATCTTTTCATATATTTCTGGTGTACAGGGGAAAAAACATCCCTGTTTCACACCCCTTTTAATTGGCTGATAGTGCCCTATTTCATTATCAATCCATATGACAGATTTGTTTCTATGTTTTTCTTCCCCCCCCCCCCACCAATTTGTAGATTTTCAAACATATCTAATTTGCCGTACACTATTGCCTTATCAACGTGATAACATTCACAACTGTTTTTTTTTTAACTTGTGTGTTAAAAGCATTGTGTATTGCTTCGTGTGTTATTTTACATTCCTTTGAAATAACGAAATACCATCAGCGAAAATAACGCAAGTGAAAACAGACCTTGTGATGCGTGAGCCCGCCTTTTCCTGTGCTCGCGTGGGCGCGTGCCTTGGGGAATTTATATGAGAAACCAGAAAGAACCCACAAATACTATTCGGAAGATATAAAGACACAGTTTTGGGGGGATAGATAATGCAGCAGATCTATAATTGTTGGACATTGTAGTAATATGGAGTGCTCTATCAAGAAAATATTAATAATGGTATCAAAAGAAAGTAAATGTTTTGTTTTACAGGACATCGCTGTCAACAGCTTTCAGCTGATTTCTAGACAAGCTTACGATCAGTAGTTTGCTTTCTGAACGATCGGCTCACATACCCTCATAAGTATGAACCAGTGCTGATTCTCACAGTGGTCACGTTACTTACGAATACGAAGAAAAGTGTAACCAGGGATACCAACAGTGGTGACACCAAATGTGACATAGAAACATTCTTAACCAAGTGGATAAATTACCTAGGGGTAATTATCAGATGGATGATAGTACAAGAGATTAATGTGCAGGACAAACAAAATTTTAGAAAATGAAAAAGTAATGTAAGAGAGTGGTAAATAGTTTTGGTGTGTGGGAGTGAATGTTGTAACAAAAAATTAGAAGCAGCTGGTTTGTAAGGTGAATTTCCTGTCTGAGTAACAACTAGAAAAGAAACAACTTTCTTCGATCATGTAAGAGACGCATGAACATCGTGACAACTGTTATCTCAGTAACATACCGAGATTAGAAATTATGGTAGTGGTATGTCAGCAAAGTTGATTTCAGAACACCAAAGACAACGGCATGAATGCCTACACCATTTGATGATGATAGTGTCAGCAAAATTGCTTTCAGAACACCAAAGACAACAACATGAATGCCCACACCATTTGATGATGATAGTGTCAACAAAGTTGATTTCAGAACACCAAAGACAAGCGACATGAATGCCTACACCATTTGATGATGATAGTGTCAGCCAAGTTGATTTCAGAACACCAAAGACAGCTATGTGCGGCGTGGTGCGAAAGAAATAAACAAGTGTGGGTTTGTACAGGGCGAAAAGAAAAAATATAACCATTCGTTCACTCAAAACATGGCGAAATTTAGATTTATTCTGATGATATCAAAATTAAATCTAATTATCGTGTTAGTAAAACACTTACAAGGCGAGCCTCAGTGTTCGTCTGGGCCGGCGAATAAACACACCGATTCCGATTCCGATTTGTCGAAAAAAAAGAAACTTTCCACCTCGTTCAACCCGTCTCAATGACGTTGGTTATAGTTGTGGTGGTTCATAGTGCGGTATAGGTTTTATGGTCTTTTGTGCGTTAGACAGCTTCTATTACTGCCTGTCTGGCCGAGTTCCTCTTTTTTGCCATCCTTTTTGCTTTTGTCGTTGTTGCTGGCGTGTCTGCTATCATTATCGGTTCGCCCATCCCTCTCGTTTGATGTCTTCTTTTCCGGAGCTGACCTTGGGGGCTGGGGAGGGGCTGTCTTTTTTCATCTGATTTCTTGGACTTGTCCTGGGGAGGGGGGGGGACGCCTGTTATCGTCTGGACTTGTTTTCTTGGTTCAACGGTTTTTTGTCAAGCATAGGGGTCGGATTGTATCGTTTCTCTTGTCCATCGTTGGGTAGGTTTCCTGCCGTCTCCTCTTGTCCCGCGCCGGAGGGGTTTCTTGCACGTCCCTCTTATCCATCGTCAGGGAGGTTTCCCATCGTCTTCTCCATCGTTGGGGCAATTTCCACCCTTCTCCTTGTCTCCCGCGTCGAAGAGGGTCGTTTCGTCTCTCTATTGTCCGCCATTTGAGAGTTTTAATGCATCCCTATATATTTCCTATTGTCTGGTTTTCGTGTGGTCGAGTGTTTCCTCACTGTATTTTTATTTTGCTGTTGGCTTTATTTTATGTTGGTTATATTTCTTTCCCTGTTCTTGCAATGAATTGTTTTGTAAGCTTTTGTATTTCTTTGTCGCCTTCCACCTGTAGGCATTCCTTCATCGTCATCGTCGTATTTCTTGTAATTGAGGCTGTAAAAAGTGATACTTTTTTCGGGTTGGTGGAGTGCGATATAGAGACCCTGACTGATTTACAAGAGGCCTTTGCCGAAATGCCCCCTATTTTCAAGAACACAGAAGTGTCGAGGGACGATATTGGGGAATTTATGAAAGAATACGCCATAAAAAATAAACTACTGAGTACCCCACGACGGACATTGATTAGTAGTTATTTCGGGAAGACAATATTATTAGCCACCCCTCTTTTAAAATGGTATCTAGCCCATGGGTTGGTCGTTACACACATCTACCAGACAATAGAGTATCGACCGGTTAGTTGTTTTAAACAATTTGGGGAAACAGTGTCTAATGCCCGTCGCCAAGGGGACAAAAATCCAGCCGAGTCTATTACAGCCGACACAATGAAATTGCTAGGTAATGCCGCTTACGGTAAAACATTAACTAATAAAGCCAAACATACCGATGTCTCCTACTGCCAGGGAAAAGACACGACCAAAGTACTCAATAATCCCAGGTTCAAAAGCATGACTGGTATTACACCTGATCTATTCGAAGTAGAAACACTAAAGAAGAAAACTGTCTGGGATCTACCTCTACAGATTGGTTTTTTCGTTTACCAATATGCCAAATTAAGAATGTTAGCTTTTTATTATGACTTTCTCGACGTATTTATAGACAGGGTGGACTTTCAGCTTTGTGAAATGGACACTGACTCTCTATACTTGGCCCTTAGTGCCGACTCACTCTCTGAAGTAGTTAGACCACACCTACGAGAAGAATATGACAGAGTCTATAATCAGTGGTTCCCGTCTGAAACCTGCCCTGTTCATAGAATTACCCTTACTACTACCTGTCAGGACTGTGTGTCTATCAAAACATATGAAAAGAGAACCCCCGGGCTTTTTAAACTAGAATACGAAGGGGAGGGGATGGTGTCGTTATGTAGTAAGACGTATATTTGTGTTGGAGATTATGATAAAATCAGTACCAAAGGTCTGACCAAAAACCACAACACGCATTTAAACAAGGACACTTTTTTAGAAGTACTCAACACCCAAACACCGAGTGGGGGGGGGGGGGGACCAATATAGGGTTCAAGACCCAAGACTCTTCTGTATATACATATCAGCAACATCGTGCATCTCTGTCCTATCTGAATATAAAAAGAAAGGTTGACAGTGATAATATCTCGACTATGCCATTACTTATTTAATATGCATTGTTTGTCTATACATGGTTTAATAAAAAAAACATATACCTTACTTGACTCGTTTGTTATTTTGAATGTTTAATTTTTTTATGTTTTATGTTTGGTGTCAGGTCTTAGTCAGATATGACTGAGTTACCGTATAACAGTAGACGGTACTACCTGGTTTCTGTTAGCGCTGAACGTTGGGCGGCGCTTACCAAACCTGACACCCCACATTGTGCCAACGGCTTCGGGCGGAAGAGCGCAATTGGGAGGGTACAAGCCTTACCCTGGTGCGAGGAAATGCAAGCTAAAGACAAAATGTCATGGCAGGGCAGACCAGGCCCTAAGCCTTGGTTGGCGACTGGTCTAGGATCGAAGCTCCGACAGGCGGACAGTTAGAGCATTGCTTTGCTGATCCGGCAGCTTCTGCAGCTTGTCTTGTTCCAGATGTAGGGGTGTTACCTTTCCTCTGGAGTAAACTAGGCAGGCCGAGAGAGGGATCATGCTGCATGGGCAACACATGATCTCTATATTTTAGCCCAGGCTTTGTGCTATGGAGAGGCAATAACTCCATCCCTGGTCTTAACTGGTCTCGGAATCAAAGCGAGAGGCAACTGTTACGGGTTATAAGTCCTTGTCAGTTGGCGTAGACATGGGGCGCCACGCGTTGCCTCTGACGGTGGGAGACACCTATAGGTGTCACTGATCAGCTACCGCCCGCCTCAAGCTGGGCAGCCCCCAGCCAATTGGGTGCTGATCCGCCACAGCCTGCCTGCTTCAATGGGTGCTTGGGGCTAGGACAAAATCTGAATCGCAGGCTGTAAAACCAATGCACCAGGTACAAACAAAAATAAAAATAGAAACCTCAAGCTACGGCTTGCAACCTGGAACGTGAGAACCATGTGTCCAGGATTTTCCACTGACTTGACCAATATTGACGATGTGAGAAAAACGGCTGTGATTGATGCCGAACTCAATCGTCTAAACATTGATATTGCTGGCCTGCAGGAGACTCGCCTCGCTGAGGAAGGGTCACTCAGGGAAAACAACTACACCTTTTTCTGGAAGGGTAGAGGGCAGGCAGAAAAAAGGCTACACGGTGTGGGCTTTGCAGTGAAGAATTCGCTACTGGGAATGATTGAAATTCCAGCAGGAGGAAATGAAAGACTATTATCCCTGCGCTTGGCAACCTCTTGTGGGTTTGCCACCATTATTACTGCATATGCACCGACACTCGATTCCTCTGATGATGTGAAGGATTCGTTCTATGAGGAGTTAGACTCCGTGATCAAGGCAGTTCCAAAATCTGACTACATTTATATGCTCGGTGATTTCAATGCTCGTGTGGGCAAGGACTCGAGTTCATGGCCAGTGTGCCTTGGAAAATACAACATCGGTCGCATGAATGGAAATGGGCAAAGGCTGCTGGAGCATTGCACCAGTAATGACCTATGTATTACAAACTCCTTTTTTAAAACAAAAGAGATGCATAAGGTCACATGGAAACATCCAAGATCCGGCCATTGGCACCAGCTGGACTTCATCATCACACGGAGACAACATCTGAACCATATATCATTGACTCGTAGTTACCACAGTGCTGACTGTGATACGGATCATTCTTTGGTTGTTGCAAGGGTTAGACTGAGACCAAAGAGAATCTACACAGCTAAACACAAATCTAGCCTCAGGATTAATATTATTAACACTCATGATCCTGAAAAGTGCTTTCAGTTTCAACAGCAACTTGAAGACGCTTTCACTGATACACCAGAAAATTGTACAGTAAATGAAAAGTGGGGTCAAATTAAGGAAACTCTTTATAAAACTGCCGTAGGGGTTTACGGCACTGTGGATCATAAGAGGCAGGACTGGTTTGCGGCCAACAGCGAGACTCTGCAGCCCTTGATTGATAAGAAGAAGAAAGCTCTCTTAAGAAACAAGGAAAGACCAACGCGTAACACTCTGAGTGAGCTTAGGCAAGCTAGGAAGGATGTGCAAAAGGCTGCCAGGCAGTGTGCAAATGATTATTGGATCAAGTTAGTGTGAGTCCATTCAAATCGCAAGTGATAAGGGAGACATAAGAAGCATGTATGAAGGAATAAAGAAAGCCTGCGGTCCAGTGATCAAAAGAAGTGCACCATTGAAAACCTTGACTGGAGAAATCATCACTGATAAGAAACAGCAGATGGACAGATGGGTAGAGCACTATTTGGAGCTTTACTCAAGTGAGACCAAACTAGCGGATGATGCCCTCAACGCCATAGAGGCTCTACCAACTCTTGACCACCTGGACACACTTCCCACCATAACAGAAGTTAAGTGTGCTATAAATGAACTTGCATCTGGCAAGGCTCCAGGTAAGGATGGGATTCCAATAGAGGTTATCAGGAGTGGGCAAGACACACTCACTATACAGATCCACCAGCTAATAGAGCTATGCTGGCGTGAAGGACAAGTCCCACAGGATTTCAAAGATTCAAGCATCATAACACTGTACAAGAACAAGGGCGATCGGAGCGACTGCAACAACTATAGGGGTATCTCACTTCTGTGTATTGTTGGAAAAGTATTTGCCAGAATTGTTCTGCGCAGACTTCAAGTCCTAGGAGATCAAGTCTACCCCGAATCACAGTGTGGCTTTCGACAGAACCGGTCTACCACTGATATGATATTCTCATTGCGACAAATGCAAGAAAAATGCCGTGAACAGAATCAACCACTGTTTATTGCCTTCATCGACCTCACAAAGGCATTTGATTTGGTCAGTCGTGAGGGTCTGTTCAAGGCACTAAAGAAGATTGGCTGCCCACCAACTCTTCTGTCCATTGTGGAATCGTTCCACACAGGCATGAAGGGTATAATCAAGTTTGATGGTGCAACTTCTGAAGAATTTGAAATCAAGAGTGGAGTTAAGCAAGGTTGTGTACTAGCTCCCACCCTCTTTGGAATATACTTTTCACTTCTACTGAAATATGCATTTCATGATCAGGATGGTGGTATATACATTCACTCACGCTCAGATGGCGGCCTCTACAATGCTCAGAGATTGAAGGCTAAGACCAAAATTAGGAGGGTACTGATCAGAGAGTTGCTTTTTGCAGATGATGCTGCAGTTACGACCCACTCTGAGGAAGAATTGCAATGTCTACTATCTGCATTCTCCAATGCTTGTTCTGAATTTGGTTTAACAATTAGCAAAAAGAAGACACAGATTATGTCACAAGGTGCACATGGGGTACCATCAATCTTTATTGACGACGCCGAACTAGAGATAGTAGACCATTTTACATATCTAGGATCAGTGGTAAATAGCAAATTATCCCTAGATCAGGAAATCAACATCCGGATTGGTAAGGCAGCAACAACAATGAACAGGTTAAGAAAAAGAGTCTGGGAGAACAGGAAGCTTACTGCCAAAACAAAAGTCCTTGTCTATCAAGCCTGTGTCCTTAGTACTCTTCTCTATGGCAGTGAAACCTGGACAACTTACTCACACCAAGAGAACAACTTAAACAGCTTTCATATGCGGTGTCTGCGAAGAATTCTTGGTATTAAGTGGCAAGACAAAATCACAAATACTGAAGTATTGGAAAGATCAGGTTGTGTGACAGTTTATTCCATGCTCAGTCTTCGTAGACTTAGATGGATAGGACATCTTAGGAGGATGGATGATGGTAGAATACCAAAGGATATCTTTTTTGGTGAATTACAGATGGGTAAGAGATCTCAGGGTCGGCCTCTACTACGATACAAAGATGTGTGTAAGCGGGACATGATTGATACAGGCATTGATAATGCACATTGGGAGCAAGTCGCCGCTGAACGTGTTGCATGGAGGGCAAATATCAGAAATGGAATAAAGTCAAAGGAGAAAATTATTGCAGAAAAGTCACACACCAAGCGTTTGAGACGTAAGATGGTGCATGATGGTGGAAATGACCACGTGTTCACATGCACCCACTGTGAACGGACATTTACAGCGCAAATTGGCCTTATCAGTCACACTCGCTACCGCCATAGTTAAAAGTTATTATGCCTTTTTAAAGCACAAACTATCGTCTGTCAAGACGGCAAGGTGCCAAGGGTATTTTTTTATGTTGTACACGTACCTAGTGTCACTAGACCACATCTACTCGGACACACGCCTATTAAAAAACGAGTTATCGCCCTTTGCGGAGGAAAATAAAAAACCAGGAGTTATCGCCCTTGACTTTGTAAACAACCCGGAGTTATCGCCCTTTGTGGTGGAATATCGATTTCCACCATCACCACAAAAATACGCGTGATAATGGCGTTCTACACTACTTTATTGTATTAATGCGATATTGAAATAATCTTAATTTCCCCCCCCCCCCCCGGAAACCCAAAAATTCTCCCCTGGGTGGAGGGGGGGAAATTCCCCACCGGTTGAGAACCACTGTGTTAGTGAGACATTTAGTAGTTAATTACATGTGTTAGTGAGACATTTAGGAGTTAATTACATGTGTTAATGAGACATTTAGGAGTTAATTACATGTGTTAATGAGACATTTGGGAGTTAATTACATGTGTTAGTAAGACACTTGGGAGTTAATTACATATGTTGGTGAGATATTTAGGAGCTAATTATATGTGTTAGTGAGACATTTGGGAGTTAATTACATGTGTTAGTGAGGCATTTAGGAATTAACTACATGCGACAGTGAGGCATTTAGGAGTTAATTACATGTGTTAATGGGACAAGACATCAGGAACATATAAACTATAAGTACAACACTAGTGACATCATCATCATCATCATCATCAAGTGCCGTGCCGGCTGGCGTAGGCGTTCATGGCTCTCCACAGATCTCGGTCTTTGGTGTTCTGGAGCAACTCTGCTGATGATATTCCTCCATGCCACCGTCTCAATCCGTCCAGCATCATTTCTCTTGGTCTGCCTCTGCCTCTCTTCCCCTCGATCTTTCCAGTTGTCACGATGTTCTCCAATGCCTCTCTTCTCATCACATGACCAAAGAAAGCTGTTTGTCTCTTTCTTATTGTTGTATATAGTGTTCTAGTTTCATTAGCCTCTTTCAGGCAATCGTTGTTAGTTACTCTGGCAGTCCAAGGAATTCGCAACATTCGTCTTAAAAACCACATCTCTGTTGCTTCTAAGTTCTTCCTAATTTGTTCATTTACATTCCAAGATTCGCTGCCATACAGCAAAACTGGTTCTATATAGCATTTTAGCACTCTCTTTCTTACATTCATTGATAGCGACTTATTGCATAAGATACTCTTCATTTTCTGAAATGCGGCTTTTGCCTGCCCTATTCTGCTCTTAATCTCTGTTGTACATCTTCCATCCGATGTTATAAGTGCCCCTAGGTATTTAAAATTATCCACTTGGTTGAGAATTTCCCCTTCTATTTCTATGTCACATTTTGGTGTCCCCATTTTCTTTGATATCACCATTGTTACTGTTTTCTTGATATTCAAGGAGAGTCCTTTCTGTGCACTCTCTGATACTACAATGTCCAATAATTGTTGTAGGTCTGTTGCATTATCCGCCACCAATACTGTGTCATCTGCATAGCGTATATTGTTTATATTATATCCTCCGATTAGTATTCCTGGCTTCTCTTTGATCTCTCTCATTATTACTTCGCTATATAGGGAGAAGAGATCGGGTGACAAGACACACCCCTGTCGTACTCCTAGCTTTATCTGTTCGTAACTACCCTCTTTATTTCCCATTTTAATTGCTGCTACTTGGTTCCAGTATATATTCTTTATTATTCTTAAATCTTTCTCATCAATGTTGATATCTTCCAACATTTTAATCAGCTCATCATGTTTTACTTTATCAAATGCCTTAGTAGGAGTCCGTCAGGGCTGCGTGCTGTCACCCTATTTGTTTAACCTGTACGCCGAAAATATAATGAGAAATGTAAGAGATGATATAAACAGGGAGCTATATGATGCCCTAAATATCGGCGGTCATGACATACCAGAGATTCGATATGCTGATGATACAGTATTACTCTCCACAACACAGAATGGCATAGAAAATCTAATAGCCTCAACCCAACTGAATAGTGAAAATCACAACTTATATCTTAACATAGCAAAAAGAAAGATAATGCATACAGATAAAACTACTATGGAGAATGAATATACATTAATGGGGAAAAATTGGAGGTGGTGGAAAATTTTGAATATCTTGGGTCATTGATTACCAACAACGGCGACACAATGAAAGAAATTAAACGGCGACTATCAATTGCTCTTCAAAGACTAAAACAGCTGAATAAATTATGGAGTGGGACAGACAGAACTACAAAAATTAGATTTTTAAGAGCATGCATCTTTCCCATTGCAACATACGCCTGTGAGACATGGACACTTACTAAACAAGCTGAACAGCGCATAAACGCCTTTGAATATAAATGTTATAGACGAGTTCTAAGAATATCTTGGGTAAAGAAAAGAACAAATGCATCCATACTTCAAGAGTTGAATATTGAAGAAGGTTGGCTATTAAAGACGATAAAACAAAGAAAATTGAAATATTTCGGTCACTTGAAACGTCACGAAAGTTTGGAGAGAACAATAATGGAAGGGTATATGCCTGGGAAGAGAGGAAGAGGAAGGCCAAAGAGAAGATGGGTGCAGGATGTGGCTGGATGATCTCCAGATGGGTGTATCAGACGCGGGACATCTTGCTTATGATCGAGAGGTTTTCCGGAAGGTTGTTATGGGAGCGAGGTTCTGGAAAGGACATGCTACTGAATGAATGAATGAAATGCCTTAGTATAATCTATGAGGCATAAATATATGTCCCTCTGTTTCTCTATTGACCTTTCTATTAGTGTTGGTAATATATATATTGCATTGTTTGTACCCTTTCCTTCCATAAAACCGTACTGTTCTTCACTAATTTCCATTTTTATTTTCTTTCTTGTTCTTCCCATTATAATTCTGAGTAGAAGCTTAGTGACATGGTTTATGAGGTTAATTGTACGAAAATCTTCACATTCAATTGCTCCTGGTCTCTTTGGTATTGCTATAAATACAGATTTTACCATATCGCTCGGTAAATATCCACTGTTGTAAATATCATTTAGCATTTTGGTTAATATATCTACCCCAAATTCTCCCAATACTTCTAATTCTTCTACTGTGATTTCATCTGGCCCAGCTGTCTTTCCTTTCCTCATATGTTTCATAGCGTCAGCGACTTCTTCTTTTAGAATAGGTGGGCCTGCTAAGTTACTTTCTTCTATTAATTCTTCCCTTTCTCCATTATATAATTCTCTTATATACTCATTCCACCTCTTCATTATAGCACCTTCCTCCAATAATATCTTTCATGTTTTTGATTTCAAACACCCTGTATTTATTATTATTTTTCTTCCTGTGAGCTCACTGATTTGTCTGTGTATACATTTTCGATCTTTAATGGAATTTAAGTCAATTTGTTTGCATTGCTCGTTTAACCAACTTTCTTTTGCCTTCACACATTTATCTCTTATTTCTTTATTTATCTTAGCATACTCTTGTTTGTCATTTTTATTTTGTTTCCTTTTGTCCATCAGCATTAAGATTTCTTCATTCATCCATTTTTTCTTAGCTTTTTGGCTTCTCTCCGGTAATATTTCTTTGCTAGTTTGATGAATGGAGTCCCTTAACATTTCCCATTGATCATTTATACTCTGTATTTCGCTACTGTATTGTACCTATTTTTCACAGTCACTCTGTATTGTTCTTGAATTTCTTTATCTACTTTTAGAACCTCTTTATTAAGTTTCAGGTTCTTAACCATTTTTTCCCTCTCTTTAATCTTACTTTTATTTGTCCACATAGTGGTACATGATCACTATTACCGTCAGCACCAGGCATTGTCTTTACATTAATTAATGCATTTCTAAATCTTTTATTAATAAGTATGTAGTCAATTTGGTTGCGTATTTTCATTTCAGGACTTTTCCATGTGTATAGTCGCCTTTTATGGTGTTTAAACCATGTGATTCCAATTATCATATCATTAATATTTGCCCATTTTATTAGTTTCTCTCCTCGTTCATTTCTTGTACCTAAACCGTAATTCCCCACTATATCCTTTATTTTTCTCTTTCCTACTTTTGCATTAAAATCTCCCAGTATTATTTATATTTCTTGTGATCCAATTTGAGCTATTTCCATTTCTATTTCATCGTAAAAGTGTCGTATTCCTTCTTAACTACTGCTTGTTGTTGGTGCATATACTTGTATAATATTTATATCTATATGGTTTGCCTTTGACATCAGGACTAGTGACATCAATCAATCAATCATGTGCCATGCCGGAATGCGTGGGCGGTCATGATTCGCCATTTCACTCGATCACCAGAGTCGTGGATCAGCTCAGTGTTCCTGTCTCGTCCATGCCATGTGGCCAAGCCATCCAGGTATTTTCCTCTCGGTCTTCCTCTTGGTCTGTTCCCTTCGATCTTGCCAGCTGTCACTAAGTTCTCCAGTCCATTTCTTCTCATAACATGTCCAAAAATTTGACTGTCTACGTCTAATTTCTCTAATCAATCTACGATTTTCATTTGTCTCTTGTAGTACTTGGTCATTGGTTTTTCTATCTGTCCATGGTATTCTTTGCATTTTCCTTAGAAACCACATTTCTGCAGCCATCAGATGTTTTTCAGCTTGACTGCACATTGTCCAAGTTTCACATCCATACAAAAGAACAGGCTCTATGTATCCCCTCAACACTCTTTTTCTCGTTTCAATTGACATCATTTTATTGGTCAGAATGTTTTTCATCTTGCTAAAGGCTACTTTCGCAATGGCGATTCTTGTTCTAATCTCTTCAAGGCATCTGCCATCAGATGTTATGACTGTTCCGAGATAATTGAACCGATTCACTTGTTGAAGAATATTCCCATTTACTTGTATATTACATTGTGGTACTTCGTTCTTCCTAGTGACGACCATAACCTGTGTCTTCCTACAATTTAATTCCAACCCCAGCTGCTCACTGTGTACAACAACAGCGTCTACTAATTGTTGCAGATCCTGTGCATTGTCTGCAATCAATACTGTATCATCTGCATATCTAATGTTATTTATGTTTCGTCCTCCAATGCTGATTCCATTTAGGTCTTCTACATTTCTGAAAATATTTTCACTGTATAGGGAAAAAAGATCTGGAGACATTACACATCCCTGCCTAACACCTCTCTTAATAGGTTGATATTGTCCTACTTCATTATCAATCCTTATGGCAGCTTGTTGTTTCCAATATATGTTTTTTATAAGTCTAATGTCTTTCCCATCAATTTGTAGATCTGCAAGCATATCCACAATGTTGACATGTCTAACTCTATCAAAAGCCTTTGTGTAGTCAATAAAGCAAAGATGTATATCCTTGTTTACTTCTAAAGCACGTTCAATAACTGTTCGCAGCATATACACAGCATTTACTGTACCCTTTCCTTCTACAAACCCACATTGTTCTTCCCCTATTTCAGGTTGTATTTTCTTCCTCACTCTTTGCATGATAATTCGTAACAAAATCTTTGTGATGTGACTCATTATACTAATTGTTCTATGTTGATCACATTCTAAGTTTCCTGATTTCTTTGGGATTGCAATAAATACAGAATTACATAATTCAGAAGGTATATCTCCAGTATCATATAATGTGTTCAGCAGTCTAGTGACTTGCTCTAGTCCAAATTCTTCTAAAGCTTTAATCATTTCTGTTGTGATGTTATCTGCACCGGGGGCCTTGCCAGCTTTCATATGCTTAAGAACATTTTGAACCTCCATCTTTAAAATTGCTGGTCCTTCATTATTAAATCTAATAGCATACTGTTCCTCTCTGTTATCATTATACAGGTCTTTCACATAATCTGTCCATACATGTAGAATCTGATCTTTTTCTATTATGATTTTGCCATCTTTAGTTTTTAGACAGCCTGTTGATGTACTTGTTCTTTTATTAGTAAGTTCCTGAATTCTTTTGTGCACTAATTTGGTATTTTGACTGTTGTGTTGTTTTTCAATTTCTAAGCACTTTTCCTCAAGCCATGATTCTTTTGCCTTCCTATATAATATTCTGACTTGTCTGTGAATTTCTTCATATTTGGCAGGATTATTTTTGTTGAGTCTTCTTGTTTCCATTAAGTGTAAAATTTCCTCAGTCATCCATTTCTTACGACCCACCTTCTTTAATTTTGGAATAGTTGTTTCTGCAGCCACATTGATTGAATTCTTTAACATTTCCCATTGATCATCCACATCCTGGAATAGGATCTCTAGATCAGACAATATTTCAAATATGTTCTGTACTTCTATGTTGAATTTGTTTTGTATTTCCTTGTCATTACTCAATGTACACAAGTCATATTTAGTGTTTCCTGTTATATACTTGACTTTCTTCAACTTTATCCTCAATGTTCCTGTAAGTAGTCTGTGGTCACTATAACAATCAGCACTGGGAACTGTTTTTGCTACTGTTAGCGCGTTTCTAAATCTTCTGCTAATGAGAATGTAGTCAATCTGGTTTCTAATCCTGCTATCAGGACTCCTCCAGGTCCATAATCTTCTATGGTGTTGCTTGAACCAGGTGTTTCCTACAATCATTTCCTGTTCTTTTGCCCACTCTACTAGTCTGTATCCTCTTTCATTTATCTCTCCTAAACCATAGTTTCCTACTGTGTGTACTCGGCTCGCGATGATGGTGGAATTCTGCAAGAGGGCGTCTGATTGGTCTGGAACTCTGGGACCCCAGTATATAAGGCCCCGCACAGGTAGAACTGGCCCGCGCGCCCATTCGCACTGCGAGCGCTAACAAGTCAAGTCGCATTATTCTGTCAAGAAGCCTGATCAGCGGGAAAATGTCACGTTGAAAATCCAACAAGAAACACGCTGTTGCCAAGATGTGCAGCGTGGGAGCCGACACCAAGAAGAAGAACGTCGAGAGCCCACCTGCTAGCTGCATCAAAGAGCCTGATATTACAGCCATCACTGAAGCTACTACGAGGGAGAAGATTGACAGCCCAACACAGTCAACCAAGACAGCAGAGAAGGAGGAGAAAGACACCAGAGTCGGAAACACCGACTCGAAAACAGTCCGATGGGTTGTCAAGCGGATTCCTGTGGAGCTGACAGATGAAGAAATCCTGAAGCAGCTACGTGAAGAGAATCTTCACATCCGATTCTTGAAGGCGGAGCGGCTTCTCACCTACTCCAAGGTACCTACAACCTTGGCAGTAGTGACGTCGGAGGGCAGCGAGATGCCGACCACAGCATCATTCAAAAAGAGAATACAGCAACCAGAGAGATTCATACCAAGAATCACGCAATGTTCCAGATGTCAGAAGGCCGGCCACAGTAGAGCTAAGTGTCGCAGCAAGACGGAAATATGCCGATACTGCGCCGATCACCACGCCTTCAAGGAGTGTCCGCTGGCCAAGCTGGACACGGACTTCCGAGCACCCAACAACAAAAGAAAGTGCGCCAACTGCCTGGGCAAACATGGAGCAAGATACCTGGGCTGTCCGTACCTGCAGAGACACAGAGACGTCTTAAAGATCGCCATCATCACAAAGACACCATTCAAGGAAGCAATGCAGAGGGGCGAGACAGCCACGGGTATAGCACAAGCTGAAAGAGATCAACTTCAAAAGCAGATAGACGAGTTGAAGAAGCAAGTCAAGGCACTGCTGACGACGACTCCGACCAGCGATAATGAGAAGCTGCTGGCCGACATGAAAGAAATCCAGCTCGACATCAAACAAGAGATTCAGCGCATGGCTGAGACGAAGAAGGAGAACGAAGAAATCCTACAAATGATCAAGACCGAAAGAGAATTGCATAGAGCTGAAATGGGACTCTTTCAAAACAAATTAACAGAAGCCACACAAGAACTCACAGAGAAACAGCAAGAAGAAAACCAAGAGACCGAGCCTGAACCGCAAGCTGAAGCCAGCAGCCCAACAACAACGCCCAAGAGGGAACTATTATACCGTCGGATCTCTGAAGGAGGCACAGAATACCCAGTCGACAAGGAGGAACTCAAGCGCGAGGAATTCAGAAGGCGCTGGGAAGAAAAAGAAAAGAAGAAGCCTAAGAAACTCCGGGGGAAACCGATGGTATACCCAGTAGTACTCTACGACCGTGAGAACGACTTCGAGTACTATATAGATGACGGTAAAATCGTCCCATGGCTGACCACGGAGGAAGAAAACTTTAGGCAGCAGTATCGCAAACGCAACAGTGAAAACATGCACAAGGAGGAAAATGAAAACGTCGATAAGCTCCTACAGAAAATACACAATAAAGGAGAAAAAAAGACCAAATAAAAAGTCCTTTTAAGGACTGCAACCAATAAAGCCAGGAGCCTGCACCACCAAAGAAAACAAGATGAAACATGCACAAAGGACAGTCACGGACCGATCCCCCAGCTGGAGGGGGATTACGAAAAGTCCTTATAAGGACTGCAGCCAGACGAGCCAGGAGCCTACACCAACAAAGAAAACCATAACAACAGAAGAGCACAAAGGATAGCCGCCGACCACTGCTGACGTCACAGACACAAACGCTACATAACCAGTCCGAGATAGGACTCACAAGACAAGAATTAGGGTGAATAAACCCACAAAAACCACGATCCTCAATTATAGCCACAGCTGATGAAGCAGGTTAGACGAGGACGAATTTGGAATTTTTGTTTTTGAAATTTGGAATTGGAATTGGAGAACTGGCCCTTTTTCCGTAGTCCACCACACTGAGTGACGAGGCGCCAATGCCTATTTCTAATGTGTGTTTAGTAGTTAGACCCTGAAGTTTTGCAGTGGTATGTAACCATAATTAATTTGTTTTATATTATATTTCTTTTATATGTATTAATTTTAATTTTATAAACCATGTGTGACATAGTATTTTGGTTATTTAAATGTATACTTCAGTAAAGCTATGAAAGTATAATAATAATGAAGTGATTATCAAACTAATTAGATTTAAAATATAGCTAATCTTATACTGATTCCTAGCTTTAATCTTTAAGTTAATAATTTCTCTAGCAGTAACTAAAATTAACAAAAGAAATCTGTAAGCCCGGTTACAGATAACTGAGTGCGGAACCATGCCCAGGTAATGGCAAATGATAGTTATCGGTTCTTGGAGAAAATGGCGCAGATCGATCTGGACTTCGACGAGTTATTTACAAGAAATATAGTAAGGAACAATTTAGAAGCTACTTGTGTTAAGTTTTATGAGACTGAAAAGTGGGAGATTGAGGAACAGCACTTGTAGAATTGACACGTGGGAGGCCAGCTCAGCAAATAACATCTAGTCTTTGTTCTCGAAGCAACTTAAAAGGTAAATTTGGAATATTGGCTAGTGATAAAGGAGCAGACAATGTTTAACAGGTTAGGAGATAATTGGGCACACAGGGGCTTAGTAATACTTTATAATTATTCAGAACTAATGGTTTATTTTACAGCGGTGTAAATTATTGAGTTCAAGAAGCTTGTTGTGGTAATAGCTGGGCAAATATTGGTTGTATGAATCATTGAAGGAAATAATATACAGAATATTAGTGGAGTGGCTATGAGTGAATAAAGTAAACACACTTGGACTGCAGTCAATGAAAGACAAGGCACATTACAATATAGTTAAGTATTCAATTTAGTAGAGGAATTTGTTGTTCAGCAGTAAGTGAAGTCTGGCATCACCTCTGTCAACAGGAGGCAGTAATATTTGTAGGTGTATCAAGTTATTGGTGGAATCAGTGACTGAGATTCTGCCTTAAGTTAAGCATGGTGGTTGTCGCACGGGGGAGAGAATGTGATTTAATGCTACGTACCACCTTTCGCAAATATATTTATATGCACTTGCTATGTGTCTAGTCACAAGGAATAGTACACTAATGGTGTTGGCCTCAATCAGTGCTTGCTGGTTATTAATTTGCAATAATATTAGGAATAATATTAATGGCAACAATATATATTATAATTGTTTTAGGCATTATTTTATCAGGTACAACTGATTTAGTGAGGTCAGCTTGATCATGATATATGATACAGATGATGTAGATGGATGATTTGGTGTCCCTGAAGCTTTAGGAAAACATTTAACAGGCTAGTACAGAGAGATGTTAGCAATCAGGTTTGGTGAGGTTCAGTGGAATATGACCGGTGTAGGTGTTTCCTATAACTAAACTAATATAGACATTGTAACTGATTTTGTGGTTTCCCTATGTAGATATCCCAAGGCTAGCAAAAGTGGGATATACCATGAGTAGGGGAAAGTAACCATGATGATGGGTAATATTTATAACATATGTAGAGCAGAGAAGAGTACTTACATGTTAAGTGTGGCTTTACTGAGGGGAGGAATGTGATTTAGTGCTGCGTACCACCCTTCGCAGAGATATTAATATGTAGTTGTCATGTGGCATAAAGCGTAAGATAGCAAAATTTATAACCGGTGTATCATAGGAAGAATGATGGGGAAAAGAGGACACAAATGTACATCTTTTGCCTAGTAACACAGAATAATACATTGAGGTGGCATTAGACAACACTGGATGACATTAGTGTGTAATAATGATATCAGATATATTATACTGGTTATTATATTAGTACTGATGTTCTGCATCCAGCCATGGACATTTTTGTTGTGTACTTTCACTTGGTAATATTGTGTGTTTATTTTATGAGCTATCTTAGGGGCCTCAAAGAGTGCCTCAATTGAGTTCCTGTGTAGTACATGTTTATCCTCAACTCTCTGTGAATGTTGTGATTCTTTTATGTGCAAATGTTACATTGCCACATTCTACAAATATGGTAATTCCACTGGGTATATGTGTCCATTGCTTTCCACGGTTGAACATGTTTTGCTTGTCGGCTAGTAATGCGTAATGTCATGCGGTAATGTGTGTGGTGTCATGTTGTTGATATCCTTTATCATAACATGGGCATTGCAGGAGAGGTGTGCCCTGTGTCATATGGCATCCCTTATGGGTCTAGGTATTTAAATGTCATGATGGTGAGTTAGGGTTGATTCCTGACATATGGTGCATCAGGGTGCAACTGAGATGATATGATGATAGACTGGTGGATTTCAATTCTGGCTTCATTGAGGGAACATTAAGGAATATAGTATTGAGAGTTTGTGAAACCGGTGTTGGTGGGAAAGCAAAAGTTAACTAGAAAGTAAAACCCATCAGGTATGACATGCATGGACAGAGCAATTACTGTTATTAATGAGGCTATGTTAGTTGTTATCCATGACTGGGTGTAGTGGTGTAGGTACCGCATTGAGCACTAAAGGGATGGGCATTGTTTTATAAGATGATTGTGGTGGTGGCTATGATTATGGTGGCCATATGATGATGATGATGCCACGATGATTGTTGTGTCCACCGGGGGCTGGAGTGGCCTGTGATGATCGAGGCGGATGTATGTAGACTATACTGTGGTGGTGGCTATGATTATGGTGGCAATGGGATGATGATGATGATGCCACGATGATTGTTGTGTCCGCCGGGGGCTGGAGTGGCCTGTGATGATCGAGGCGGATGTATGTAGACTATACTGTGGTTTTGGCCACAATCATGGTCATGGTGTAGGATTGAGGATGTGTGGTGAGTGTAGAAAATATTGGAGGCTGTTGAATAGGTGCTCCCTGTCATTTATATTTTATGTGGAGCACATCCTATAACCTATTCATATCATTGTTGTCCAGTTGAAGCATCATGTGGTTGGTGTGAATTTACACAGTCCATGTCTATGTTTGTGCCACAAAGACATTGTTTACATACACCAGTGTTGTAGTGGTTGTCCATGTGTTGATGCAAATAATGAGTCTTTGATGGTTAATAGTTAGATGTTGTGTTTGCCTACAATGTCTGATGTATGTTGGCCAGGTCAGTGTTGAGACGTTGTGTTTGCTCGTGATGTAAGTGAATCTAATGAATGTGTCATGATGTTGCGTCTTGTGTCTATTCGTCACAAGTACAAGAGTGTTGTCTGTCTTACGTAGAGAGACTGGGTGTTGTTGTTGTCTTGTTGGGCCATCATGTTGAGATGTTTGACTTGTCTTTGCCTAATATCTTTGTTGGTTTTTATTTTATCTACAGGAAAAGCCAGAATTCTAGTTTTAGATTTTAGATTTTCCTGGGTTTTTAGTAGACTGGAAGTTTTTGGTAAATTAGTTTTTGGTGGACTAGAAGTTGTTGGTAAATTAGTTCTAGTGGATTAGTGTTTGGTAGATTTGTAGCTTTCACTGGATTAGAAGTTTTTGCTACATTTAGGAATTTGGTTTGTTAGGTTAGTCTCTTTGCTGTTTGATTTTTGCTGTATCCTAATTTCTTTGTTGATGCTACATGTCTGTATATTATTGTGAAGTTTAGAAGTTTAATAAACAAATGATGCTTGTGTTACTCTTACTTTGTTGTTTAGTTGATAGACTCTAGTGTTATAGTCATTGGTGTTAGAACAGCCCTCGGAGTAATTCTTTGTCTGGGATTGGAGAATATTGTTCTAATCCCCTGTCGGCCCACCCTGGACCTTCTTAAACCTTAATTCTTTTCTATTCTTGTTAACCGAGGACGGTGAGAGGTTCTTTCTCTTTATTCATTTTCTTCTTTGGCCCTACGCAGTCAGGTTTAGGAGAGATAAATGAAAGAGGATACAGACTAGTAGAGTGGGCAAAAGAACAGGAAATGATTGTAGGAAACACCTGGTTCAAGCAACACCATAGAAGATTATGGACCTGGAGGAGTCCTGATAGCAGGATTAGAAACCAGATTGACTACATTCTCATTAGCAGAAGATTTAGAAATGCGCTAACAGTAGCAAAAACAGTTCCCAGTGCTGATTGTTATAGTGACCACAGACTACTCACAGGAACATTGAGGATAAAGTTGAAGAAAGTCAAGTATATAACAGGAAACACTAAATATGACTTGTGTACATTGAGTAATGACAAGGAAATACAAAATTTATCTCTCCTAAACCATAGTTTCCTACTGTGTATCTATCCCCTTGATTTCCTACTTTTGCATTGAAGTCCCCTATTATGATGTTTATTTCTGAATTTTTACATTTCTTTAAGGCAGACTCTATGTCATTATAAAATTCCTCTACACTATCTTCACTGGACTCTCCTGTTGGGGCATTTACTTGAATAACATTTATGTTAAAAGGTCTGCCACTCAATTTAACTAGTAGAACTCTGTCCGACACGGCCCAATATCCATGAACAGACGTTGATGTTTTCCGGTCCAAAATTATTGCCACTCACCTATGTCGATCTTCACCTCCAGAATAAATAATCTTAAAATCTTTATGTATCTTGATGCCTGCTCCTGTCCATCTTGTTTCGCACATACCTAATATATTAATTTTTTCTCTTTGAATTTCTTGTGTTCTCTAATTTTCCGTCGTTTTTTAACGCCCTAACGTTCCATGTTCCTAATTTTAATGTCTCTGTCCTTGTCTTGCGATGATCAGTCTTTAAGCGAATCATAATAAACTAGGCACTTTCAAAGAGGTAGTTTGCCGTTGCTTTCCTCTATGGCAGTGACCATACTGGCCGGATGACCGCAACTATTGTCTCTCGAAAGAGATCCTCTGCTTGCCGTCGCGAAACTCGAGACCATAACCAACAAATATCTGTCGGCTGCCCTCAAAATTTCATCCACCACCTGCCTTCCGTGGCTTCTTTTGAACACTTCCAATAAACGAACACGAAATAACATCACATAATCCAAAGGAAAAACACTATCCACACGAATTCCACGGGAGTTTCCATAGGAAATCCACAGAAAAACACTGAACAGCGTCTCCCCTAAGAACAACGAGTCATCGCGTCGCCATTATACCGGAAGTATATATAGGAACATATAATTATAAGTACAGTACTAGTGACACCAGGAATATATAACTATGAGTACAGTTCTAGTCATATCAGGATCATATAAACTATAAGTACAGTTCTAGTGACATCAGGAACAAATAAACTATAAGTACAATACTAGTGACATCAGGAGGAACATAATCTGTAAGTACAGTACTAGTGACATCAGGAACATAATCTGTAAGTACAGTACTAGTGACATCAGAAACATAATCTGTAAGTACATTACTAGTGAAGAAGATGGAGAACAAGCATAATATCATCGAAAACCGTACGAAATGCAAACTGTGATACAGATCATCAATTATTAGACGCGGATGTGAAAGTAACACTCAAAACGCTTACCCAAGGACCAAGGCCAACTCGTTTTGATCTCACAGAACTACCAGATTCATACTACGCAGATTTGAAGAATCGTTTTGGAGTCTTGATGTCTATACCTGATGAACTGGCAGTACAAGCTAGAGATATCTTGATAACTGCAGCCAAAGATTTGATTCCGATCAAGAAAAAGCAGCATAAGCCATGGATTAGATCAGACACGTGAGGATTAATAAAACAACGAAGGGAACTGAAACAGAAAGGAGGCGAAACCGATAACAGCAGAATGAAATATAAATCTTCAACTCGAGAAATAAGAAAGAACACATCCATACATCATGTAAAATGCCGAAAGCGTGGGCGGTCATGTTTTGCCATCTCACTCCATCACCAGAGTCGTGGATCAGCTCCGTGTTTTTGTCTATCATGTAACATGCTATTCCATATTTTGTGTGTATTCTCATGTTCACATTATCATTTTGAATGCCAATTGATGTTATAATTTATAATATGAACACATGTACATCACTAGAGTGAGTGAGAGAGTTAGAGAGTATGAGAGAGAGAGAGAGAGAGAGAGAATGAGTGTGAGTGAGTGTGTGTGTGCCTGTGTAATAAAGAGAGAGAGAGAGAGAGAGAGAGAGAGAGAGAGAGAGAGAGAGAGAGAGAGAGAGAGAGAGAGAGAGAGAGAGAGAGAGTTGAGTGCACGCATGTCCTGTAACATGCCATTCCATATTTTTTGTGTATTTTCATCTTTCACATTATAATTTTGTATGCCACTTGATTTTATTATGTATAATATAATATTAATGTAATGTGAGTGAGAGCGTTAGTGAGTGGGAGAGAGAGAGAGAGAGAGAGAGAGAGAGAGAGAGAGAGAGAGAGAGAGAGAGAGAGAGAGAGAGAGAGAGAGAGAGAGAGAGAGAGTAAGAGAGTATGTGAGATAGAGAAAAGAGAGATAGAGTTGAATTGTATCACCAATTTTTACGCGACACAATGTATATGTATAATTTTTTTTTCCATTTCTTAAAATGTTTCGAGAATGCTCAGGACAATCGTCAGTGTCTCAACTGTGTGTAAAGTGTGGGAGTTTGTTCTTATTAGTTTCAGTGATCATGTGAGGCATAATGTATGTGTCTAGATGTGAGGATGTGTGTGTAGGTGAGGGATGTGTGTGTGTGAGGGGAGGGGGTGGGGAATGTATGTTTGGAGGGGTTGTGTGTGGCTTGATGCGTGATGTGTGGATGGGTGAAGGGATGTGTGGTCGGTGGGGGATGTATGTGTGTGAGGGATGAGTGTGGGTGGCGATATTTGGGAGGATGGTTGGAAGTATGTGGGTGTTGGTTGGTTGGGGTGTGGGTAGGGAATGTGTATTTGGGTGGGTGTGTGGGAGATGTTTGTGGGTTGGGGGATGGTGTGGGGGATGGGTGTGGGGGTGTGTCTGTGAATGGGATATGTCTGTGCGAGTCTGAGTGTGTGAGTTTGGATGGGGTAAATGTGAGTGGGTGGAGGATGTATGTGTGGGTGGTGAGGATATTTGTAGGTGGGGATGTGTGGGTGGGTGGGGAGATGTGTGTGTGGGTGAGAGATGTGTGGGCGGAGATGTGTATGGGGAATGCATGTGGAGGGATGTGTGTGTGGGGGGATGCGTTTATGGGTGGGGTGTTGTGTGGGAGGGGAGATGGGGGAGGTGTGGGATGTGCGCGTGGATGAAGGATGTATGTGAGGATGGGGGATGTGTGTTTGGCTGGGTGGTTGGGTTGTGTGTGGGTGGGAGGGTAGATGAGATATGCATGTGTTGATGGGTGGGTGGGTGATGTGTGGGTGTGAGTGGTTGATGGATGAGTACGTGAGTGGGTGGATGTGTGTGAGAGATGAGTATATTGGTGGGGGATGTATGTGTGGGTGGTGGGGTATGTGTGGGTGGTGGGGTGTGTGTGGTTGGTTGGTGTGTGTTTTTGGATGAGGAATGTGTTGATGGGTGAGGATGTGTGTATGGGTGGGGAGATGTGTGTGTGTGTGTGTGTGTGAGTGTATGGCTGGTGAGATGTGTAGTTAAGGGGTTGTGATTGGGGATTGAAGATCGGGGGGGGGGGTGGTTGGCGAGTGGGTGGGTGGAGGGTGAGTGTGTGTAGGTTAGGGCTGTGATGGGATGTGTATGTGGGTGCGGGGTGTGTGGGTGGGGGAGATTGTGTGGGTGGGTGATATGTGTGTAAGTTGGGGATGTGTGGGTGGGTGCGGGTTTTGTGTGTGGGTAAGTGCAGGATGTGAGTTGGCGGGAATATGTGTGTGTGGGTGTTGGATATGTGGTTGGGGTATGTGTGTTTGGCTTAGTGGTTGGGGATGTGTGGTGGGTGAGTGTTTGTAGGTTACGGGATGGGTGGAGGATGTGTGCGTGTGGGTGGGGAGATGTGTGAAGGTGGGGGGATGTATGGGTGGGTATAGATGGGTGGTTGCATGCATGTGTGCTTGGGTTTGTGTGTGGGTGGGTGACGGATGTGTGTGGGGGGTGTGGTGGGTGGGAGATGTGTGTGTGTGTGTGTTGGGGGATGGGTGGATGGATGGGGTCATGTATGTGCCTGTGGGTATGTGTGTGGTTGGGTGGTGGATGTGTGTGGGGGGGACACGCGGATGGATAGGGGATGGGTGTGTGGGTGGGGGATTTGTCTCATAACATTGTTTATGCTTACAACATTAATTTGACAATGTTTGTTTTCCTATGTGAATGCACTATGCAATGATGAACGAAAGATGAGTGATTGGAAGGGCCGAATGTAAGACGGGACTGCGTGCCCAATTTGTTACCCTTCGAAAATAAAGTTCGTTCGTTCGTTCGATCGTTCGTTTGTCTCGACCATACCACGTGGCCAAGCCATCCAGGTATTTCCTTCTCGGCCTTCCCCTTGGTCTCTTCCCTTCGATCTTGCCAGTTGCTACCAAGTTCTCCAATTCATTACTTCTCATAACATGCCCCCAAAAATGTTGACTATCTACGTTTAATGTATGTCTCTAATCAGTTTACGATCTTCATTTGTTTCTTGAAGGACTTGTTCATTGGTTTTTCTGCCTTTCCATGGTATTCTTTGCATTTTTCTCAGAAACCACATTTCCACAGCCATCAGATATTTTTCAGCTTGTCTGCTCATTGTACACGCTTCACATCCAGACAAAAGTATAGGTTCTATGTAGCACGTCAACACTTTTTTTCTCGTTTGAATTGATATCATTTAACGGACAGGATGTTTTTCATCTCGCAAAAGGCTACCTTCGCAATGGCAATTCTTGTTCTAATTTCTTCAAGGCAACTCCCATCGGATGTTATGACTGTTCCGAGATAATTGTACCGATTCACTTGTTTAAGAATATGCCCATTTACTAGTATATTACATTGCGACATTCCCTTCTTCCCAGTGACGACCATAATCTGTGTCTTCTGACAATTCAATTCTAACCCTTGTTGTTCACTGTGTGTAACAACCGCATCTACTAAATGTTGCAGGACCTGTCCATTGTCTGCAATCATGACTGTATCATCTTCATATGTAATGTTATTGATGCATCGCCTCCAATGTTTATTCCTTCCATATCTTCTATATTTCTGAAAATATTTTCACTGTACAGGGAAAATAGATCTGGAGACATTACAAATCGCTGTCTCACACCTCTCTTAATAGGCTGATATTGACATACTTCATTATCAATTCTTATGGCAGTTTGTTATTTCCAATATATGTTTTTTTTTACAAGTCTAAGGTCTTTTACATCAATTTGTAGATCTTCAAGCATCCTTATCATGTTGACATGTCTCACTTTATCGAAAGCCTTTGTGTCGTCAGTAAAGCAAAGGTGTAAATCTTTGTTTACTTTTATGGAACGTTCAATTACAGTTCTCAGTATATGCACAGCATTTACTGTACCCTTGCCTTCTACAAACCCACACTGTTCTCCTATTTCAGGTTGTATTTTCTTCCTAAATCTTTGCATGATAATTCTTAGCAAAATCTTCGTGAGAAAGAACACAGGAAAGGACAAACGCCAATATATACAAGGTTGCTGTATCAGAATAGAGCACTATCATTAGAATGGAAGAAATTACGAAATGTTCAAAGAAATGAAGTTATTGACAAGAAATGTTCAACCTCAATTAAATGTTATCTGTGACAAGTTGGGAAATACCCCAATAGAATCTAGAACAATTCTAAAAGGATGGCAGGAATACTGTAGTGTAATGTATGATATGAATGGCTGTAGATGAACGAATGACAGCACAGACAGAACCTGAACCCTCATTAGATGATATTGCGTGGACAATAAAAAACCTGAAGAATGGTAAATCACCAGGATGTGATGAGCTACCAGCTAAACTAATTAATGCGGGAGGAAAAGAAAGCATACACATCTATCACGCATTATGTAAAAGGATATGGACATATGATATTTGGCCAAAGGATTGGAAGAGAACTATCTTCATTCCAATACCCAAAAAGGGCAACCTAAAATTATGCACCAACTATAGAACTGCTGAGAAGCGGCTGGCCCAGTGGCTAAGAACGCTACGTTCTGCTTCGTTTGACTTGGGTTCGAATCTTCGGTATGGTGTGGATTTTGTTCCGTCCGGGGCAAAAAGAAAATCCTAATCTGCACAGTTTGCGGCGACTGCACTAGCCAGGCGGCCTTAATTCCTCAGGACCACCCTCCCCCTCCGGCTCAGGAATAATGGGCTCAGAATCGGGCATGTAAACATATGCCATCTATTAGGGAAGCTGCCCGAACTATCACTTATACTTAATCAAAATTTTCACATGTTTGGCGTTAGCGAAAGTCGATTAAATGGCAACATCTCAGATGATGACATCGCTATCAGAGGTTTTAAAACCATTAGAAGAGATCCCTATCAGAAACAAGAGACGGGTATTGCAGTTATATTTCCAACTCGCTTAACGCCCACCGCAGGCTAGACTTTGAAACCTGTGAGATTGAGTGTGTATGGATAGAGGTTAAACTTCAAAATTGCATACCGCTAGTAGTTGGCTATCTTTATCGAAACCCCAGTGCAGGAAATATCTGGTATGAAAAAATTCACCACTATGATGGATGTAGTCTTTAGTAATGCTAGGGAAATAATATTGCTAGGTGACTTCAACATAGACGCTAACAAATCAAACAAAACATGGGAAAACATAATAGAGTCATATAATTTCCAACAGTTAGTCAAACAAGCCACTAGAATCACTAAATCATCTGCAACACTTATAGATCATATTTATACTACGTGTGCTGATAACATCACAGAATGTAGTGTACCTATCAATGCAATGAGCGATCACTATCCAGTATGTTGCACGTGGTCGAAAAGGGGCACCAAAACTCCCAAACACAAACATATAAGCATAAAATATAGAAATTACAAAAATTTCAATCGAGACGTCTTCTTACAAGATTTGGTCAACTCATCTCTAGATTATGTTTACCAGCTTCCTGACCCAGACGATGCTCTGGACCACTGGCTAAAGACCTTTCTAAGTATATTTGATAAACATGTTCCATTTAAGGAAGTTCGTGTTAAACATCACACAAATCCCCCGTGGACCACACAGGAGGTAGTTGAACTTATAAGAGATCGCGACAGGGCTCACAAAAATAGAGATCTAACTATGTACCGTAGTCTGAGAAACAAAGTTCAATATGTTATTCGGAAGGAAAAGAAAAACTATTTTAAGAACATAGTAATAGATAAAACCAACACTAAAGATATATGGAAAGCAATTAATACCTTGACAAACAAACACAAATCATCACAATCATTACCATCAAATCAGGTTACATGTGATCAATTCAGTAGATACTTTCAGTCCGACATAAACCAACTGAAGGCTGCAATACCAGATGCGCCTCATGACATATCTTTATTATCATCATTCTGTGAGAAACAAATGCTATGGACACATTTCCTCCAACATACCGCTAATGACGACAACTGAAGTATTTACTCATCTCCGTAATCTAAAAAACAATAACTCATCAGGACTAGATGGAATTAGTAGTCGGATCCTTCGCCATGCTGCACCGGCGATCTGCGAGTCACTAACTTTTATATATAATCAATGTCTAACCAGAGGTCACTTCCCATCAGCCTTTAAAATCGCTAAAGTGTATCCTCATTTAAAAGCTGGTCCTCTAGACGATCGTCTCATGAGTAATTATAGACCAATTTCCATATTATCCTCATTATCCAAACCGCTAGAAAAGCACATATACAAAACAACACTAGATCACTTAGTTCGCCATAAACTGATAGTTGACAGCCAGTCAGGATTTCGGCCAAAATATTCTTGCCATACGGCACTAACAAACATGATAGAAAACTGGCATCAAAATATTAACAACAATACTCTATGTGGAGCGGTGTTTATAGACTTTAGGAAAGCATTCGATATGATAGATCATACTATTCTAATTAAAAAACTAGAAACAATGAAAGTAAGTTTTAATATAGTGACATTAATAAAATCATTCTTATTAGACAGAAAGCAAGTAGTATCACACAATAAAGTTTTATCTCAAGCCATTACCATTAATATTGGAGTACCTCAGGGGTCTATTCTTGGCCCTCTATTATTTGCCATTTATATAAATGATCTTCCATTAAATCTGTCGTCGTCCTGCGATCTATTTGCTGATGACTGCACAGTATATACAAACGCTGTTGATCGTAATGTACTAGAATTATCCTTGCAACAGGAAATTAATAGTGTAGTTAACTGGAGTCATGCAAACCGCATGCAAATTAACATTGTTAGTTAGTTAGTTATCAGTTGGGGTATCTTCGTTGCACTCCGGACATGTCCATAGGTGCTCAGATCCTCCCCCCAGCATATGCATCAGCGTCCGGTGGCTAATAGTGCCAGTTCTGTGTTGGTTGACGAGGCGCTTTGTTTTCCCGATGTACCTCTCGCGTCTGGCTGTGCCGATTCTTACTCCCAGGTCTTTCATCCTGGAGAGCGATGTGGAATCACTGGCGTCAAAATCCTCTGTTCTCGCCATATCTTTAAGGGCGTTAATAACATCCGCACGATCCATGGGCTGGCCATCTACAGGGGGTGCAGAGCCAGCCAATTTATCAGCTCGTTCATTTCCCTCGACTCCCGCATGTCCCGGGACGAAGATGAAGGTGACTTTGCGGACAACAGACTTCCGCAGCGACTCAGTCCACTGTCTACGTACAGATCCAGCTTCGACCTTCTGAATCATGCTAATTGAATCACTTAGTACACACACGTTGGTATAATGCTGTGATTCCAGCCATATGAAAGCCTGTGTAACTGCCAAAAACAAAGTCTATGTTAATAGGAACCAGGCAAAGACTTCACACTCTAAACTCGCAGAGAACTCTTCAGCTGCACATTGGCAGCACGCCTGTAGAAAGTGTCACCGAGCACAAGACACTGGGTGTTATCATAGATCAAAATCTAACTTTTAACTCACATGTTCATGCTCTAGTTAAACAAATAGCCAAAAAAGTATACCAACTTGCCAAAATTAAAAATTTCCTTGATGAAAACACAAGAAAGATATTCTATACTTCTCATATACAAACACATATTGATTACTGCTCCACAGTCTGGGATGGATGCTCCAAATCAATAACAAAACGCCTATATTCACTCCAGAAAAGGGCAGTGCGTTTAATTAATGGTGAAAAGCTTACCGACAATGCTAACCTATATAAACGTCTCCGGTTACTGCCACTCCACAAGCGCCTGCTTTTTAATAAGACCAAACTAATTCACAAAATCCTATTTCAAAATGCTCCAAGCTACCTTTGGCCATTGTTTAAATATAACGCTAGACATAGCGAACGACTAAATATACTTCATGTCCCTAAACCTAGGATAGACTTATATAAAACAAGCTTAGCATACTCTGCCGCTCAGTTGTGGAACAATCTTCCACAAGAAATCAAAGACACCACCAATCATGATACATACATTCGCAACCTGTTTGAACACTACCTTAGTACAGACTACATGCCCCCATAACAAATAACACAAAAAAGACAATAATGGTAACTTATCTCAAACGACAACTAGCCAAAAAACATTCCCTTATGTATGGCACGTTACACCCTCCTTAGGTATTTATAATGCCCATGTTAAACACTGCCTCAGTGAGTCATTTGTTATTGATTATTTTTCATGCGTTTTAATGTTCTTTTGTTGTCAAAAGTTGCTTCATAAGTGATGTTGAATGAAAGAATGTATGAGAGGAAATAGAGAAGAAGGGCAGAATGTCAGACGGGCCTGCGTGCCCAATTCTTAACCCTTTGAAAATAAAGACTTATTATTATTATTATTATTATTCCCCTGCCCTACACTGCAAGGTACTATATGCAAGAAATTAAATTTGACAGTGTTCATAGAACTGTTACCATGATCAGTCATGCAAGTAAAATTCTACTAAAAATCATAATGGGAAGAATACGTAAGACAATGGAAGAATAGATTAACGTGGTCTAAGCTGGATTTAGACAAGAAAGAGGAACAAGAGATCATATACTCAGCATGCGTTTAATAACAGAGAAGTGTAGAGAATTTAATATACACATATTCTCATGTTTTGTGTATTATTCAAAAGCATTTGACTGTGTACAGCATCAGAAACTTTGGGAAATCACGAGGACAATGGGCTTTCCGTCACATGTTAGTCAGTTAGTCGCAGTTCCAACTTCACAGCAACGGGTCGTCCCCATTATGCTCCATTCCTGTGCCAGTGAATATCACATAAAACGCTCTCCACTGCCCAATGTGAAAAGTGGAAAAGACAGGAGTCTCGACAAACAACATCCCGCACAGACACACTGTGCATAATGCCGCCATCAGAATGTCAACACACCAGTCCCCCACGAAACACCCTGTTCATCTCTGATGGAATCGGCAACCATTTTCCTATCTGAATGTTTCCTAGATGTTCACCCACACAGTCCACGAAAATACAGTTCATCGCTGATGGCAGTGGCAGTCAACCAGAAGCCCAGCAGCTACGCATTTCTGCATAAGGTAAAAACCGTTCAACTCTGGGACATAGCCACCTGCCATCACTCCGAACATGCAGTCACGTTCCAAAACACCTCAGGCAGATTCAAAACCATTTCACACGAAACTCTCAGCTCACAGTGTCGCACCACGCACTCACTCAGTAGCAGGGCGACGGAACCATCAAGCCTCTTTCGTCGCCTCTTACGACATGATCTTGTATTTTTGCTTAACTTCGACTAATTTACACTTTCTTCATGGATGAAATGTCTGAGAAGTGGCAACACTGGCTCAATAAGTCAGGAATACGTCTTGGACACTTAAACATTTGCAGCTTATTTAACAAGCTACCAGAGTTATCTTCTATTCTTAATCAAAATTTTCATTTATTCGGCCTTAGTGAAAGTAGACTTAATGATAACATTTCAGATGAGGACATCTCTATTAAAGGGTACAAAGTTTTTAGAAGGGATCCCTGTAGGAAACAAGAGTCAGGCATAGTAACCTATGTTTCTAATTTACTAAATGCTCACCGTAGGCTAGACTTTGAAACTTGCGAAATAGAATGTATTTGGTTAGAGCTAAAACTTCAAAACCGCACACCCCTGATAATTGGCTACCTCTATCGAAATCCCAGTGCTGGACACGTCTGGAACGAAAACTTCACTACCATGATGGATGTGGTTTTCGCTTCCGGGAAGGAAATTATACTTCTCGGAGACTTTAACATTGACACCAACAAATCCAACATAATATGGGGAAATATAATTGCATCATACAATTTCCAACAAATAGTACAACAGGCTACTAGAGTAACAAAGTCATCGTCAACAGTCATAGATCACATTTATGTAACTTGCTCAGACAACATCATAGAATGCACTGTACCCAATTGTGCAATGAGCGATCACTACCCAATATGCTGCACGTGGTCTAAACAAGGAATTAAAACTCCTAAACATAAACACATAAGTGTAAAATATAGAAGTTACAAACATTTCAAACAAAACGCATTTTTACAGGACTTGCTCAGTTCACCTCTAGACAATGTTTATCAGCTTCCTGACCCGGATGCTGCTCTGGAATTCTGGATGAAAACATTTATTGATGTTTTGATAGACATGTGCCAATCAAGGAAGTTCGAGTAAAACACCACGTCAAGCCACCTGGTATCACCCAGGAAATACTTGAAATTATGAGAGACAGAGATAAAGCACATAAACAGCGGGATCTCAGCGCATACCGTACTCTTAGAAACAAAGTTCAATATACCATACGACGGGAAAAGAAAAATTACTTTAAGAACTTAGTAATGGATAAAACAAATAGTAAGGATATATGGAAGGCAATTAACACCTTGACAAACAAGTATAACTTCCAAAATTCTTTACCATCAAATCATATTACATGCGACCAATTCAGTAATTTTTTTTCAACTGACATAGACCAGTTGAAGGCTTCAATACCTAATTCTCCTTGCAACTTATCTTTACTGTCATCGTTTTGCGAGAATAGATGCTCCCGCGATATTCTTTCCGACATACCGCTAATGACAATCACTGAAGTATTCACTTTCCTCAGTAACCTAAACATCACAACCTCATCTGGGTTAGATGGAATCAGCAACCGGATTCTCCGTTGTGCTGCGCCAGTGATCTGTATATCACTAACCTATGTATATAATCAGTGTCTCACCAAAGGCCACTTTCCATCAGCTCTCAAAATCGCTAAAGTGTACCCTCTTCTTAAATCTGGTTCATTGGACAATGCTCTCCCGAACAATTACAGACCCATTTCCTTACTATCATCACTATCTAAGCCACTAGAAAAACACATCCATAAAGTAACATTACAGTATATAGTTCGCAACAAGCTTATTGTTGACAGCCAATCAGGATTTCGACCAAAATATTCTTGCCATACGGCCCTAACAAACATGATAGAAAATTGGCACCAGAATATAAACAACAACAGCCTATGTGGAACTGTGTTTATTGATTTCAAGAAAGCATTTGATATGATAGACCATTTTATTTAATTAAAAACTTGAGACAATGAAAATTGGCCCTAATGTAGTCACTCTAAAATCATCTTTTCTATCAAACAGAAAGCAAGTAGTATCACATAATAAATGTCTGTCTCAAACCACTACCTTCAATATTGGAGTACCGCAAGGCTCTATTCTTGGCCCTCTATTATTTGCCATATATATTAACGATCTACCTTTGCATCTTTCGTCATCCTGCGATCTATTTGCAGACGACTGTACAGTGTACACAAATGCTGAAAACTGTATTTTATTGGAGTCGTCTTTACAACAAGAATTAAATAATGTAGTTAGGTGCAGCTATTCAAACCGCATGCAAATTAACATCACTAAAACAAAATCAATGTTACTAACAACCAGACAAAGACTTCAAACTCTAAGCTCACACACATCACTTCAACTTCACATCGATAACATGCCAGTAGAAAGTGTAATTGAGCACAAAACATTAGGCATAATTATTGATAGAAACCTAACCTTTAATTCCCACGTTCAAGCGCTTATTAAACAAACAGCGAAAAAAGTCTACCAACTCGCCAAAATTAAAAACTTCCTTGATGAGGACACAAGGAAACTATTCTATACTTCTCATATACAGACACACTTTGACTACTGCTCTACAATCTGGGACGGTTGTTCTAATTCAAACACCAAGTGACTTTACTCACTCCAGAAACGGGCCATGAGTCTAATTTATAACAAACATTTATCTGACAATCCTAGCCTGTATAAACGCCTTCAGTTACTACCACTCCGCAAACGCCTGCTTTTCAATAAAGCTAAACTAATTCACAAAATCCTGCATCGGAATGCCCCAAATTACCTGTGGCCATTGTTTAAATATAATGCTAGACACAGTAAACGTTTAAATATATTACACGTTCCGAAGCCTAGGATTGACTTATACAAAACAAGCTTAACGTACTCTGCCGCTCAGCTGTGGAACAATCTTCCACAAGAAATCAAAGACATCACCAATCCCTATTCATATAATCGCAAATTACTCGAACACTATCTCAGTACGGATTATCTTCCCCCTTAATAATAGAGATAATAATAATAATAATAACAAAACCCTAGTATAACAGCCAGTGGCCTTTTGATAGGCCAGTATATTCCACATGGCTAATAACAAGTGTCAGACCATTATCTAATTTTACTGTGTCGTGTAGTTTTGATGTTCGCATTTTGCCCATGCCTTTATAATGCATATCTTTTATATTGTTGCTGTTCTCTGTTAGCCTTGAATGATGTGTGAATGAAATAATGTATGAAGGAGAGTGATAGAAGGGCAGAATGTTAGACGGGCCAGCGTGCCCAATTCTTAACCCTTTGAAAATAAAGTTTGTTCGTTCGTTCGTGGTAGGCTACAGTGTTGCTATTCTTTGCTTCCCTTATGGGTCCCGGCAACACACATCACATGTACTACAACTCGTGAAAATTATATATACAGACCAACAAGCAGCGGTTAGAATAGATTGAGAGACATCAGATTGGTTTGACATCAAGCAAGGAGTCCATCACGGCTGTGTGCTGTCCCCCTATTTGGTTAAACTGTACGCCGAAAATATAATGAGATATTTCAGAGGTGATATAAACAGGGAGCAATATGATGCCATAAATATCGATGGTCATGAACTACCAGAGATTCGATATTACTATCCACATCATATAATGGTATGGAACAACTAATAACATCAACCAAAAAGAATAGCGAAAATCACAATATATATCAGTAGTCTATAATGTGACATATCCAACCCACATCCGAGGATAAAGCCTCGCAAAAACGAGGATATATCCTCTACTGTAGTCCTATGTGCAGTAAGTTTGTGGTACGAGAAATGATGAGAAATACGTATCCTCCGAACTGGTATAATTTATGAATAATCGATTGGTGTGTGGGCTGTTACGTTGCGTGATTCGTATTTTTGGGTATACAACACCGGTGACAAAATATTCGATATTGCCGCATATAGCGATATATAAGTGTCGGGTCGAATCGCAGTGGAGAGGTCGCGGTCGACATCTGGTGTTATTAATCACGGGAGGTGATGGGGTGGGTGTCGGAACAAAATAGTAAACGCAAAGAAGGATATGTGGCGTGAGTGGGCGAGTGGAGAAGTCGGTAGATTAGTGCTTCCGAACCGCTATCACCATATAGTTTCAGATCGTTAAAGGAAAACCTTAAAGAAACAGGTAAAGATGACCCCCATGTCATCGTGGGTGTCGGGTTCGAATCTCAGTGGGGAGGTAGATGGGTAGAAGAATTATTAGTTATATTTTTTATTAATTAGTTGTGATGATGACAGCTGGGGGGGGGGGGGGGGGTTGTTATACTGGCGTTAGTGTTATGTTTAGCAATATAAACAAGTGATGATGTGAGGGTTGAAGAGGTCATATATCTAATTGGTACCCTAGGCGTTGTGTGGTGGTGACAGGTTCAAATCTCGGTGATGTTTGGTTGGTAAGGTTACCAGTCGGCATCTTTCCCCAGAAACACATTTCCATTGCCAATATATGTTTTCCAACGAGGCTGCTCATTGTGTCATATCACATCTAGACAAAAGTATAGCTTCAATGTAGCACTCCAACATTCAAATAAGACAATATGTTAGCCAAATGCGAAAAATATTGGTCAAACTTATAAATATCGCCACCAAACTTATAAAAATATTGCCCAATTAAAGAAATATCTCATCCAAACTTATAAAAAAAGTCGCTTAAAAGTCGACAGGGTCGACTTTATTGCACTGGATTTTATCCCATATGACTCGGTCTTTTTACGCAGCGCGGAAAGCGTCGCACAAAGCACGAACTTGGTAGCTCTAGCGACGACCCACAGGAGTCTCCGAAAAATTTAACTCGTTAACCGAAGGACGCGGCCCGGAATCGAACCCACAACCTTCCGAGCCCAAGTTTAACGGCTTGACCACTTCACCACGAAGACCCCAAGGCTTCTGAGGATCGGATCCGTAAATATACATCGAAATTGTTATTGGTAGACCCCCTATCCTCTATACTATACCAAGCTTATAAAAATTAGGAAACTTTGTTAACCAAAGGTGACACAGATTTGCCAAGTAAAGATATATTTCAACCAAATTTATAAAACGTAGGGAAAATGTGTTAATCAAATAGGAAAACTTTTGACCAAAATAAGAAATATCTCGTCCAAACGTATAAAAAGTAGGGTGAAAATGTTGGCCGAATTAAGAAATATTTCACTCAAACTTATAAAACATAGGAAAAAATGTTAGCCAAATTAACTAAAAGACTAACCAAACTTATAAATATCTCATCCAAACTTATGAAAAGTAGGAAAACTTTAGGCAGATGTGTAAAAATATTGGCTGAATTAAGAAATATTTGAAACAAACGTATAAAAAGTAGGAACATTTGTTAACCAAAGGGACAAACTATTAGTCAAATAAAGAAATATCGCGTGTACACTTATAAAAAAGAAATAGGAAAATATGCTAACCAAAGTAATAAAATGGTTGGCCAAATACAAAAATATGTCGACCAAACTTATAAATATCTCCACCAAACTTATGGAAAGTAGGAAACTTTGTTAGCCACATGGGAAAAAATATCGGCCAAAAAGAGAAATATTTCAACTAAACTTATAAAAAGTAGGAAACTTTGTCAGCCAAAATGAGAAAAGGGTCGGTTAAATACACAAATATCTCAACCAAATTTATAAAAGGTAGGAAAAAATATTGGCCAAGTAAAACATAGCTCATCCAAACTTATAAAAAGTAGGAAAATGTGCTAGCCAAATGGTGAAAATATTGGTCAAACTAAGAAACACGTCGACCAATGTAGGAAAATATGTGAACCAAAGTAATAAAACTGTTGGGTAAATACATAAATTTGTCGACCAAACTTATAAAACTTCTTCGCCAAACTTACAAAAAATAGGAACCTTTGTTACCAAATGTGAAAAAAAAATATTGACCAAACTTATAAATATCTCCGCCAAACTTATGAAAAGTAGGAAACTTTGTTAACCAAATGTGAAAATATATCGACCACGCACAGAACTATCTCAACCAAACTTATGAAAAGTAGGAAAATGTGTTAACAAAATGGGAAAAATATTGATCAAGTAAAGAATTGTCTCATCCAAACTTATGAAACTTAGGAAAATTTGTTAACCTACTGAGAAAACACTATTGGACAAGTAAAGATTTACACCAAACTTATGAAAAGTAGAGAATTTTGTTAACAATATGGGGAAACAATATGGGACAAACTTAGAAACATGTCGATCAAAGTAAGAACATAGGTTAGCCAAAGGGGGGGGGGGGGGGGGGGTGTTGGCCAAAACAAGAAACATCACGACCAAAGTTATAAATATCTCGTCTAAACTTATAAAAAGTAGGGAAAATGTTGCTTCTGTGGTTATGTCAAACGTGTCTTGAGCTTTTATCTGAAAAGATATTTCACAAGACATAATCATCAACGTCAGCACTTTCCCTCTTTTACATTACCGAAAGCTTCAACTTATCAGTCCAGAGTATCTGTTAAAGAAGCACCTAAACAGACTAATCACTCATCTCTCCACACTCTTGTTTTTTTTTTGTTTTTTTCTAACACAAAGTGTCTCTGTCTTTCATAGATAGCTTCACAACTTTTCCATGTCACAGCACCAAGAACTCCAAACCTTCGTTGTACATGAAGCTCCAATGAAACAGTCATAACTACATTTATGGCAATGCAATCTGTGGCTCCACCTGGGATAGTTTTGATATCATCTGAGTTTTCATTAGCAAAGAGCCATTTCCCATGGCTGACATCTTCAACTTTCCATTTCACAATGTCTGCTACACTAACCTTCCATTGCTTCAGCTCTCAACAATATAAGGGTTCTCTCGAAGTCTAGCTAACATAACATTTCTTACTTTGCCCACCTCTATCTCACTTTGTTGTTTTGCAGCCTCAATAGCGGCAAGTCTACAACCAACCAACGGTGTCTATTATGAAGTCGGTCTTTCTTAAAACCACGTCTGCCTTATTGATCCCTTGAATACCATCTACCACATCTTCTAACCTACTTTCAACGTTTATACCACTTAACACTAACATTCTCGTTGAATACGTCACAACCGTTTTTCTGCTGACTGGGCAAATTTTCCAACCTACTATAAGAAAGACAATAAATGTTGAAAATTGGTAAAGAGTAGTAAGAATGTGTGGAAGGAAAAGGGACACAATAGGCAAGATATACATTAAGAACACTAATAGCATGTTACATGATATGTGTGCGCTCATCTCTCTCTGTCTCTCTCTCTCTCTCTCTCTCTCTCTCTCTCTCTCTCTCTCTCTCTCTCTCTCTCTCTCTCTCTGTCTCCCTTCTTGCATACACACACACTCACACACATGCGCATCCAAACACAAACACATCCACCCACCGCCAACCCACACATCCCGCACCTACCCACACACCCACCATTCACACCATCTCCCGCCCCCACCTACACATCTCGCACCCACCAACACACACAGCCCCACCCAAGTATCTCTCCCCAGCCACATATATAATACACACCCACACATCCCCACCCTGCCACACACCCCAATCACCCATCCCCCAACCACGTATCCCTCAACTACAACACCCCACCCACCCACAAACACACACACACACATCTCTCACCCACTCACACATCCCCCACCCACTCATATAATCCTCACCCACAACATCCCCCATCCACAGATCCCCACCATCCACACATCCCCCATCCACACTCACCCCATCATTGACACATACATCCCCACCACTCACAATACATCCCACCAACACTCCTATCCCCCACCCACACCACACACCGCCACCAATACACACAACCCCACAGCTATCCCCCATGCCACCCCCATACAAACTATGGGTATTACTATGTGGTGACAATATCAGTGGCAGATCAGGCATTGTCTACAGCATGCAACAACAGATGTGACCACCAATGACAGATCAAACATTGCCTACAGCATGCAACAACAGACGTGACCACCAATGACAGATCAAACATTGCCTACAACATGCAACAACAGACGTGATAACCAATGGCAGATCAAACATTGCCTACAGCATGCAACAACAGACATAACCATCAACGACAAATCAATCATTCCCTACAGCATGCAACAACAGGCGTAACCATCAATGACAGATCAATCATTCCTTACAACATACAGCAACAGACGTAACCTTCAACGAGAGATCAAACATTGCCTTCAGCATGCAACAACAGACGTGACCATCAACGGCAGATCAAGCATTGCCTACAGATGCAACATCAGACGCGACCATCAACAGCAGATCAAGCATGGCCTACAACATGCAACAACAGACGCGACCATCAACGGTAGATCAAGCATTGCCTACAGCATGCAACAATAGACGTGACCATCAACGACAGATCACGCATTGCCTACAGCATGCAACAACAGACGTGACCATCAACGGTAGATCAAGCATTGCCTACAGCATGCAACAACAGACGTGACTATCAACGGCAGATCAAGAATGGCCTACAACATGCAACAACAGACGTGACCATCAACGGTAGATCAAACATTGCCTACAGCATGCAACAATAGGCGTGACCATCAACGGCAGATCAAGCATTGCCTACAGCATGCAACAACAGACGTGACTATCAACGGCAGATCACGCATTGCCTACAGCATGCAACAATAGACGTGACCATCAACGGTAGATCAAGCTTTGCAACAACACTAACAACACACTACAGGTTACCTGAATGTGAAGAAGGAAGCCACCCACTCCGCTGCCGGAACTCTGGCTGCGCACACTGTGCTTCCGTTGGAAGCTTCCTCTTCTGTCAAAGTTGGAGCCGCTAGAATTTGAGTTGATCATGGCGGTCTGTATGTTACGATGTCAAGAACAAGAGCGCCGTCGGACGAGAGTTCAATGTCAGCTCACGACTCTCGCTACAAGAGGGAGAGACTGACTACCTATCCTTTCGTGCACTCACCCCCACAGCACGTGATAGCGCTAACACTTGACATTCCCACATCAGGTTCCGGCGGGTGATTTGTTTATGTTCACGGTTATTACTATCCACGATTATATGGTCCAGCTGTCAGTAAAAACCTGCTCATACATATTTCAATATCACAAGCGACCGTATGAGGCTGTCTCACAGAGTTGTTTAGTCTGATTTTCTGTTTATTATAGTCAAAATTTGTTCCACTCATTTCTTGGTTTGGGAGTACGCTTGTGCCGCACAGTCCACAACATCGACTATCTACGATAAATGCAATGGGGAAGGGGAGGGGAGGTGTTTTCATGAGATAGGAAAGAAGGATGAAATTCTTCTTTTTCCCCATTCTCCTTCCTCCGCCTACAGAATTGTTTTAGTTTAGCACCGAGGACAGCCGACCCACGAGTCCGTCTGCTCAATGTGCCACGTGACTCCATGTTAGAGGAGTGATTGTGTGTAACTCACATCTGAAGTGGTAATGATGGAGTTACTTTATACGGAGAAACTTATAGTGAAAGTAGCACTGAAAGAATCAATATGTACTTGGTCACCTATAGTGAAAGTATCAATGTTAGAAGAGAGGAAAGAATTGGAATTGTTAGAATCAATACATAGTCACTTATCGTGAAAGTAGCAATGACAGAATCAGTGTGGACAAAGTCACTTATAGTGAAAGTATCAATGATAGAGTCAATGTGTACATAGTTACTTATCGTGAAAGTATCAATGATAGAGTCAGTGTGTACAGAGTTCATTATAGTGAAAGTATCAATGACTGAGTCAATGTGTACGTAGCGTTAATTATAGTGAAAGTAGCAATGACAGTCAATATGTTCCTAGTTACCGTGAAAGTAGCAATGATAGAGTGAAAGTGTACATAGTCACTTATAGTGAAATTAGCAATGATAGAATCAATGTGTGCATAGTCACTTATCGTGAAAGTAGCAATGATAGAGTCAATTTGTACGTAGAGTTAATTATAGTGAGAGTGGCAATGATAGAGTCAATGTGTACGTAAAGTTAATTATAGTGAAAGTAGCGATGACAGTCAATAAGTAAATTGTCACTTACAGTGAAAGTAGCAATGATAGAATCAATATGTACATAGTCACTTATCGTGAAAGTAGCAATGATAGAGTCAGTGTGTACGTAGAGTTAATTATAGTGACAGTAGTAATGACAGAAGGTGTACATTATAATCGCACGTGACACTCACACAACTAAGATTACAACACAACTATGATTACACACTCACATATGGGACACACAACGTGGCGGAGCAGTGGGACACACACCATGGCGGAGCAGTGGGACACACAACGTGGCGGAGCGGTTGGACACTGATCTACGGTTAGAAAACACCAGTTTCATTCACAGAACATCTATTGATGCGGAAGCCCTGGGGCTACTGAGGCAGTACATAAACATTCACTAGCATTGATTGGCGCTCATAGCAGTGAAAGAAAGAAGTAGAGATTGGAAGTCGGCATGTGTGCGTATAACCGCGTTTCTGCCACACAGCTACCATTTGCCGATCACACAACAGCTGCGTGGTTACCACACAATTACCGCAAGTCTACCTTTGCTATCACACAAATACCTTTACCATCACACAACGGATATGTGACCACCACTCAATTATTTACACTACACATTAATCATGATTCACAAAACTCCCAACCAAAACCGTTATTGTCACACACACACACACACACACACACACACACACACACACACACACACACACACACACACACACACACACATCATCATCATCATCATCTTCATCATCAGTATTACACCGTGATTTTACCACGCAACTACAGCGGTGCTACCACAAAAACTAAAGCGAAGCTACCACACAACCACAGCGATGCTACCACACAACTACAGTGGTGCTACAACACAACCACAGCGGTGCTACCGCACAACTACAGTGGTGCTACCACACAACCACAGCGGTGCTACCACTCAACTAAAGCGATGCTACCACACAACCACAGCGATGCTACCACACAACTACAGTGGTGCTACCACACAACCACAGCGGTGCTACCGCACAACTACAATGGTGCTACCACACAACCACAGCGGTGCTACCACTCAACTAAAGCGATGCTACCACACAACCACAGCGATGCTACCACACAACTACAGTGGTGCTACCACACAACCACAGCGGTGCTACCGCACAACTACAGTGGTGCTACCACACAACCACAGCGGTGCTACCACTCAACTAAAGCGATGATACCACACAACTACAGTGGTGCTACCACACAACTACAGTGGTGCTACCACACAACTACAGCGGTGCTACCACACAACTACAGTGGTGCTACCGCACAACTACAGCGGTGCTACCACTCAACTAAAGCGATGCTACCACACAACCACAGCGATGCTACCACACAACTACAGTGGTGCTACCACACAACCACAGCGGTGCTACCGCACAACTACAGTGGTGCTACCACACAACCACAGCGGTGCTACCACACAACTAAAGCGATGATACCACACAACTACAGTGGTGCTACCACACAACTACAGTGGTGCTACCACACAACTACAGCGGTGCTACCACACAACTACAGTGTTGCTACCGCACAACTACAGCGGTGCTACCACTCAACTAAAGCGATGCTACCACACAACAACAGCGGTGCTACCACACAACTACAGCGATGCTACCACACAACCACAGCGATGCTACCACACACAGAGTATCATGTAGCGACAAGAAGCCGTGTAGCAACCATCAAGTCAGACAGATCGACTCAAATCTCTAACTTGGCTCCCATTTGTCACATCGATGCCCAACTAGCAACAGGACGCTTCTCTGGCCGTCCAACAGACGAACACAATTCCAGGCATTTTGGCGCCGGCCGTCCAAGATTTGAACGAGTTCGGTAAATGAGACGTGTTCCCTTCAACACTCATCTTGTTGGTTTCCTCCGCATTCTGTCTTCATGGAGATATCGCCCCTTTTTCTTCAGTTGCCTGAACATTCACCTCGTTGTTTTTTCTGTAACTGAGTTTGCCATTTATTCATCCCGCATTATTTCATTCATTCTCATTACGTAACTCATTCATTCATTCGGGATTGTTCCTCTAAGGGCGGAGAGTTATCTGTCAGTCTTGTTTTGTCTTTCCTCCTATACTCTTGGGTATTTGGTAATTTTAGTCCTGCTTCGTTTTTCCTCTTCTATCTCTTGGTGTAGACTACTATTGCTTAGCCTTTTCTCTTCTACTTCTTAGTGTAGGATTATGTTACGATATTGTTTAGTCTTTCCTCTCATCCTTGTAGAATTATCGTACAGATCTGTCCTGTCTACTGCTACGCTTGGGTGAAGATTTATGTGACGCTTCAGTTAAACCTTTCCTCTCCTGTTCTATCTACTTCTACACTTGGGTGAAGATGTATGTGACACTGCTTTTCCTTACATTTGTGTACAATGATATAGTTTCATGAGCCTCAGACAATCTAGAATGTTCTAGAAACTACAGTGTTCTAGAATTTTAATGCTCTAGTCTCACGAGCCTCTTACAGGCAATCATTCTTTGTTATTCTGACAGTCTAAGGAATTCACAACATTCGTCTCAGGAACCACATCTCTGTTGCTTCCAAACTCTGCCTAATTTGTTAATTCAGGTTCCACTACTGACTGCCCTACAGCGTAACAAGTTTCGTGTAATATCTCAGTACTCTCTAACTTGAGAGCTTGCTTTGCTCATTGTTCACCTCATCTATGCCGCACATCTTCCAACTAATGTTATGATCTTCCCATAATTGAATTGATTATTAGTTAGTTAGTTAGTCGCGGTTCCAACTTCACAGCAACGGGTCGTCCACATTATGCTCCGTTCCTGTGCCATTGAATATCACATAAAATGCTCCTCACTGGCCCATGTGAAAAGTGGAACAGACATGAGTCTCGACAACCAACAGCCGGCACAGGTACACTGTGCATAATGCCACTGCCAGAATGTCAACACAAAAGTGCTCAACGAAAATACAGTTCGTCGTCGATGGAAGCGGCAGTCACTAGAAGACCAGCAGCCACATATTTCTGCAGAAGGCAAATGCCGGTCAATTATGTGACACAGCCAGCCGCCATAGCTCCGAACATGCAGTTCACGCTCCAAACAACCTCGGGCAGATGTAAAAGCATTTCACACGAAATTCACAGCTCAAAGTGTCGCGCCACGAACTCACCTCAGTAGCAGGGCGACGGAACCATACACTTCCAGTCCAACATGAGGAAAATGCGAATGCAAACGGTAAACACAGCATAAACACTCCACAGGCCTTAACCGTTTCAATGCCCATCCTCCGTGTTCGCGACCGGAATTGATTGACTTGGGTAATATGTTTCCTGCAATTGTAATATCGCATTTTGGTTAATCTGTTTCTTTGATGCAAGTACTGTTTCAGTTTTCTTGACATTCGTGGAGAATCTCTTATTTGCATGCTGTATTCTTACAATTCCCAACATTGTCTGCAGCCTTCATCCAGCTGCTTCCTTAGTGACAATGAGTATGCTCAGGAAGATAGCTATGAGGTAGGGTTGCTAGATGTCCGGCAAAAAGAGAACATGTCCTCCTTGTTAGCCTAATATTCTCCGTCCGGCAGGCAAAGCTAAACACCTTTAAAATGTCCGGCTTTTCTCACAAAGTACAATTTGAAGAATCTTACTTGTGAACAGTTTTATGCATATGTGATTGCTAACGAGGATGTTCTACGAAAAGTTGGCTCGTCCGAGAAATATGTTATGTAATTAATAAAGATTATAAGGTAATAACTGTACAATCGGTTGTTTAAATAATGTTTGTGTTTTTTTTTTGGTTTTTTTTTTTTAGCATTTTGAAACAGGCCTCCATTGAATTTATACTTATTTTTTAACATGATTGTTTCTTGGTCGATTCACTAAGAGTAAGATACACTTATTGGCAGCTGTTGTAGTAAAATTGTACTGACTGTGGGTTTAATCTGCAACGATTCAAATGAAACATTCATTATGTCCTCCTTTGTCCTCTTTGTTTTGTGTGTGTGTGTCTTATTAAGTCCTCCTTTTTGGTGCCCGCGTATCTAGCAACCCTACGATGGGGTGGGTCCGAAGACAGTGGTTGGTATCTTTGGGGCGGTAACGGCTGACAAAGATTAGTTTCATTTTCGTGCCAGGGCATGCCGGTGTACAATGAGATTAGCAGGCTGATAGGCTTGCAGGTAAGGCTACTCTGGAGGGCGGACGATCCATGGACCAGACTGACATACTGAATGCTCTAAGAGAAGTAAGTCGTTTGCGAGAACTGTTAATCTATATCCATGGTCAGGCTGCGAAAACAGCAAATTAAAAGAGGTGTGGCCAGACAAGAACACTATACGGGAAGCAAAACATGGTTAATAAACCAACACAGAACTGGTATCGTGGGCCGCTACACGATGCGGGATTTGCTGAGGAGGGGATCCGAGCACTTATGGACTGAATGGTTCGATGTGCAATGAGGATGATCTGTCGACTATCTAACTAACTATTCCTCAAGTTATCAGTACTGTATACCCACGGCTAGTAGTTGAGTCTCGTGTCGCCTGTGAAAGCTTACACTGGCAGCGTTGGACGGTGCACAGACGGACACAAGTGACGCGGCAAATGCAACCACCTCACATGACAACATCTTATCTAGGCAGCCTTCCATCTGTTGACTCACCACTCAGGGATTGCGCGGTCTGATGGTGCAGACAAGGTTAGTGTTCGCTAAGTGAGCGGCTGGAAATATTATGGAGGGGAAATGTCCTATGTGGCAATCGCATCATATGATGTTTTATCATGGGAATAGACTTGCACTTTGGTCACTAACACACTTGTCTGCACACATATGAGGTGTTGCCAGGGCTCTGGGCATTGTGTACACCAGCACTCTCTTCAACGTGTAGTATTGCAGCCAGTACTCGCGTACACTGTGTACATTAGCACTCTCTTCAACGTGTAGTCCTGTGTTCAGACTTACATTCTGCTTCAAGTGTCGATCTCATTGGTTGTCATTCTGCTTCAATTGTCGGTCTCATTGGCTTTAAGTCAACTTCCATCCCATTGGCTGTCATTCTACGTATGCCTAGGCAACATATTCATTGTTGTATCGTGTGCATGTACATATATAGGCAGCCAGATCAATTATACAACATCTACAGTTAGTCAGATTAAATTTTAAGTATACGAACAGCCAATCAGATATATTCTATGAATACCCTATGCCGCTCAGACCAGTTGTATACACCTAACAATAGCCAATGATATAATACGAACAGCCAATAAGATAAACGGTTTATGAATATCTAATGCCACTCAGATCAATTGTTTAAAAATAACTATAGCCAATCCGATTGCGTAAAAATAAGTCTAGCCAATCAGAATGTTTAAAAATAGCTATAGCCAATCAGACTAATCATGTACAAAATTAAAATAGCTGATCAAATAATGTATTTCCCGGGAAGGTAACCCGGTCAACAAATGCCTGAAGAAGTCAGATGTGTCGGCCGAAAGGTGCAAATATCGCGCCTCTGCTGTAAACAGGCACAATGCATTTACGTCTAAAACAACATTCCGAACTAACGCAGAAGAAGACGAAGAAATAACGTATTTAAGAACTGATACAGCCAATCAAAACAATTGAATATTGCTTATAGCCAATGAAATCAAATGATTGACATTTTCGGTTGGACAGTTCTAGCTTCGATGTAATAAATATTTAGAGTCATAAGGATCTACAATAACGTTCTGGGGCAAAAGGAGATAAAGTAACAACTGGTATAGAGTTGGTTACTGAAACTGTTGTCTGGCGCAGGAGGCAAGGGACCAACTACAACAACACTAGACCAGTAAGCTTGAAGCGGAACTAAAATGTGTGCTATCAACAAATGGATTTCAGCAAAAGACACAGCTGCAGTAAAATGATCGCCTTAAAAAACAAAGACAATTTATGTTTAGTTAAATGACTAATTCACGAGAGGCCAAAACCTGAATAGAATGACAGCGAGTGAAATGAACACTTGAAGTAGATTGACAAGCAATATGACAAGAAAAATGACAGCCAATGGAATGAACACTTAAGTAGAATGATAATCAATGAGATCGACATTTGAAGTAGAATAACAGCCAATGAGATGAACAATGGAAGCAGAATGTCAGAAAATGAGATGAACACTTGAAGTAGAATGTCAGCCAATGGAATAAACACTTGAAGTAGAATGACAGTCAATGGAATGAACATTTGAAGTAGAATGACAGCCAATGGAATGAACACTTGAAGTAGAATGACAGCCAATGGAATGAACACTTGAAGTAGAATGACAGCCAGTGGAATGAACACTTGAAGTAGAATCACTGCCAATGGAATGAACACTTGAAGTAGAATGATGTCGGATACGTCGAGATTGATGGCTCAACCCCAAAGAGAGAAAGGATGCAAAATCCTTTTTTCCCAATGTGATCCTGCCCGTTTAATTAATTTAGCTTGTACTGACTCAGTTGTTTGAGACAAGAAATAGAGTTTTAGAGAACCAAGGAATACCTTCAGGAAATAACTGAAAAAGTTGTATTCCCTTTTATACCCAAAATATCCTTTAAGTGGTTCCTTGCCTCTCCTCTACCAACTAATTAATTCTATCTAGGGTAGTTTACAATTTGACTATGACAAGAAAAAATACAATCAATACATGACCTCATTTTGTTATGATTTAATAAACACAAACATTGCATTCAAAATTACAATTTCCTGTCATAAAATAAGGACATATACATATAATGGTAATTATTTAGAATTGATGTGCCAATTATAATGTGTATAATAATAGCTATATTTTTTCCAGTGGCATGTACTGCTAATCTTTTACTGGCCTGGATGATCTGGAAAAAAAAGAACTGTCTACATTCATGGGTTCTCCACTTCCAGCTTTGGGAATCCCTCTGGCTATCAATTAATTGCTGTATGTTCTGTAGTCTTATTATTCCAGGTCTGAGTAGAACATTATAAGTTGGCTCTTGGTTTTCTTTTCCATTTTTGGCAGGTAAATGTTTAAATAAAGATTATCTCTCCTATGAGACAAATGGAACGTTTGCAGGTAGATAAGTTTCTGCACTACTCTGTCAAGGGCATCACTCAACAATGCGCTCACTCAACACGTGCTGCATTCAATTTTCACCAAGTCAGGTCTGGATCTACCTGAGTATGACCACTACCATCATCCGAACAGGACGCTTCCAACACAGAGTTCAGGATCCAAGCCTCGAAAATGCGGCGTATAGCATGTAGTTTATTTATTCTTCCACGTTTATTTAGTTTCAATGTTGAGATTGCTACAATTTTGTCATGCCGTCGGACCCAGTGGTCCCTTCTCTTGTTGTGCTGACTATCAAACAGACCGCTTACACTGCTGTCATGCCTTTTTATTTTAGTTTGTTGTGTTCCGGTGGTGACGTCACAATGGGTCGATGAAAAAGTAGGATTTATCGCAGCGAGGAACAAATTAACCCCATGGCGGGGTCAAACTTTAATTGTCGACGGGAAATATTTACAGCGATGTTACGCTTGTGAAAAAATTATATTACAAATGACAGCCAATGGAAAAATACACTTGAAGTAGAATGACAGCCAATGAGAGGAACACTTGAAGTAGAATGTCAGCCACGGGAATGAACACTTGATGTAGAAGGACAGCCAATGAGGTTAACATTTAAAGTAGAATGACAGCCAATGAGATTAACACTTGGAGTAGAATGACAGCCAGTGGAAGGAACACTTGAAGGAGAATGGCAATCAATTAGATCTACACTTTGAATTAACCAACCTCTGGGGAAATTAGAAATTGGTGAATGGACAGTTCAACAGATGGACGGCTGGACAGTTTAACAGATGGACGGGTAACGGTTCAACAGATGGACGGACGAACGGACAGTTCAACAGATTGACGGTTAAACAGATGAACGGTTAACGCTTCAAGAGATGGACGCGTGAAAGGTTCCAGAGAAGGACGGCCATAGAAAGGACACGAATCCAAGATCGTTCAAGCTTAGAGTGAAAGAAAATATGCAGGCCAGTGCGATACTCGTCCTCTCCGTCCGCAACCTCGGGGAGGCCAGGGGCGGGGGCGGCTGGTTTTCCGGGCCATGTATTCAGGCAGATTCCATACATGATTATCTTCCCCTACTCTCTATCTAATTTACCGCCGGGCCCGAAACTCTGGCCCTTTCGCTGGACGCGGTCAGGGAATTTCTGTTCTAACCAACGATTAATGTGTGTGTGTGTGTGTGGGGGGGGGGGGCATAGGACACCCAAGTGGAGGAATTCCATTTTGCTTGATTACTTTCATATGGGGAAAAGGGGGGGGGGGGGGGGTTAGAGCGGGCAAACCAGTTTAACATCGCATACAACTTTTAATACTCTCTCTTGTCATCGCAATATGATGTGTGGCATATTGTTGGACTGCCCTTGTTCCCCACATACTTTCCCTATTATACTGTATAGCAGTGTTTATAATATATTTATGGTTACACCGTGTTTTTTTATGAGGCCTTGTGTTCTTTATATTTGCACTGAGCTTCTTTTAAAAGCAACGTTCTTTATTAAGCTACACTGTGTAAAGCGGTGATATACCGGGTGTGGGGGGGGGGGGGCATGTAGGAACCGACTAATTTTATGTTCACAGGACTATATATCCATCGACCCAGAGTGACACACGCCAAGGTAAAGGTCACTCGGGGGATCTGATCTGCGGACAGAAAAAGCCGGCCTGGTACTGACCACATGACCCAGCGAGTCCCGACTGGTCTACAGAAATATGGCGACAACTTCATGTACCCGACAACCTTCAAGGGGTGTGTACAGCTTCTCTATAGGGTTCAGAAAAGGAGGGGGGAGGGCAGTAAAAGGGGACCTCTTTAGCAGAAATGAGGAACAAGTGCCGCCTTGACTTGGACGCGTACTGGAGGAAGTTGCACCAACAATGGCAGACGTGCGGGGAGCTTGGGTGACACATCCCTTGTACAACTGGAGGTGGTGTTTGGCAGAGGGGACAGGCAAACAACTGTAGCCATGTGTACTATTGTTGTTGAGTCATAACTGCTGAACAACACAAGCTTCATCAAAGCATAGACCCGTAGAGCCGGTTTATTAAAACATTATCCAGAGCCAGAAGTAAACTTGGAAGGTTCAGACAGAACTCAGACAGGCCTGCAGATACGGCGGTGAATACTATCCAGAATCAAACCATTACTGGGGCTGGAGAGGACCTAACGATGGGGAGAGAGCTGGACTAAACACACGTGAAACTGTCCAGAATCAAACCATGACTGGGACTGGAGATGACCTAACGATGGGAAGAGAGCTGGACCAAACACACGTGAAACTGTCCAGAATCAAACCATGACTGGGACTGGAGATGACCTAACGATGGGAAGAGAGCTGGACCAAAACACACGTGAAACTGTCCAGAATCAAACCATGACTGGGACTGGAGATGACCTAACGATGGGAAGAGAGCTGGACCAAACACACGTGAATACTGCACAGAATCAAACCATTACTGGGGCTGGAGAGGACCTAACAATGGGGAAAGAGCTGGACCAAACACACGTGATGATGGGGATGTTGATGATAGCGATGTTGATGATGACCATGTTGATGATGGTGATGTTGATGATAGAGATGTTGATTGTGACCATGTCGATGATGACGATGTTGATGATTGAGATGTTGATGATGGCGATGTTGATGATAGCGATGTTGATGATGACAATGTTGATGATGACGATGTTGATGATGGAGATGTTGATGATGGCGATGTTGATGATAGCGATGTTGATGATGATAATGTTGATGATGACAATGTTGATGATGGGGATGTTGATGATGGCGATGTTGATGATGACAATGTTGATGATGACGATGTTGATGATGGGGATGTTGATGATGACGATGTTGATGATGACGATGTTGATGATGACGATGTTGATGATGACAATGTTGATGATGACGATGGTGATGATGACGATGGTGATGATGACGATATTGATGATGACGATGTTGATGATGACGATTTTGATGATAACGATGTTGATGATGACGATTTTGATGATGACGATGTTGATGATGGCGATGTTGATGATGGAGATGTTGATGATGACGATGTTGATGATGGCGATGTTGATGATGACAATGTTGATGATGGGGATGTTGATGATGGCGATGTTGATGATGACAATGTTGATGATGGCGATGTTGATGATGGCGATGTTGATGATGACAATGTTGATGATGGCGATGTTGATGATGGGGATGTTGACGATGGCGATGTTGATGATGACGATGTTGGTGATAGCGACGTTGATGATGGTATACAAAAGGCGAAGACAATAAGAACAAGCGTGTATTCTTGCGTATACTGACAGTTTCAATCAAGGACTAGGACAAGTGGGCACGCCACATAGCCATCAGTGTTCAGCTCAAGTCTGTCTCAATTAGCCTTTCTATTTTCTAGATCATTTTCCCTGATCAGCACAGTTGGCTCTGAGCCACCTTCTTGGAGACATGTCCGGGTTTATACAGACAGGTCCGGGTTATAAAGATATCCGGGTTTACAGAGACAGGTTGGGGTTTATAAGACAGGTCCAAGTTTACAGAGACAGGTTCGGATTTATAGTGAAATTTCTAGATTTATAGAGACAAGAGCAGGTTTATAGAGACAGTCTGGATTTATAGAGAAAATCCGTGTGTCATCATCATCATCATCATCATCATCATCAAGTACCGTGTCGACTGGCGTAGGCGTTCATGACTCCCCACAGATCTCTCTCTCTATCTTTGGTTTTCTGGATCAACTCCACTGTCGATCTTTTCCTTTCGAATAACATATTGAACTTTGTTTCTCAGACTACGGTACTGATTGAATCTCTATTTTTATGTGCCCTGTCCCGGTCTCTCATAATTTCAACTACCTTCTGTGTGATCCGCGGGGGCTTAGTGTAATGTTTAACTCGAACTACCTTAAATGGAACATGCTTATCAAATACACTTAGAAATGTCTTCAGCCATTGGTCCAGGGCATCGTCTGGGTCAGGAAGCTGGTGAACATAGTCCAAGGATGAGTTGAGCAAGTCTTGTAAAAAGACATCGATTGAAGGTTTTATAAATTCTATATTTTATACTTATATGTTTGTGTTTCGGAGCTTTGGTACCTCTTTTCGGCCACGTGCAACATACTGGGTAGTGATCGCTCATTGCATTAATAGGTACAGTACAGTCTGTGATGTTGTCAGCACATGTAGTATACATGTGATCTATAAGTGTTGCAGATGATTTTGATATTCTAGTGGCTTGTTTGACTAACTGTTGGAAGTTATATTGCTCTCTTATGTTTTCCCATGTTTTGTTTGATTTGTTAGTGTCTATGTTGAAGTCACCTAGCAGTATTATTTCTCTCGCATTACTAAAGACTACATCCATCATAGTGGTGAATTTTTCATACAAGATGTTTCCTGCACTGGGGTTTCAATAAAGATAGCCAACTACTAGGGGCATGTGATTTTGAAGTTTAACCTCAAGCCCAGGTGTACATAGAAAAGTCCAGCTGTACAGAGACAAACCCAGATATACAGAGACAAGCCCAGGTGTACATAGGCAAGTCCAGCTGTACAGAGACAAGCTCAGGTGTACCAAGGCAAGTCCAGCTGTACAGAAACAAGCCCGGATGTACAGAGACAAGCCCGGTTATGCATAGGCAAGTCCAGCTGTACAGAGACAAGCAGCTGTACAGAGACAAGCCCAGGTGTACAAAGAAAAGCCCAGGTGTACAAAGACAAGCCCAGGTGTACAGACACAAGTCCAGGTTGACAGAAGGCTCCAGATGTCAGCTGCACCATCATGAGACTCGATACAGAAAAGCCTGAAGCAAGGGTCAGAGACGGGTCTGGTGTGCAGGCCGTGCCTGCCACAAGTCCAACGACAGTAAGGTAGAGGAGGCTCTTCGCCCTGGACACACGGTAAACAACCGTTGATAGACAGATCCTGTTATCTGAGATGGAATCTGTGTAGAGGGAGTGAACGCCAGACAAATGGTTGTCAACGCAAAGAATCTGTGTAGAGGGAGTGAACCACAGACAAATGCTTGTCAAGGCGGGGAATCTGTGTAGAGGGAGTGAACCCCAGACAAATGCTTATCAAGGCGGGGAATCTGTGTAGAGGGAGTGAACCCCAGACAAATGCTTGTCAACGCAGGGAATCTGTGTAGAGGGAGTGAACCCCAGACAAATGCTTGTCAACGCAAGGAATCTGTGTAGAGGGAGTGAACCCCAGACAAATGCTTGTCAACGCAGGGAACCTGTGTAGAGGGAGTGAACCCCAGACAAATGCTTGTCAACGCAGGGCACCGTGTGAGCCATAACATAGAAGTAGGAAGGAAAACGTAGAGGATAAGGACAGGAAACGGAACAAGTGTAGGATGATGGTGAGTAGCAGCAGTGTCTGCAGCAGAAGAGGGGGAAAATGAAGCAGGGAGATGAAGGAGGGAGAATGGAGAAACAAGAAAGAAGAAAACGGAAGGAATTAGGATAATGGAAAGGGCAGGTAGAAGGAAAGGGGAAGAGAGCTGAAGACAATGGGTAAGTATGGGGGAGAATGCGCAGGAGAAGAGGAAGACGGAAGGGTTGGGGTGGGAGGGGCAGAGAAGAACGAGGCGCAAGGGGAATAGGAAGAGAAATAAGAAGAATGAGAGGAGGAGAAGGGGTGATGGAGGTCTCATCATACGAGAAAATAAACTAAATAGCCCCAGACATACTCACAGACACTGCACCGCGGTTATTCCGGTGGGTTGTTGATCCATGTAACATATTTAACTCTAAATATTGAGCACAACCCACTACTGGCAACGCCGATCGCATTCTGGTATGAACCTAAGGCCTATCCACGTCAATATGGAAGCACTATACTCGAGTTTCGCCCTCGTTTGAGCTCGTCAGTAGTGCATATCCCTGACCGGATCCGGAAACAGTCCCGGATCACGCGTGTGAAGCGGGTGTGTAACCACGCGGCACACACTGGACACACCAAATTATCACAACAGAACATCACAACGCTACCCATCGTAGGCTATGCTCAAGATTGCCCAATCGCCGCGACCGGAGTCCGTCAATCGATGGGACCCGAACGATCAGGACTTCTTCGCATCTACTAAATTTTGCAGGTCCTGTTCATTGTCTGCAATCAAGACTGTATCATCTGCATATCTAATGTTATTGATGCATCGTCCCCAATGTTGATTCCTTCCATATCTTCTATGTTTCCCGACAATATTTTAACTGTGTATGAAAAATGATCTGGAGGCATTACACATCCCTTTCTCACACCTCTCTTAATAGGCTGATATTTACCTACTTCATTATCAATTCTGATGGCAGCTTGTTGTTTCCAATATATGGTTTTTACAAGTCTAGGGTCTTTTCCATCAATTTGTAGATCTTCAAGCACCATTATCATGTCGACATGTCTCACTTTATCGAAAGCCTTTGTGTGGTCAATAATGCAAAGGTTGTAGATCTTTGTTTACTACTATAGAACGTTCAGTTACTGGTCTCAGTATATACACAGCATTTACTGTACCCTTTCCTTCTACAAACCCACATTCTTCTTCTCCTATTTCAGGTTGTATTTTCTTCCTAACTCTTTGTATGATAATTCTTAGCAAAATCTTCATGATGTGACTCATACTAATTGTTCGATTGTTTTCCAAGGATCCCGATTTCTTTGGGATTGCAATAAATACAGAAATACATAACTCAGGAGGTATATTTCCAGTATCATATATTGTATTCATCAGTCTGGTAAATTTATCTATTCCACATTCTTCTTGAACATTAATCATTTCTGTTGTGACGCTGTCTGAACCAGGGGTCTTGCCTTATTTCATATGGTTAAGAGCATTCTGAACCTCCATCTTAAAAATGGATGGTCCTTCGTTATTATTTTTTATTTGTTTATACGGTAGCTCAGTCATATCTGACTGAGGCCCAACAGAACAAGAGATACAAAACGTCTTATAATCACGGAACTCAGTATAATGTTGGATTTCTCGGAAGTCCAGAACATTAGGAACAACTGACGGTCAGTCTCAATTACTAGGTGCTACAACAGTTGGTACTAGTGAGTGCTGAATACCTGACTTCAAGAGCATTAAGTACTAGGTGCTACAACAGTTGGTAGACTAGGTGAGTGGTAAATACCTGACTGCAAGAGCATTAAGTCGACTAGAGCGCCGTGCGGTAAGCTAAAGAAGAATAAACAACTCACAGAGAACTGGCATCGTCGTTCGCTACATGTGAGATACTGAGGGAGATACTGAGAGGATGTAACAAATAGTTCCATATGCAGTGAGTATGATCTGTTGACTAACTGTAGACTGCAGAGAGCATGTCACAAATATTGACAGTGAATCATTACAGAATTCCTTGGGGGAAAAAACAGCGAAAATATATAAAGCATTGGTGATACCGGTGACCTTTCAAAACAGAGGACAGGAAAACAAATGTATAAAATTAGATTTAACCAATAGCGACACCATAGCTTCTAAAGTCATGGTCCATGAAAAGTACATAGAAGCTAGTAAAATAGTTGGGGAGCTGTTAAGGGCGGATCATATGTTTAGATGTCCAGCAGAAAATGCAGAATTAGCAGCAGCGAAAGGCAACTCTAAAGACCCGCACAGCAGCGAAAGACAACTCTAAAGACCCGCACAGCAGCGAAAGGCAACTCTAAAGACCCGCACAGCAGCGAAAGGCAACTCTAAAGACCCGCAAGGCAGCGAAAGGCAACTCTAAAGACCCGCACAGCAGCGAAAGGCAACTCTAAAGACCCGCACAGCAGCGAAAGACAACTCTAAAGACCCGTGCAGCAGCGAAAGACAACTCTAACGACCCGTTGCAGCAGCGAAAGGTAACCATAGAGGACGCTTACAGCAGCGAAAGGCAACTCTAGAGACCCGTGCTTTAATTAGTTCATTTGGTATTTCGTCTTGTCTCGGTGATTTATTCAAATGGCTAATCGGACGGCTTCTCCAATTTCTTCTTTTCAGTATGTCTGGTTCTAGATCTTCGATAGCTTCTTTATCCGTTCCCTGAATTCCTGTAGTATCTGATGGAATGTTGAGAAGTTGTTCGAAGTACTGCCTTCATCTTTTTAGGACTTGTGTTTGTTCACTTATCGGTTCTCCTACTTGAGAGTTGTAGAGTTAAATAGTTACCTGGATCTACAGGGGAGTTATAGGGAGTTAATGATTGATTGATTGATTGATTGATTGATTGATTGATTTAGGAACCGACATCACAGCATTCGGGGCATTCCCATAAGCGCTCCGTCCCCATCCTCAGAAGCCAGCGAAGAGTTCCAACCCCAATAGTACCAGTAGCAATCTGATTATATGTCCGTCTCGCCTGTCCTCTGAGCGTCGAGCGTCGGCCAGATCCCCTCGTAAATCCTCGCTGTCGCATTCTTGCCAGGCCATGGTGATCCATTTGCTCCTCAGAGGTGTACACGTGCTCTCACAAGGCCGCAACCACGTCTGCCTTATCATGCATCAATACTCCACCAAGTTTTGCAGAACCAGTCAATCTGTCTGCCTGTTCATTCCCCAGCACACCAGCATGCCCCGGAGAAAAATCCAGACGATGCTTGCCACCCGTGACTTCCGAAGCGAAACAAGCCACTCGGCACGAAGCTTGCCTGTCCTCACCCTACTCAGCATGCTTTCTGAGTCAGCTAAAATCACCATGTGTGTGTATCGTATTCTCCATCCAGCGGAAAGCTGCACTGACTGCCTCCACCTCCATTCTTACGCTAGATGTTGTGGTATCATATGCCAGGCTCTCCTGCACCAAACGTCGACCATTAGCCTTTGCCAAGAAACCCCATAGGGAGTTAAATAGTTACCTAGATCTACAGGAGAGTTATGGAGAGTTAAATATGTTATCTGGATCTACAGGAGTGTTATGGAGAGTTAAATATGTTACTTCGATCTATAGGAGAGTTACAGAGAGTTAAAATGTTACCTGGCTCTACAGGAGAGTTATATAGAGTTAAATATTGATTATGTGGTTGTTTCGGGATTGAAATTTAAATATTGAGCACAACCCACTACTGGCAACGCCGATCGCATTCTGGTATGAACCTAAGGCCTATCCACGTCAATATGGAAGCACTATACTCGAGTTTCGCCCTCGTTTGAGCTCGTCAGTAGTGCATATCCCTGACCGGATCCGGAAACAGTCCCGGATCACGCGTGTGAAGCGGGCGTGTAACCACGCGGCACACACTGGACACACCAAATTATCACAACAGAACATCACAACGCTACCCATCGTAGGCTATGCTCAAGATTGCCCAATCGCCGCGACCGACGTCCGTCAATCGATGGGACCCGAACGATCAGGACTTCTTCGCATCTACTAAATTTTGCAGGTCCTGTTCATTGTCTGCAATCAAGACTGTATCATCTGCATATCTAATGTTATTGATGCATCGTCCCCAATGTTGATTCCTTCCATATCTTCTATGTTTCCCGACAATATTTTAACTGTGTATGAAAAATGATCTGGAGGCATTACACATCCCTTTCTCACACCTCTCTTAATAGGCTGATATTTACCTACTTCATTATCAATTCTGATGGCAGCTTGTTGTTTCCAATATATGGTTTTTACAAGTCTAGGGTCTTTTCCATCAATTTGTAGATCTTCAAGCACCATTATCATGTCGACATGTCTCACTTTATCGAAAGCCTTTGTGTGGTCAATAATGCAAGGTGTAGATCTTTGTTTACTACTATAGAACGTTCAGTACTGGTCTCAGTATATACACAGCATTTACTGTACCCTTTCCTTCTACAAACCCACATTCTTCTTCTCCTATTTCAGGTTGTATTTTCTTCCTAACTCTTTGTATGATAATTCTTAGCAAAATCTTCATGATGTGACTCATACTAATTGTTCGATTGTTTTCCAAGGATCCCGATTTCTTTGGGATTGCAATAAATACAGAAATACATAACTCAGGAGGTATATTTCCAGTATCATATATTGTATTCATCAGTCTGGTAAATTTATCTATTCCACATTCTTCTTGAACATTAATCATTTCTGTTGTGACGCTGTCTGAACCAGGGGTCTTGCCTTATTTCATATGGTTAAGAGCATTCTGAACCTCCATCTTAAAAATGGATGGTCCTTCGTTATTATTTTTTATTTGTTATACGGTAGCTCAGTCATATCTGACTGAGGCCCAACAGAACAAGAGATACAAAACGTCTTATAATCACGGAACTCAGTATAATGTTGGATTTCTCGGAAGTCCAGAACATTAGGAACAACTGACGGTCAGTCTCAATTACTAGGTGCTACAACAGTTGGTACTAGTGAGTGCTGAATACCTGACTTCAAGAGCATTAAGTACTAGGTGCTACAACAGTTGGTAGACTAGGTGAGTGGTAAATACCTGACTGCAAGAGCATTAAGTCGACTAGAGCGCCGTGCGGTAAGCTAAAGAAGAATAAACAACTCACAGAGAACTGGCATCGTCGTTCGCTACATGTGAGATACTGAGGGAGATACTGAGAGGATGTAACAAATAGTTCCATATGCAGTGAGTATGATCTGTTGACTAACTGTAGACTGCAGAGAGCATGTCACAAATATTGACAGTGAATCATTACAGAATTCCTTGGGGAAAAAACAGCGAAATATATAAAGCATTGGTGATACCGGTGACCTTTCAAAACAGAGGACAGGAAACAAATGTATAAAATTAGATTTAACCAATAGCGACACCATAGCTTCTAAAGTCATGGTCCATGAAAAGTACATAGAAGCTAGTAAAATAGTTGGGGAGCTGTTAAGGGCGGATCATATGTTTAGATGTCCAGCAGAAAATGCAGAATTAGCAGCAGCGAAAGGCAACTCTAAAGACCCGCACAGCAGCGAAAGACAACTCTAAAGACCCGCACAGCAGCGAAAGGCAACTCTAAAGACCCGCACAGCAGCGAAAGGCAACTCTAAAGACCCGCAAGGCAGCGAAAGGCAACTCTAAAGACCCGCACAGCAGCGAAAGGCAACTCTAAAGACCCGCACAGCAGCGAAAGACAACTCTAAAGACCCGTGCAGCAGCGAAAGACAACTCTAACGACCCGTGCAGCAGCGAAAGGTAACCATAGAGACGCTTACAGCAGCGAAAGGCAACTCTAGAGACCCGTGCTTTAATTAGTTCATTTGGTATTTCGTCTTGTCTCGGTGATTTATTCAAATGGCTAATCGGACGGCTTCTCCAATTTCTTCTTTCAGTATGTCTGGTTCTAGATCTTCGATAGCTTCTTTATCCGTTCCCTGAATTCCTGTAGTATCTGATGGAATGTTGAGAAGTTGTTCGAAGTACTGCCTTCATCTTTTTAGGACTTGTGTTTGTTCACTTATCGGTTCTCCTACTTGAGAGTTGTAGAGTTAAATAGTTACTGGATCTACAGGGGAGTTATAGGGAGTTAATGATTGATTGATTGATTGATTGATTGATTGATTGATTTAGGAACCGACATCACAGCATTCGGGGCATTCCCATAAGCGCTCCGTCCCCATCCTCAGAAGCCAGCGAAGAGTTCCAACCCCAATAGTACCAGTAGCAATCTGATTATATGTCCGTCTCGCCTGTCCTCTGAGCGTCGAGCGTCGGCCAGATCCCCTCGTCAATCCTCGCTGTCGCATTCTTGCCAGCCATGGTGATCCATTTGCTCCTCAGAGGTGTACACGTGCTCTCACAAGGCCGCAACCACGTCTGCCTTATCATGCATCAATACTCCACCAAGTTTTGCAGAACCAGTCAATCTGTCTGCCTGTTCATTCCCCAGCACACCAGCATGCCCCGGAGAAAAAATCCAGACGATGCTTGCCACCCGTGACTTCCGAAGCGAAACAAGCCACTCGGCACGAAGCTTGCCTGTCCTCACCCTACTCAGCATGCTTTCTGAGTCAGCTTAAAATCACCATGTGTGTGTATCGTATTCTCCATCCAGCGGAAAGCTGCACTGACTGCCTCCACCTCCATTCTTACGCTAGATGTTGTGGTATCATATGCCAGGCTCTCCTGCACCAAACGTCGACCATTAGCCTTTGCCAAGAAACCCCATAGGGAGTTAAATAGTTACCTAGATCTACAGGAGAGTTATGGAGAGTTAAATATGTTATCTGGATCTACAGGAGTGTTATGGAGAGTTAAATATGTTACTTCGATCTATAGGAGAGTTACAGAGAGTTAAAATGTTACCTGGCTCTACAGGAGAGGTTATATAGAGTTAAATATTGATTATGTGGTTGTTTCGGGATTTGAAATTTAAATATTGAGCACAACCCACTACTGGCAACGCCGATCGCATTCTGGTATGAACCTAAGGCCTATCCACGTCAATATGGAAGCACTATACTCGAGTTTCGCCCTCGTTTGAGCTCGTCAGTAGTGCATATCCCTGACCGGATCCGGAAACCAGTCCCGGATCACGCGTGTGAAGCGGGCGTGTAACCACGCGGCACACACTGGACACACCAAATTATCACAACAGAACATCACAACGCTACCCATCGTAGGCTATGCTCAAGATTGCCCAATCGCCGCGACCGACGTCCGTCAATCGATGGGACCCGAACGATCAGGACTTCTCACTGGCAAGGAACACCAGGCCTCCTAAATTGCTCACTGGATTAGAATTGAATTGTAAGAAGACACAGATTATGGTTGTCACTGGAAGAAGGAAATACCACAATGTGATATACAAGTAAATGGGCATACTCTTAAACAGGCGAATCAGTACAGCTATCTCGGAACAGTCATAACATCTGATGGGATGCCTTGAAGAAATTAAAATGAGAATTGCCATTGTGAAGGTAGTCTTTTGCAAGATGAAAACATTCTGACCAATAAAAAGATATCAACTGAAACAAGAAAAAGAGTGTTGAAGTGCTACATAGAAACTGTACTATTGTATGGATGTGAAGCGTGGACAATGAGCAGACAAGCTGGAAAAACATCTGATGGCTGTGGAAATGTGGTTTCTGAGGAAAATGCAAAGAATACCATGGACAGCCAGAAAAATCAATGAACAAGTCCTTCAAGAAACAAATGAAGATCGTGAACTAATCGGAGACATTGGACACAGACAGCCAAAATTGTGTGGGCATGTTATGAGAAGAAATGACTTGGAGAACTTGGTGACAACTGGCAAGATCGAAGGGAAGAGACCAAGGGAAAGACCGAGAAGTAAATACCTCGATGGCTTGTCCACGTGGCATGGTCGAGACAGAAACACGGAGCTGATCCACGACTCTGGTGATCGAGTAAGATGGCAAAACATGATCCCCTACGCTTATCGGTATGGCACATGATGGATGGATGGACCTATACCAGTCGACCGTACTACCTGTTTCTGTTACCGCCGAATGTTAAGTCGGAATTGACTAAGCTACCATATGACAGTTGACGGTGCTACCTGTTTTCTGTTAGCGCGGAATGTTGAGTCAGAATTGACTGAGCTATCGTATGACAGTTGACGGTACTACCTGCTTTCTGTTAGCGCTGAATGTTGAGTCAGATATGACAGAGCTACCGTATGACTGTAAACGGTAATACCTGCTTTCTGTTAGCACCGAATGTTGAGTCAGATATGACTGAGCTACTGTATGACTGTAATCGGTACTACCTGCTTTCTATTAACGTCGAATGTTGAGTCAGATATGACTGAGCTACCGTATGACAGTTGACAGTACTACCTGCTTTTTGTTAGCGCCGAATGTTGAGTCAGATATGACTGAACTACCGTATGACTGTAAACGGTACTACCTGCTTTCTGTTAGCGCCGAATGTTGAGTCAGATATGACTGAGCTACCGTATGACTGTAAACGGTACTACCTGCTTTCTGTTAGCGTCGAATGTTGAGTCAGATATGACTGAGCTACCGTATGACTGTAAACGGTACTACCTGCTTTCTGTTAGCGCCGAATGTTGAGTCAGATATGACTGAGCTACCTGTATGACTGTAAACGGTACTACCTGCTTTCTGTTAGCGCCGAATGTTGAGTCAGATATGACTGAGCTACCGTATGACTTGTAAATGGTACTACCTCTTTCTGTTAGCGCCGAATGTTGAGTCAGATATGACTGAGCTACCGTATGACTGTAAACGGTACTACCTGCTTTCTGTTAGCACCGAATGTTGGGCGGCGCTCAAACCGAGCCCAACACCTCACATTATGCCATGGGCTTCGGTGGGAGGCGAGCAAGCCTGACCCTAGCGCGAGGACTTGCAACCTAGAGACTAGATGTCATGGCGTGGCAGACCAGGCCCTAAGCCTTGCTTGGCACATGGTCTAGGATGGAAGATCCAACAGACGGACATTTAGAGCACTGCTTCGCTGATCCGGCAGCTTCTGAAGCTGGTCTTGTTCAACATTTATTGGTGTTACCTTTCCTCTGGAGTAAACAAGGCAGGCCGAGAGGGGGATCACACTGCAAGGGCAACACATGGTCTGTACACTTCATCCCTATGCTTTATGCTATGGAGAGGTTTAACTCCATCCCTTGTCCCTGCCATGGGTTATAGTTAGCCTGATTTTGAAGCACAAAGTAACAACCGATCGTTTGTCAAAACTGCCAGGTGCCAGTACAATATTTGATTTATCAGCAAATTGTGACCTTACACTACATTTGCACCTCTAAAACCTGTGACGTCACGTAGAGAACAACTAAACCACGGGTATGACAATATTGATGGTGGCTATCGTGCCCTGGTTTTCTCACGTCGCCGTACCGTGTTTCCCCGAAAATAAGACCTACCCCTATAATCAGCCCTAGCAAGATTTTTCACGAAGATGTTAATATCAGACTTACCCCAAAAATAAGCCCTAGATAAGATCGTTAGCTAGAATGAGAGACTTGTTGCCGAATGGCCTGTTGGAGTACAGACGCCACTGATGCGCACTTGATAATGAACAAATGTGGTTCACAATTCAATACGTTACTCGTGTGAAATAACGTTACCAATGCACTACAAACAGCTACGTGGACAGGAAATGCGCATTTAAGGAAAGCTTTATTTCTGGACATGAGAGACTGGAACCGATGGTTCTACGGGTAATGGAGTCGCAAGAAAACCAGGCCAGAATTCGAGATTTGGAGAGTAATGACGATGAGCCAGAAGAAGATGACATGACTATTTGAATAAATACACAATTTTGTACATGAATAAATGTAGATTTTTGTATCTGAAACAAAAATATAAGACATCACCCGAAAATAAGCCCTAGTGCATTTTGTAAACTAAAATTAATATAAGACCCTGTCCTATTTTCGGGGAAACACGGTATGTACTATGTATGCGAAAACACTTGCCCCTATGGTGTATTGATTCACAGCGCGAGAATTGTAGAATAATTCCCAGTTTTAGTGCACTACCCCAACCAGCACTTCAGTACAATCACATGTGCATTTAATCATATGGTTAAACATTAAGATAATCAACGGTTTTCTAGTCAAAACTATACACAAGCTAGACATAATCAACTGTATAAACACTTCACATAATTACACCGATGAAGAGAGCACACATTTAATCAAATCTGTATATACGAATCCCATCAAGAATTCTCCTGCCATCAACTTTATCCAGAGAAGATATACATCCTATCAAATCTCCTAGGAAACAATTCTCACACGACATCCATCTTACAACCACCGGCGAACAGAACGGCCAGGCAACACAAAAGACGTACGAATAAGACGCCGATATTTGCTTCTAACGGCAGCCGTAAAAATAGAAGCTGACGGTGCCAAATATAACTTAATCACAAGATTTCCATACAGGCGTCGGACGTGTTCTCTTTGGTTGCTTTGCTCAACTTTGTCGAGGAGGCGACAATGAGGCAGAGGAACCGTTGGTAGAGAGATGCGGCACAAGCCAGCACTAGGAATAATTGCGGCGGGGTTCCATTCAGACATGTTGTGGCTTGAGCAAACGACGTGCCGCGAGGTGACGGTGTTGTCGAACTGTTTACACAAACATGGCTTCAAAGTTTGTATAAACCCAGGCAGGTTGCCTCCACGGCTTCTTTTCTTTCTTTACACCATGGGATCAACGCTTGGGGCGGAGGATTTACAAGAAGTTTGAGAGGGGCTTTACAGGGTGTCTGAGGTTGGGGACTGCACACGAAATCTGAGACGGGGACTTTACACTAAATGTCTGTGTGTGTGATGGGGGGGGGGGGGGGGGGGGGCTTGATACAACGAATCTGACAGGGGGAGGGGGCTTTACACGGAGTCTGGGGCGGGAGAGAGGGAGTTTTACACGGAGTGGAAGGTGAGGTGTAACAGGTAGGAACGCTCAACACATCTGGCCAGAGATGGCGATCGTCGCCCCGATGTTTGTGATCAAGTTGTCACAGCCTCTCTCAAATCATTCAGATCACTCACTTTGGCTGTCCAAGGGACTTGTATCACTTTTCTGTGAAATCACATCACTGATACCTATGGATATTTGTTGCTGGTGTCAAGAATTGTGCAGAATTCGCACCCTTCATGTTAAACCTGGCTTTATGAAACAGGCAAGAATTTTTGTTCTAACCTCCAATGACAAGGACTTATTGCTTAATGTATTTATTTTATAAAACGCAGTGTTTGCTGGTTTCTTTATCTAGGTGATGGAGAGTCTGGCGTATAATATCACAACTTCCAGTAAGAGAAGGGAGGTGGTGGCTGTTACGGTGGATTTGATGGCTGGAGAGATTGTTATGGCGGAGAGTGGTACAGAACGACAACTTGTGATTGTGAAAATCTCCGGAAGCATTCTACGTCAAACAGAAACCACGATGTCCCGCGTGGAGTGGCTTGTGTCGCTCGAACACAAGGTCAAGACAATATGGATTGTCTGCCCATTGCATGCGGGTGTTGGAGGAAATTGATAGAATGGCTGCCCGCTCCTTTGGGTAGCGAGTCAGATGATAACCAGGCTGACGTGCTGGAGACTCTGTAAGTTCGAATGAGAAGTGCTGCAAAACACATGATCTACACCTGGAGAGGTTGATTGAGGGAGGGGGTGAACAGAAGCTCTGGACGACACTCAAGCGTAGAGGAGACCTCAGCCGGACGTTCTGCCAAACTGTCACTATGCCATCATAATGGAAACTTCGTTGGCTACTGAAGAAGAAGACAGAGCATGCGGGGAAATGTCGCGAGAGCTATTATGATTCTTGATTCTATATTCATATATTATGTGATACATCTTTCAAAGTTAACCATGTGCCTAGATAGTGGAGTTTCTGTTCTTGCTACAAATTAACACCATTTACTGTTGGCATGATCCGTTTCTGTGATATTACCATTTTTTCTGTCTCCATGCTATTCAAGCCCAGTCCCATTTGTCCCCAATTCCTGTAACTACATGTAGATGTCTGTAATTCCCTCTGACTTGTTGCTACCAAGAAGGTGCAGACAGCGTGGCGGTGCCAACAGCATGATGTAAGTTATTTATACTGTGAAGGTGCAGACAGCGTGGCGGTGCCAACAGCATGATGTAAGTTATTTATACTGTGAAGGTGCAGACAGCGTGGCGGTGCCAACAGCATGATGTAAGTTATTTATACTGTGAAGGTGCAGACAGCGTGGCGGTGCCAACAGCATGATGTAAGTTATTTATACTGTGAAGGTGCCAACAGCATGATGTAAGTTATTTATACTGTGTCCACCAGCCGCGATACCCAACGTGTTTTCAGTCGATCTCGTTATATACTTCATTTGTAATGAAAATAAATGAAGGAATAGACGGTCTTGTCTGACACCTTTATGAACTGAAGTGTTCCTACATGGTTGTTGATTCTTATACCTGCTGCTCGCTGCCTGTATGTTCCTTATTATTGTCTGACACCTTTATGAACTGAAGTGTTCCTACATGGTTGTTGATTCTTATACCTGCTGCTCGCTGCCTGTATGTTCCTTATTATTGTCTGACACCTTTATGAACTGAAGTGTTCCTACATGGTTGTTGATTCTTATACCTGCTGCTCGCTGCCTGTATGTTCCTTATTATTGTCTGACACCTTTATGAACTGAAGTGTTCCTACATGGTTGTTGATTCTTATACCTGCTGCTCGCTGCCTGTATGTTCCTTATTATTGTCTGACACCTTTATGAACTGAAGTGTTCCTACATGGTTGTTGATTCTTATACCTGCTGCTCGCTGCCTGTATGTTCCTTATTATTGTCTGACACCTTTATGAACTGAAGTGTTCCTACATGGTTGTTGATTCTTATACCTGCTGCTCGCTGCCTGTATGTTCCTTATTATTGTCTGACACCTTTATGAACTGAAGTGTTCCTACATGGTTGTTGATTCTTATACCTGCTGCTCGCTGCCTGTATGTTCCTTATTATTGTCTGACACCTTTATGAACTGAAGTGTTCCTACATGGTTGTTGATTCTTATACCTGCTGTTCGCTGCCTGTATGTTCCTTATTATTGTCTGACACCTTTATGAACTGAAGTGTTCCTACATGGTTGTTGATTCTTATACCTGCTGTTCGCTGCCTGTATGTTCCTTATTATTGTCTGACACCTTTATGAACTGAAGTGTTCCTACATGGTTGTTGATTCTTATACCTGCTGTTCGCTGCCTGTATGTTCCTTACTATTGTCTGACACCTTTATGAACTGAAGTGTTCCTACATGGTTGTTGATTCTTATACCTGCTGTTCGCTGCCTGTATGTTCCTTATTATTGTCTGACATCTTTATGAACTGAAGTATTCCTATATGGTTGTTGATTCTTATACCTGCTGTTCGCTGCCTGTATGTTTCTTATTATTGGCTTGAACCCGGGACCTCCAGCACTCGAGGCGGACACCATACCTCGAGACCACGTAGTCTCCCAAACATCATGTCCCACGCTGTCAAAGGTTTGTGTGTAGATTATGAAGCCCTGGTACTGACCTGTCGTTACTTCTATAGCTCTTTCTAATAGGGCCTTGAGATGTATGTGGTGTGTTTGTGCTCCTCTACAAAGTCCCTGGGAATTAACTTCCACAGAAGCCTGTCTTTCAGGGATCACCTGGAATCAACTATTAGAGATAGTCGTTAGTCGCGGTTAGAACTTCATGGCAACGGGTCGTCCCCATTATGGACCGTTCCTGTGCCAGTGAGTATCACACAAACTTCTCCTCACTGCCCCATGTGAAAAGTGGAACAGACAGGAGTCTCGACAAAGCAACAGCCTGCACAAGTACACTGCATAATGTCGCCTCCAGAATGCCAACATAAAAACCCTCCACAAAAATACAGTTCATCGTCGATGGAAGCGGCAGTCACTAGAAAACCAGCAGCCACACATTATTGCATAACGCAATCCAGCCAGTTCTGCGACAAGCCGGCCGCCATTATTCCGAACATGCAATTCACGCTACAAACAACCGCGGACAGATGTAAAAGCATTTCACGCGAAATTCACAGTGTCGCGCCACTCATTCAACTCAGTAGCAGGGTGAAGGAACCATGCACTTCCAGTCCAACTTGAGGAAAATGCGAGTACAAGCATAAACACTGCAGAGGCCTTAACCGTTAAAATGCCTATCCTCCATGTTGGGGATCGATAACTGTTAGAGATTCGTTGCGCTGAAGATTAATGCAGTAATGGATATGGAGAAAACAATGTTGTTTATACTCAATCAACATCTGATTCTCTCAGTGACTGCGTATGGATTGGGACTGCTCGCGGTGTCAAAAAGTCAGCTGGTGAAACTAGACCGTATACAGAATGATGCTATGTGAGTGATACTGAGATGCACAATGGACACGCCAGTAGTGTGTATGTGATACATCCTAGCCTTGCCCACGCCATGATTGCAGACAGACTCAATGTGTTGCAGGCTAAATTATATCTCCCAGTGGCTGCAGGCACGGAAACCCCCTGCATGAAGTTATGGGCACAGTTAAGTGCCACAGGCTGATCGGGGGAGGGGGGGGGGGGAGAGAGAGAGAGAGAGAGAGAGAGAGAGAGAGAGAGAGAATTATGAATGGCCCAAACAGAGGAGACAATCAGTGAAGTGCGTATACTTGAGAAAATTGGGAGAGGACAGGAGTGGGTCAGAATGCCAGAGGAAAAGTCAGATCTGTGCAGCGTCACAATCACTTTTGATTTGCATTGCAGGGGTTGGCAGGCAGGTTGCACTGAATGGGGGGCGCAACAATTTATCCACAACAATTCGTGACCAGGCGATCTAATCATCTACACGGATGACTCTATGCTAAGAGGTACACGAAGTGCCTGCGGGTTCGTAGTTAAGGCTGGTGGACGATGTTTGGTGCAGGAGGGCCGGGTATTTAATACCACACCATCTAATCTAAAAATGGAGGTGGAGATGGAGATGGAGGCGGTCACGGCTGGTTTTCGTTGGCCGAAGACAAAACAATACACACACGTGATTGTAACAAAGAATTATGAGAAAGGTGAAGACAGGCATGCTTCGGGCAGAGTGGCAGGCTTCAATTTAATCATAAAAAATTTAGAGCATCTGTTGAATTTTTTTCCCCCTAGGACATGGTGTGGTGGGAAACGAGCAGGTGCATAAATTGGCTGGGTTTGCACACTTTGGTGGGGTACTGGTGCATGCTAAGGCAGATGAGACCGGGGCCCATTTGTATAGAGCAGACAACTGGGTAGATCTCCACGTCCTGGAGAGAATTATGTTGTGGGGACTGACCAAAGGATCTGGCCGACACTCAAAACTCCGAGGAAAGGCCAGACGGACACATAATCAGACAACTACTGGTACCAATAGTATTGGGACTCTTCGCTGGCTGTTGAAGATTAGGACGGAGAATGAATGGGAATGTTCCGAGTGCTGTCATGTCGGTTCTAGACTCAACTCTCTACACATCCTTATTGAATGAATCACCAAAAAACGAGAAGTAGATTGTGAGCTTTACTAGAACACGATTACAAGAAACAAAATGGACGTTGTGGCTAAAGCCTTCGTCATCACAGAACAAACAAACACAAACAGACAACCAACTAACTACACGAGAAACACTACATAAAGATACAAAGGTTACTTATCTGAATCCTGGTTTGGTCAAATGCGCCTTAAACGCTTACTGGTTTATATGAATGAAAGAACCGGATGTATGGTTTGAATTGCTCCATGGGCGACTGGGATTGGCTTAGCCGCACCGTGGGAGGGATGGGGAAACATGGATGCCCATGTGAGCGAACGGTGAAAAGCGGATTATCAGTAAACTATTGTGGCGAAGGTGTAGTACGCACTCCCGCATACCGCGTAGGAACACAGCGGCAGGCGCTTGGAGTGCAGTCCGTCCTGTGTTGGTTAACATAGAATGGTATGAGTGCCGGTCGCTCAGAAAGGCAAGGACAAGCCACCGATCGCAAACTTGCAAAGAAATTACAAACGGCAAAAATAATGTTGGTGTAGATGGCTACGTCCTGTAAAGGATATGCTACCACGTTTGTCTAGTGGGCTATACAACTTCGGGAATAGAAAAGGGGAGGGGAGGTTGGAAGTTAGATGAAACTATGTTAGACATTGAGGCCGTGAGGGATAGTGAACCCAAATGGAAGATGAGGCGGTTTTCCAATGACTTACTATCACGTTCTGTGAGATGCGCACGATTTGAGCGCCGTGACCTGTATGTCTGCCACGCCACCATGGTCAGAACTGTTAAAGTATGTGGATCCCGGTTTCTGGGTACCACTCTTGATTTCAGATAGGTGCTGTCTAAATCTGTCAGCAAGACGTAGACCTATTTCTCCAATATATCTCATGTCAAAACGTGTGCAGATGATCGCATAGATAACGTTGCGACTCGTGCATGAGAAACCCTTACGAATGTGGACAGTGGTCTTAGGGAATGCCAGACTCTGGGTTTGAAGTACATATAGGCAGGTCTTACAACGTGATCCAAGACAGGCCATTGTGCCAGGAAGAGACTGTTGAGGTTGGGGTAGACTGTTGTGGACCAGCACATCGCTGAGGTTACAATCCCGCCTGTAAGCCACCGGGGGGGGGGGGGGGGGGCTCTGAAAAGACATCTCGAGTGACTGGGTCTGCCTGGAGAATAGATAGGTGTCTTAGGAGGATATTCTTGGCAGCAATATTGTGGGGATGGTAGGTTAGTGAACGTGTTTAGGCTCGGAGGAGAGAGCCCCGGCACGACTGACAGCGATGAAGAGCTGTAGACAGAACTTTATCAGGATAGCTACGAAGGCTGAAGAAATCCAACATTTCGTGGGCTTTTTTTGCGGAAGTCGTTACTATCTAGACAAAGTCGTCGGAGACGTAAAAGTTGGGAGAAAGGAATATAACCCTTACAAGAGTGGGTGGGGGGGGGGGGGGGTGAGGAGGTATATAGAAGGAATGCGTGGGAATCAGTTGGTTTATAATAAACCGTTGTACATAGACCCGTGGAACCTAAAGAGACAGCCGACGAAGAAATAGTGGAAGTGAGTCTGATGCTTGGATAAAGTTAGAGAAAAAGACAATAAAGTCCTGGAGATCAGACAAGAGCACGTCTGATTGTTTGTCGCTCATCTCTGATGTGTTCTTGCTGTTCTCATTATTACTCTCCGTAACAGCTCAATCCTATGACTCAAACAACATAGGGTTTCAACAGCTCTGTCCTATGACTCAATCAACTTATTGTGCGATGATTGCCACAATCTAATGAACCTGATTTCTCTCACCATCATCACGTACCATGCCGATAAGCGTGGGCGGCCATGATTCGCCATCTCACACGATCACCAGAGCTGTGTTCTGGTGCCGACTATGCCATATGGTCAAACCATTCAGATGTGTACATGTAACATACATAAACATCCATCAAGGACTTATCCCACTGGTGTCGGCTATTTCATGTGGTCAAGCCATCCAGTTGTGTGCATGTAACACATACAGACATTATGTGGTCAAGCCATCCAGGTGTGTGCATGTAACACACACAGACATCATGTGATCAAGCCATCCAGGCGTGTGCATGTAACACACAAACATCCATCAAGGAATTACCCCACTGGTGCCGGCTATTTAATGTGGTCAAGCCATCCAGTTGTGTGTATGTAACACACACAAACATCACAGAATCACGCCATGTCTGAACTAGAGACAACACGACCAAGTGGCACATCTGTCGAGCATCCACTAACAGCGCAGGTACACCTTCCTTGTATCAATAATAGATGCGCACGCACCGACGCATCGTCCCGTACTGGTGAATACCAACCGCTTCAGTGACACCTGCGTGGGGTAGAATGATCAAGATTTCACCAAGAATGACCGCTGCCCTGTCTCCTTACATTGTAAATTTCCAAGGCAGCAATCATTCGAGACAGGCACTTCGATCACGTATCTGTTACAAAATCTCCGTGCAATATTTATGGGGATTTCCGGGACTTTACTGGGAAAGAGAATGGCAGTAGCCACAGCAAGGCTCAACAACGCGGCACGGTTTCTCACGTCTGAACAGCCGAGTTCACGAAGAAAACTAAGAATGATAAGTTATATTTATTCAACAAAACACACATTTACATCATTATTTATCATAATCCAGCTGTGTAATCACATAAGCCACATACAATATATTGCACGATTCCTGACCTAGCATATTTCTATGCATCTCGTCAGGTGCATACTGCCGGGTTATATATCATATGAAATTAATAAACGAATAATTGTTTGGCTAAAATACTAAATACACAGTCACTGATGTTCGAATGTGGAGCATGTTATCCCCACGTTAATTTCAGATTCAAAATGAAATCTTCTGTTTTGCAAAGAACCGACTGGAACTGCTTAATTGACAAAGCCTCGATATATTTAAGCAATCGATTATTGTTCGTCGAATACAGTATATTGAATGCATTTTATTTGTTAACGCTGTGGTAACCAACATGCAGATGCTCCATAGTGGTCGACATCGGTGTTTTATGACTTGTCGACTGCACATGGCTTCTTTAATACTACATTGAACAAGTAAATACGCACCTGACGAGATACAGTGAAATATGTCAGGCTAGGAATCGTACAACATATTGTTAGTGGACTGTTTACATTCACTAAGGCAATACATGCCGGTCTCTCTGGCCGAGGAGTTACAACACTTTCTCCGTAATCCCGTTTATCACGCAGAGTCTCGTAGCGGGAGAAAACTGGGAGCGGTTCGTCCCCCGCTAGTGACTTGCGGGATAACTGAGCCGGCCGCTCAGTAAGCAATGGCAAACTACTGAGCGTAATCTTGCCAAGAGATCAACAGACAGATGAAAGATGCTGCTGTTGACAGCTAAGTCCTGTAAAAGGATATGCGAAATAAAAAAAAAAGGCAATACATTGTGTTGAACTATCTGACTGCTTGGCCAAATGGCTTTGACTAGACAACCCAGTAAAATCTCCAAAGGCGCACACCAGCGACGGTGGGAGATGCCGCCGTGGGAACAACTGTCAATTACACGATTGGTTCAACGGGAGTTGTGTGACTGATCAGTATCGGCCCCGGCCCCACTCAGTGTGAGGAGAGCAGAGGGATTTCATTCTGTTCAGAAACAAACCAGGCATGGGAACATTTCCCGCGGATTGAGGCATATTATAGTATGTCCAGAAATGAATGCCGTCATTCACGATCAATTATTTTGAAAACTGTCTGTTGCATCGTTATGAAATTTTTCCTGCCGTCTTATATTTACCCCCACCCAAGGAATATGTCTTTGATAGGTCCAAAAGCAACTTAAATCATCGAAAGCGGCGACATTTCTTTGATGTTTTGGGGAAAATGTAGTGAATTCACGCTAACAAACTAGTCTTACAGTAAACCACGTTATTTCTGGTAAGGACACAAGTACAAGGCGTAGCCAGATTCGTATGGGAGTGGGTGCAATAAAAAAAGTAGCTTAAAAGTCGACAGGGTCGACTGCATTGCACCGGGTTTTTATCCCATATGGCCCAGTCTCTTTCCGCAGGGCGGAAAGCGTCGCACAAAGCACGAACTCCGTAGCTCCAGCGACGACCCTCGGAAGTCTCCGAAAAAATGCACTCGTGAAATGAAGGAATCGAACATACAACCTTCGGAGCCCGAGTCAGACGGCTTGACCACTTCACCACGGAGACTCCCGAGAGGGGTGCAATGTGTAATATTAGTAAAGACAGAGAATTTACAGAGGCATGGGGTAAATAATGTGTAAATTGACAGGAAAGTAGAAGGAATATATTTCTTACCTTATTTTTCATTTCCTTCTTGTTTCTTCAGCTGCTGGTTAATAATTGTACACAAGTATTCATGTTACTAGGATGCATTTAGCTTTTTATATTGAGTTCGTGAAAGCTTCCAAATAGCTGTGCGTTAATGTGCGTATGGAGTGACCAGAAATGATACCGCAATTTAGTCATCATGTGTCCATTTTTAAGGATCTGTTCAGCTGTCTGTGTAGTTTGTTCACACGTACACATGGGTGACAGACCCGCTTTGAGTCTTCGTGAAAGATTGTCTACTCTGCTGTTTACTGTTCAGAGACGGAACATGATTACCTGTTTTGCACTATGAAAATAGTTGTCAGTGTCTCTGTAGTGGGCTTTCTTCTTAACGACCAAGATGTTGGTCCTCTTTTCATTGTAGTTTATAGATTGATTCGTATGCACGTGTGTTGTCCCCTAATTTGACAACGTGTTTGCTCTCACGTTTCTTGTTATGCCACAATATGTCAGTTTCCACCGCAATATTACTCTTCTGTTGGTATTCAATGCGCTTAGTGTGTTTGTTTTTTTTTTCTTTTCAATACCAGTTGTTTGTCACCGCTGAGGGCTTGCGGAATTGAAAATTCATCACTGTGGAATACAAACTGTTGCCATTGACATTGTGCTGATGCTGTAATGTTTAGGGCCTTCAATTCGTCTGAATGGTTGGAGCAAAATATCCCAGTAAGCGTGCACGCGGATTAAGGTCTGCGATCTGCTCAGACCTTAATCTGTGTCGGACGATTCCAGTAGGTTGATGACTGCTCTCGGTTGCATAAAATTCAATCCATCCTTTCTCCAATAGTCCTCTTCCTCTTTCAACACATGGTCCTCACATTTTCCCAGTAACTTTTATCAATATTTAATAGCGCGGACTGGATTAGTATCTTGACGTCAGACAATTTGAATATAGTATTGTCAGCTGCCACCTGTCCTTTAATTTTAGCCCACACAAGTTCTATAGGGTTAAAATGAGAGTGGTACGGCGGAAGTCTCAAGCAACCATGACGATGCTCTTCTATCAACTTGTCGATTTGATATTTCTTGCTTTTTTGGCGTCTGTTTTACAAGGGACAACAATTCTAGCTAGAAATACCTTTCTGGAAATGGTATGTTTTCCATTCGGAGCCATATCTTTATTGCTCCCTTTGTGCTCGATGCTGTAGGTATTTTGTCTTCTTGGGCAACAACATTGATATCATGCATTGTCCATAATTGGACACGACGGTCTATCTAGGGATGGAAGCACAGTATTCTCGAGCCAATCTCTAAATACATTACCATTCATCTTATTATGATAATCCCTATTGTCTGTATGCTTTGATACGAACACGAGCCCAGCATTCTGTTGTAAGCCATTATGCGTATTACCAGCATGGGCCATGACCAAAAGCTGTCCTATACTACTGGGCACATATCGCTTTATCTGTCCATCCACTGATTGCCATTCCTTATCACTTGTGTGGTGCGCATTGATCCACATTTCATCCAAATACACTATGCCATAATTTTCTTTGCGCATTTCCCTTATTTCACGTAGGTATCTGCTTCTCATGGCTCCTAAATGCGGTTGCTCGCAAAGAATATTTCTACCTCCCTTGTACTTTCTAAAAGTGAAGATAATGTCCTTATAATTTTCCACAAAGTTGTTTTGGATAGCTCTATGTTATTGTTCTTTCTCAACCAAACCCTAAGTTTTCTTACAGTCACTGTTTCTTTGGCATCCAGCATTTTTATAATGCTGGATAATCCTGGATATAAAATCCAAAATGTTTATAATTTTAGGAGTCTCCGTGGCGAAGTGGTCAAGCCTTTTGACTCGGGCTCCAAAGGTTGTGGGTTCGATTCCGGGCCGCATCCTTCGGTTCACGAGTTAAATTTTTCGGAGACTTCTGTGGGTCGTCGCTAGAGCTGCGGAGTTCGTGCTTTGTGCGATGCTTTCCGCGCTGCGGAAAGAGACCGAGCCATATGGGATAGAACCCGGTGCAATGAAGTCGACCCTGTCGACTTTTAAGCGACTTTTTAAAGCATTTTTATAATAGCTCGCCTTATGACATCTTTGTCAAAGCTGTCTACAATAACCTTTCTACCTACCGTTTGGTTATTGCGTGGTGGTTTAATTCCAGATTCTTGCACCCATCGACGAAATGACCGTTTACTCAAACCCAATGCATGCACTGTTCTTTTTTCGGAATTTGTAATAGTATAAAACAGTTTCCTGCGATCAGCTTCTATACAAAAATATGTGTACAACTTCATAGCGATGCTTTGAAGTGTATACACAATTTCGCATTCAATCCCATTGAAAAATATTCACACATTTCAATGTTAGCGATAAGTGGTAAGATTTAAAAATAATAATAATAATAATAATCAGGTTTCATGAAATAACCCACAGTTTGACGACACCTCTGAACAGTCCCAGTTTAAACTGCGCGGGGTTCTTGGCATAAGGCCAATCCCGTGAAAAACGTAAAATATTCAACATTGAACGCTGATTGTCTGGCTACGCTGTAATACATTTAAAATTATGAACTTCATCTCTGACCCGTAAATTATATACCGCATATAAACAAACTTTGAAATCTGCTGTAAAATCTCCAGAACAAAAATTGTTTTGTTGGGTGGACATAATGATAAGGTTATATGCTAAATCTCATCATTTTCCTTCAGTTGGTTACTGAGATATGGAATTTTATATTGGGGCAGACAAAAATAAACACACTATAAGTATCTGGTGCTAGCTCTCTCTAAGTACAAGAACAAGGGGGATCGGGGTGACTGAAACAACTATAAGCATATCTCAATTCTGTGTATTGTTGGGAAAGTATTTGCCAGAATTGTTCTGCGCAGATTTCAAGGTCTGGGAGATCAAGTGAATCAAGTGTGGCTTTCGACGGAACTAGTCTACCATTGATATGATATTCTCATTGCGACAAATGCAAGAAAAATGCCGTGAACAGAATCAACCACTGTTTATTGCCTTCATCGACCTCACAAAGGCATTTGATTTGGTCAATCGTAAGGGTCTGTTCACGGCACTAAAGAAGATTGGCTGCCCACCAAGGCTTCTGTCCATTGAGGGATCGTTCCACACAGGCATGAAGGGTATAATCAAGTTTGATGGTGCAACTTGTCAAGGGATACTGTGAGTTTAGCGATTCCACCATAAACTAAAATAGAAAAATTTCTTGCAATGTATGAGGATGGGAAGTTATTAACTTCAGTCAGATAAAACAATCGAGTACTTCAGTCTGGGGTGAGGACAGAGTGAGGGTCATTGACCGAATGGTAAAGAAGTCAGATACAATTGTTATCAGGGGTCATTGACTGCCGATTTCACCGGACAAGCAACGTTGAGACGATCGGGTTGTGGAAAACGCGAAGTCATTGATCAAAGCGTTAGGAAATGTTTGATGTACGGAGGAGTAGGGAAAACGGAGACGAGACGGAGCGGACAAGAGCGAATACGTGATTTCACAAACCTTTGATGGGGAATCACGGCAAATTCGATTGTTGATCAAAAGGGAACGGAGAATTGGAACAAGGTATAAATAGTTGGGAACTTGGTTTTTTTTTTGACCAAACTAGACGGAGAATGGTTCTATGCGTCCTTAATAAGAATAGAAATATAAGGTCCATAATTGTTTAGAGGCGATGGGACATTGGTGCTTATGTGCTTGTGTATTTCGATTCATGGACTAACATAGATAGTATAAGGTAATCTAGTTTTAGCTTAGTAATCTAGCATAGTGAACTAGGTGTCTGTGCTTTGCTGTTACCATTTCCTTCTTTTAGCTAATCGTCTAGAATTTAGTGAACTCATCTGTCTTACGTCAGAGTATCGTTCGGTAGCGTCTGAGTACGGCCGGAGGCATACTCTCACATAAGAGTTAGTCTGAAGCAAGCTGAGATCACCTGGTTATCTATCTCCCACAGGTTCTACGACAAAAACTCATGACATACTCAGAGAAGATAACAAAGGCACTTCACTTGTGCAGAGAAAGTACTTCACTAGAACAACTTAGAACATAGCCATTCAATAATCGTGGGCAGAGATAACTAATTGCAAATAAGTGAACTCTGTATCCAGGTTAAGAAAACAATGGAAAGGACTTTCATTCTATAAAGGCAGAGTGACATAGGCTAAATAGATTTGACTTGTGTACTAACCTAAAAGAAACCATGGAGAACTCAAGAACAGTTTCCATGCATACAAAAAGTGTTAATTAAATAACTAGAGACAGTGTGTCGAACATATATAGTCTTTATACAGACAGTGTTAGACAGTGGTGATGTGTTTCAGTGATGGATTTTATTAACGTCCAAAAAGGGAAATCTGTCGAATTCAGAGACTTACCGTAATCGCATTATTTCATGGTGATCAGACGTTGAACACTTTCGAAATCTTGGAATACGACCAGACTCAGTCGGAGAGGAGCATACCCGGGTGAGAGCTGTCCAAATATGTGTGATGTATTGTGCATGGCCGTACAAGGATGAGAGATGTGATACGGAACATAGACATACAGAGTCCTATCTCACACTCACAATAGAATACACTACAAATTACATATACACAGTCAATACATACAACTGACATAGTTTTCAGCATTAAATATTTTATTAATTGTTTGAGGAAACTGTTGTCGGGGTATGTTATGAAGGAATAAAAGAGAGAGAGAGAGATAGAGAGAGATAGTGAGTAGAAGACATAACGGGGGAGTGTAGACAAAGGGCTGACAATATTTCCAAAGCTATAAGTAGTATTTTAAAGGTGTGCTTGTCGACTCCACTTTCCCCCAGGGACGACGAGTTACACAACTTCAGAAGAGTTTGAAATCAAAAGTGGAGTTAAGCAAGGCTGTGAACTAGCTCCAACCATCTTTGGAATATACTTATCACTTGTAATGAAATATGCCTTTCGTGATCAGAGTGGTGATATATACATTCACTCACGCTCAGATGGCAGCCTCTACAATGCTCAGAGATTGAAGCCAAAGACCAAAATTAAATGGGTACTGATAAGAAAGTTGTTGTTTGCAGATTATGCTGCAGTTACGACCTACTCTGAGGAAGAATTACAACATCTACTATCTGCATTCTCCAATGCTTGTTCTTAATTTGGTATAAAAATAAGCAAAAAGAAGACACAGATTATGTCACAAGGTGCATATGGGGTACCAGCAATCTTTATTGACGACGCCGAACTGGAGATAGTTGACCATTTTACATATTTAGGATCAGAGGTAAATAGCAAATTATCCCTAGATCAGAAAATCAACATCAGTATTGGTAAGGCAGCAACAACAATGAACACGTTAACAAAAAGAGTGGGAGAACAGGAAGCTTACTGCCAAAACAAAAGTCTTTGTCTATCAAGCCTGGGTCCTTAGTACTCTTCTGTAAGGCAGTGAAGCCTGGACAACTTACTCACACCAAGAAAATGTTTAAACAGCTTTCATATGCGGTGTCTGCGAAGAATATTTGGTATTAAGTGGCAAGGCAAAATCACAAATACTGAAGTATTGGAACAATCAGTTGTGTGACGGTTTGTTCCATGCTCAGTCTTCGTAGACAGATGGATATAACACGTTAGGAGGATGGATGATGGTAGAATACCATAGGAAATCATTATTGGTGAATTACAGATGGGTAAGAGATCTCGGGGTCGACCTCTACTACGATACAAAGATTGGTGTAAGAGAGACATGATTGATATAGGTATTGAAATGCATACTGGGAGCAATTCGCCGCCGAACGTGTTTCATGGAGGGCAAATGTCAGAAATGGAATAAAGACAATGGAGAAAATTATTGCAGATAGGCCACACATCGAGCGCATGAGACGTAAGATGGTGCATGATGGTTAAAATGACCATGCGTTCACATACATCCATTCTAGAGAAACATTTACAGCGCGAATTGATCTTATCAGTCACACTCGCCACCGCCATGGGTTGTAGTTATTATGCCTTTTTGAAGCACAGTGTAGCAAACTATCGTCTGTCATGTGCTAATGCTAGCTCAATATTCTTATATCATGATATAGCATGCAACACCTCGCTCTCAGCACGGATGAGGTTCTCGACTAGTTCCTCTGGCTCACGCATCCTTGTGGGCTAGATGTCTCCAGTGCCCTGCATCCATCTTCGTGCTGGCCGACCCTGATTTCTTCTCCCAGAAAGGATGTTGACATATCGTGACCTCTACCCACACAGACGCAGATCCGCCCACACATCCCTACAAGGTCGAGCTCACACACACACACACACACAATGTCGTGATCTGTCGCAGGACGGCCCTGTAAGACACCTCACACAGGACTGAACGTCCGACCTCCATTCAGTAGGCTGGTGTGCAACCATAGAAACCACATCGCGGTGAAACATATCGACTGAGATAAACTTCCGTTGACGGTTATATCGACAAATCATCATAACTAAAAACTTACAACGGGAAATCCCCAGGATGGGAATGGGTGAAGGTGGGGGTGGGGAAGAATAGTTGGGGCAAGCAGTGGATGGGTCCCTGGGGTGTCGGTGAGTCCCTCCCCCTCCAGTCCTCCCCCGCTCCGTTTCTGGACTCGGCACTCCGACAGCCAGTGAGGACGGCGGGTGCCGGCGATGGAAAGCTACAATCGATAAGCTTTCTTGCTGCATATCTTCCCCGGCCACAGGCCGGAATAATAAGTACGCCTGACAGTATTGCCGGACACCGTGTCGCCAGCCCTCCGCTTTTCTTGTCTCTACTGGTGAACCCCACATCTCATCATCATCATCATCATCATCATCATCATCATCATCATCATCATCATCATCATCATGTACCGTGTCGGCTTTCATGGTTCCTTATATCAGACGACTCCGGCTGCCCTAGATCAGGCCTGCGTGCTGTACAACATTATGTGACCATGCGAGTCACCCTTGGCTGTAGAACATTATGTGACCATGCGAGTCACCCTTGGCTGTAGAACATTATGTGGGCATGCGAGTCATCCTTGGCTGTACAACACTATGTGACCATGCAAGTCATCCTTGGCTGTACAACATTATGTGACCATGCGAGTCATCCTTGGTTGTACAACATTATGTGACCATGCAAGTCATCCTTGGCTGTAGAACATTATGTGACCATGCGAGTCATCCTTGGCTGTACAACATTATGTGACCATTCAAGTCATCCTTGGCTGTACAACATTATGTGACCATGCGAGTCACCCTTGGCTGTAGAACATTATGTGACCATGCGAGTCACCTTTGGCTGTAGAACATTATGTGACCATGCGAGTCATCCTTGGTTGTACAACATTATGTGACCATGCAAGTCATCCTTGGTTGTACAACATTATGTGACCATGCGAGTCATCCTTGGCTGTAGAACATTATGTGACCATGCGAGTCATCCTTGGTTGTACAACATTATGTGACCATGCGAGTCATCCTTGGCTGTACAACATTATGTGACCATGCGAGTCATCCTTGGTTGTATAACATTATGTGACCATGCGAGTCACCCTTGGCTGTATAACATTATGTGACCATGCGAGTCATCCTTGGTTGTATAACATTATGTGACCATGCGAGTCATCCTTGGCTGTAGAATATTATGTGACCATGCGAGTCATCCTTGGTTGTACAACACTATGTGACCATGCAAGTCATCCTTGGCTGTACAACATTATGTGACCATGCGAGTCACCCTTGGCTGTACAACATTATGTGACCATGCGAGTCATCCTTGGCTGTACAACATTATGTGACCATGCGAGTCATCCTTGGCTGTACAACATTATGTGACCATGCGAGTCATCCTTGGCTGTACAACATTATGTGACCATGCGAGTCATCCTTGGCTGCAGAACATTATGTGACCATGCGAGTGCTCCTTGGCTGTACAACATTATGTGACCATGCAAGTCATCCTTGGCTGTACAACATTATGTGACCATGCAAGTCATCCTTGGCTGTACAAGGGATATATCTATCATATGTGTGCAGCGCTAAAAGAATATCAAGGAACATAGGTTGAAGAGAGGCAGGTCTGTAGACAATTGGTCAGGTGTGATGGGTTTGAGGGATAATGCGTGGGGAAGAATGGGTCATCATTGCACAGACCCACTGTCATGGTGCCGAGAATGGGCAGCAGGTGTCTTATGGGTTTGTGATAAGATTAGGAGAGGTCAACAGAGTTGGGAAGATGAAAAGAGTGGGCGAGGTTTTATTGTGAAGACAAATGGAGGCTACAACATGGGAGTTGGGCGCATGATACTATAACATCTAGCATGAGAATGGAAGTTGAGGTTATAACGGCAGCCTGGCGATGGCTAAGGGCGGTCAGCACGGGCAGATGGATATGTTGTGTCTGTAAGGAACTCAGGGGGAACAACACTTCGGAAAAGTGGTCACTGGCATATTCCCGGTAGAGTGGCTGGTATCACTAGATAGGACAGAGGTGGTGAGCATATCATGGATGTTCTGCTCAGGGTGGAGAATGCCAGCATATCATAGATGTTCTGCCCAGGACAGACAGGTGTGTGGGGAAATGACCAGTCTGACAGACTGGCTGTTGCTGCAGCTCTGGACGGAGAGCTGCTTTATGATGAAGGTGATGTGGTGAAGACTTACGTATTTTATAGACCTCACCTTTTTCACAAACCAATCGTATCTTATAGACCCCACCTATTCACAAATGTATCGTATCTTATAGACCCACCTATGTCACAAACGTTTCGTATCTTATAGACCCCACCTATTCACAAACGTATCGTATCTTATAGACCCACCTATGTCACAAACGTATCGTATCTTATAAACCCACCTATTTCACAAACGTATCGTATATTATAGACTCCACCTATTTCACAAACTTATCGTATCTTATAGATTCCACCTATGTCACAAACTAATCGTATCTTATAGAACCCCACCTATTTCACAAACGTATCGTATCTTATAGACCCACCTATTTCACAAACTAATCGTATTTGAGAGACCCCACTTATTTCACAAATAAATCGTATCTTATAGACCCACCTATGTCACTTATGTCACAAAGGTATCGTATCTTATAGACTCCACCAATTTCACAAACTTATCGTATCTTATAGACCCACCTATTTTACAAACGTATCGTATCTTATAGACTCCACCTATTTCACAAACGTATCGTATCTTATAGACCCACCTATGTCACAAACGTATCGTATCTTATAGACCCACCTATTTCACAAACGTATCGTATCTTATAGACCCCACCTATTTCACAAACGTATCGTATCTTATAGACCCCACCTATTTCACAAACTGATCGTATCTTAGAGACCCCACCTATTTCACAAACGTATCGTATCTTATAGACCCCATCTATGTCACAAACGTATCTTATTTCATTGAGCTGACGTGTTTCACAAAATGAGGTCTCCGTGGCCAAGTAGTAAAGCCACCAGCCTAGCGCTGCAAAGATCATCAAGTTCAGGAGTAGTTTTGTTTCCTTCCAGATACCATTTGGGGTCGTCCCTGGAGCTATTGGGTTGGGGCGCTGTGCCAGGCTTTCGGCAGGCCGCCCTGTGGAAAGAGACTGAGCCATTCAGGATCAAACCCAGTGCAATAAAGTCGATCTTCGTGCATATAAACTCTCATTTCAAGGGAAGGCTAATTCGGTCAACAAATACGCAAAGACGTATGTGTCGACCGAAAGGCGCAAATATCGCAGTTCCGCTGTAAACTGACAACGCAATTACGTTCAAAAATGCACACCACAGGCCGGTTTAGCTCTAAACTATGGGCCGGTTTAAGATGACGAAACTTAATTACATATTCATGTTCTGTTAGTTTTCCTTCTTAGTGAATGATAACATCGTTCACATTATGTAGAATTAAAAGTGTTGTAACATCGATCACATGTAACTAGAATTACAAGTGTTGTACATCGCTCACAATGTGACCAGACTTGCAAGGGTTGTAACATCGTTCACAATGTAACTAGAATTGCAAGTGCTGTAACATCGTTCACATATAACTAGAGTTGCAAGTGTTGTAACATCGTTCACAATGTAACTAGAATTGCAAATGTTGTAACATTGATCACATTTAACTAGAATTACAAGTGTTGTACATCGTTCACAATGTGACCAGACTTGCAAGGGTTGTAACATCGTTCACATATAACTAGAATTGCAAGTGTTGTAATATCGTTCACAATGTAACTAGAATTACAAGTGTTGTAACATTGATCACATGTAACTAGAATTACAAGTGTTGTAACATCGTTCACAATGTGACCAGACTTGCAAGGGTTGTAACATCGTTCACATATAACTAGAATTGCAAGTGTTGTAACATCGTTCACAATGTAACTAGAATTACAAGTGTTGTAACATTGATCACATGTAACTAGAATTACAAGTGTTGTAACATCGTTCACAATGTGACTAGAATTGCAAGTGCTGTAACATCGTTCACAATGTGACTAGAATTGCAAGTGTTGTAATATCGTTCACAATGTAACTAGAATTACAAGTGTTGTAACATTGATCACATGTAACTAGAATTACAAGTGTTGTAACATCGTTCACAATGTGACGAGAATTGCAAGTGCTGTAACATCGTTCACATTGTGACCAGAATTACAAGTGTTGTTACGTCGTTCACAAGTTACTAGAATTACAAGTGTTGTTACATCGTTCACAAGTTACTAGAATTACAAGTGTTGTAACATCGTTCACAATGTGACTAGAATTAGAAGTGTTGTAACATCGTTCACAATGTGACTAGAATTACAAGTATTGTGACATCGATCACATGTAACTAGAATTACAAACGTAACATCGATCACATACAACTAGAACCGTGTAACCTAAGACATGTAAACAGAATTATTGGACGCCCCGTTGAGCGTGCAGCCGGAGAGAGTACAGGGGCAGACAATCCACAGATGGGGCTGGCAACAATCTGTGCGCAAACACTACGGGGCTATCAACTTTCTGACATTCCCTCCCCTGTTGAGTGTTTGTTCTCTCCATGACGGAACAACACAACACGGACTGGGTACAACTGACAGCACAGCCACAACAAAACACGGTCCCGGTACAACTGACGTCACAGCCACAACAAAATACGTTCCCGGTACAACGTGACATCACAGCCACAACAAAACACGGTCCCGGTACAAATGAAATCACAGCCACAAGAAAACATGGCCCCGGTACAACGTGACATCACAGCCACAACAAAACACGGTCCCGGTACAACGTGACATCACAGCCACAACAAAACACGGTCCCGGCACAACGTGACATCACAGCCACAAACAAAACAACGGTCCGGTACAACGTGACATCACAGCCACAACAAAACACGGCACGGATACAACACATATGAGCCAAAGAACTCAACATGTTTCTATCCCACTCCACACCGCCACAGATGGTGAGAAAATACAGATGTGAGAGAAGTCAGATGTGACAGAAGACAGATGGGAGAGCAGACAGATGTGAGAGCAGACAGGTGTGAGAGCAGACAGGTGAGAGCAAACAGATGTGAGAGCAGACAGATGTGAGAGCAAACAGATGTGGGAGCAAACATGTAAGGGCAGACATGTGAGAGCAGGCAGATGTGAGAGCAAACAGAGATGAGAGCAGACATGTGAGAGCAAACAGATGTGAGAGCAGACAGAGATGAGAGCAGACATGTGAGAGCAGACATGTGAGAGCAAACAGAGATGAGAGCAGACATGTGAGAGCAAACAGATGTGAGAGCAGACAGATGTGAGAGCAAACAGAGGTGAGAGCAGACAGATGTGAGAGCAAACAGATGTGGGAGCAAACATGTAAGGGCAGACTTTTGGGAGAGCAGGCAGATGTGAGAGCAAACAGATGTGAGAGCAGAAGATGTGAGAGCAAACAGAGGTGAGTGCAGACAGATGTGAGAGCAGACTGGTGTAAGAGCAGACATGTGAAAGCAAACAGGTGTGAGAGAAGACAGGTGTGAGAGCAGGCAGATTGAGAGCAGACATATGAGAGCGGGACATATGTGAGAGAAGACAGGTGTGAGAGCAGGACATATGTGAGAGCAGGCAGATGTGAGAGAATAGAGACGCGATAGTAAGAGAGGTCAGACAGAGTAAGGTCATGGAATTGTGAGATAAGAGAAAGTTAGTGAAGTAAAGTGAAGATCTTGACTGCACATAGAACCATTCCGTCACTGTTTTCCGATCCCCTGGTCAGTATATCCCTCAGTTTGTAGCAGGCGATAGTTTTCAGCTCTCCGTGTAGCGTTTACCCCCCTTTGGGTGACTTGATATTTTTTGCAGTCTTGTGAAGGCTGTGAATTTGCAGTCGTCACTTGATTCGTTTAATTAATAGCCCGACTCTCTGACGGCATTCAATATATCAACCCTGTCAATTGCTCGTCCGCTTTCTACAGTAGCCGGCCCGTAAGCCTACTGACTGTTTTTTCTCTGATACCCGCATTGTCCTGGCACAAACATGAAGCTGAGTTTTGCCAGCCTTAACCCCCTTTTGTCTTCGAGCCCAGCCCGCCGGGAAGTCGCGAGCGTACTTAGAACATGAGTAGACATTACGGGGGAACAATGTGACAGACACAATGTTGGGACCCAAAACCCAAAAATGGCAAGAACACAGTACAACACTAATTCTCCCACACACGCACGCATAAAAAGACACACAGCACACATACATAAACAGACAAACACAATAGATGAGCAAACACAAAAGCAACATACACACAGAAAGAGAGAGGGGAGAGAGAGAGAGAGAGAGAGAGAGAGAGAGATGAGAGAGCAGAGGAGAGGGGAGAGAGAGAGAGAGAGGGAAAGAGAAACGAACGAACGAACGAACGAACAGACTTTATTTTCAAAGGGTAACAAATTGGGCACGCAGGCCCGTCTTACATTCGGCCCTTCCAATCACTCATCTTTCTTTCATGAACAGTGCATAGGAAAAAAACATTGTCACATGAATTTTGTAAACATAAACAATGCATATGACTATGTTATAAGACACATCCACCACCCACCCACACATCCCCCATTCACTCCAACTCCCCCACCCAACCACACACACATACAATACATTCCCCCCACCCATCCACCACATCCCTATACATCTCCCCCACCCACACACACCTCTCATCCACCACACATCCCATCCACCCACACCCCAAGCACACATACATTCAATAACCCACACATCCCCCACCTACACACATCTCCCCACCCACTCACATATCCTTTACCCGTCCCATTTCCACCAACAATCACTCACCCAATATCCTCCCTCCACCCACACACCTCCAACCACCCAACCAAACACACATTCCTCAGCCACACACACATCTCCCCGTCAACTCACATATTCCGCACTACCACACACAATTCCGCACTCACCCACATAATCTCCCATCTCCCCCAGCCCACTCACTTATCCCGAGCCCCACACCTACAAACATCCCCCACCATCTCCTAACCTGCACACACTCACCCACCCACATATCCTCTACCCACCCACACATCCTACTACCCACCTATCCCCCAACCAAACACCCCTTAACCAACACCCTTACTCATATACAATCACCCACCCACACATCCTCTACCCAACCACACATCTCCACCCAAACCACATCCCACCACCTTTCCCCCAGCCACACATCCCTTAACAACACACCCTTACCCATATACACACACATCCCCCCCCACGCACAATCTCCCCACCCATACAAACATCCCTCACACACTCCCCCCACCAAACACATTCCCCTTTCAAAAAACAAAACCTCCCACCCACGCACACACAACCCATACATTCATCCCCTCACACATCCCTAGACACACGTACTTCCCTCAACCACTAACACCCACACGCCCCTTACCCACCATCAACACATACATCTCCCATCTACCCACCCACACTCACACATCCCAACCACCCATCTAAGCAAACATCCCCCCACTCACACACATCTTCACCCACCCACAAACCCAACCACACCCTCAAATTACCCACACAAACATCATTTTTCCACACCAAGCTCCCCTCCCACACAATACCACACCCCAAAACATCCCAAAGACACATCCCTCAACCCCCACAACATCTATCCAAACATCTCCTACCCATCCACACATCCCCCAACTAACAGTCACCCTCACTACCCACAATACATCCTCCATCCAGCCACACACACCCCCACCCAGCCCCGGACATATCCCCCCCCCACACACACATCTCCCAAAACCATCACCCACATCATCACGCACCCCCCCCCAACCCACACACATCCCCCACACACATTCACCCACACATCTCTCACCCACACACACTCTCCACCCATCCACCCAAAACATCCCACACCCACAACAAAATCCTCAAACCACAACCACCCCCCCTGACACATCTCCCACCCACCACATATCCCCACACCCACATCTCCCCACCCCACATATACCCCCACCCATACCATAACCCACCATCAATATCCACCAACATATCCTCCTCCACCCAATACCCACAACCACCTAGACAAACACACATCCCCACCACAGAGGGGAAGAAGAGAGAAACAACACAAAAACTTCCCACCGAGTTCCTCCTGTTGGGGCGGCGTTGTGTTCCAGTCATTCCAACTAAGGGCCCGGGCCCACTAATCACATGACTGTCACGTGACAGCCTCTGCACCCCCTTTTGAAAAAATATTCTTTCCCCATAAAAAATGACCTGGTTAGTGTTTCGGGATTGACAAGATGGCGGTGTCAGGGTCATATACACAGATACAGACTATGGAAATGTTCACATACACAGGCGGAGTGTGCAGTTGATCTTTTCTTCACTCCGCTAGTCCACTGTGTCAACTGCCACTGAATGGCGTCAAGTTCAGGCAGTCTGTTTCGGCTATACCAGAGATTAAAAAAATGTTTTGCATATCCTTTACAGGACATCGCTGTCAACATCAGTATCTTTCAGCTGATTGTTGATTTCTTGGCAAGATTACGCTCAGTAGTTGGCCATTGCTTTCTGAGCGACCCGGGTCACATACCCCGCAAGTTACCGACGCGGATTAGAGCCACTGCTGGGTTTCACCGTCGTCACGTTACTTCGAGAGTATACGAGATTACGGAGAAAAGTTGCTAACCTCGGCCAGGAAGCTGGCCATATACAGAGATAGAACTCGTTAAATAACGTCTCGGAGAGACACTTTGGGGGGGGGGGGGGGGGGGGGGGGAGAGAGAGAGAGAGAGGAGAGAGAGAGAGATTGTAAGAGGAAGACAATGTTACACGAGACTGGTCAGCATCATGAGAAGAACTGTAAATGTTGTCTTGTATTGTTACAGAAGTGACATTGTTCATGTATTGTTACAGAAGTGTACAATGTTCATGTATTGTTACAGAAGTGTACATTGTTCATGTATAGTACAGAAGGTACAGTGTTCATGTATTGTTACAGAAGTGTAAAATGTTCATGATTGTTACAGAAGTGTACAGTGTTCATGTATTGTTACAGAAGTGTAAATGTTAATGTATTGTTACAGAAGTGTACAGTGTACATGTATTGTTACAGAAGTGTACAGTGTTCATGTATTGTTACAGAAGTGTACATGTATTCTTACAGAAGTGTAAAATGTTAATACTGTTACAGAAGTGTATAGAGTTATGTATTGTTACAGAAAGTGTACAGTGTCATGTATTTTTACTGAAGTGTCCAGAGTCAGTAATGTTACAGAAGTGTACAGTGTTCACGTATTGTTACAGAAGTGTACAGTGTTCATGTATTGTTACAGAAGTGTACAGTGGTCATGTATTGTTACAGAATTGTAAAGTGTTCATGTATTGTTACAGAAGTGTACAGTGTCATTGTATGTTTAAAGAAGTGTAAAATGTTAATGTATTGTTACAGAAGTGTACAGTGTACATGTATTGTTACAGAAGTGTACAGTGTTCATGTATTGTTACAGAAGTGTACAGTGTTCATGTATTGTTACAGAAGTGTACAGTGTTCATGTATTGTTACAGAAGTGTACAGTGTTCATGTATTGTTACAGAAGTGTACAGTGTTCATGTATTGTTACAGAAGTGTACAGTGTTCATGTATTCTTACAGAAGTGTACAGAAGTCATGTACTGTTACGGAAGTGTATAGAGTTCATGTATTGTTACAGAAGTGTACAGTGTTCATGTATTGTTACAGAAGTGTACAGTGTTCATGTATTGTTACAGAAGTGTAAAATGTTAATGTATTGTTACAGAAGTGTACACAGTGTACATGTATTGTTACAGAAGTGTACAGTGTTCATGTATTGTTACAGAAGTGTACAGTGTTCATGTATTGTTACAGAAGTGTAAAATGTTAATGTATGTTACAGAAGTGTACAGTGACATGTATTGTTACAGAAGTGTACAGTGGTTCATGTATTGTTACAGAAGTGTTCGGTGTTCATGTATTGTTTACAGAAGTGTTCGGTGTTCATGTATTGTTACAGAAGTGTTCGGTGTTCATGTATTGTTACAGAAGTGTTCGGTGTTCATGTATTGTTACAGAAGCTTAACTTAGATTGGTAAAACTATATTCCAAACCAAATATAGCATGTATGAACCCACATGCCACAATTGTTGCCATTTGCGGAAAGAGCTCGCAGCGCCCGTTGTTTGGTTCTCTCCGATGTAACTGATCAATGACGAAGGATAATATATATCGCCGAGTGTGACCATTTAGATCTAAGGGCTTGTGCGGTCCATCTATGTTAGTGTGCGGTCATCTATGTTAGTGTGCGGTCATCTATGTGGTGTGCGGTCATCTATGTAGTGTGCGGTCATTTATGTTAGTGTGCGGTCATCTATGTTAGTGTGGGTCATCTATGTGGTGTGCGGTCATCTATGTTAGTGTGCGGTCATTATGTTAGTGTGCGTCATTAGTTAGTGTGCGGTCATCTATGTTAGTGTGCGGTCATCTATGTTAGTGTGCGGTCATCTATGTGGTGTGCGATCATCTATGTTGGTGTGCGGTCATCTATGTTAGTGGCGGTCATCTATGTTAGTGTGCGGTCATCTATGTTGTGTGCGGTCATCTATGTTAGTGCGGTCATCTATGTTGAGTGTGCGGTCATCTATGTGTGTGCGGTCATCTATGTTGTGTGCGGTCATCTATGTTAGTGTGCGGTCATCTATGTTAGTGTGCGGTCATCTATGTAGTGTGCGGTCATCTATGTTGGTGTGCGGTCATCTATGTTAGTGTGCGGTCACTATGTTAGTGTGGGGTATCTATGTTAGTGTGCGGTCATCTATGTTAGTGTGCGGTCATCTATGTTAGTGTGCGGTCATCTATGTTGTGTGGGGTCATCTATGTTAGTGTGCGGTCATCTATGTTAGTGTGCGGCATCTATGTTAGTGTGCGGTCATTATGTTAGTGTGGGGTCATCTATGTTGGTGTGCGTCATCTATGTTGGTGTGCGTCATCTATGTTGGTGTGCGGTCATCTATGTTAGTGTGCGGTCATCTATGTTGTGGGGCGGTCATCTATGTTAGTTTTCGGTCATCTATGTTGGTGTGGGGTCATCTATGTTGGTGTGCGGTCATTATGTTAGGGGTGCGGTCATCTATTTTAGTGTGCGGTCATCTATGTTAGTGTGCGGTCATCTATGTTAGTGTGCGGTCATCTATGTTTGGTGTGGGTAAATTTTATGTTGGTGTGGGGTCATCTAGTTGTGTGCGGTCATCTATGTTGTGTGCGGTCATTTATGTTAGTGTGCGGTCATCTATGTTAGTGTGCGGTCATCTATGTTAGTGTGCGGTCATCTATGTTGGTGTGCGGTCATCTATGTTGGTGTGCGGTCATTATGTTAGTGTGCGGTCATCTATGTTGGTGTGGGGTCATTATGTTAGTGTGCGGTCATCTATGTTAGTGTGCGGTCATCTATGTGTGGGGTCATCTATGTTGGTGTGCGGTCATTATGTTGTGTGGGGTCATCTATTTTGGTGTGGGTCATCTATGTTAGTGCGGTCATCTATTTTGGTTGGCGGTCATCTATGTTAGTGTGCGGTCATATGTTGGTGTGCGGTATCTTGTTGGGGGGTCATCATTTTGGGGGGGTCTTTTTGGTCGTTATTATGTTGTGTGGGTATCTATGTTGGTGGGCATTATTTTGGTGTCCAATT